>OZ012740.1:602108428-602584661 GCA_963859935.3 Lathyrus sativus | reverse complement strand
CTCAAAACAGTAAGATGAACATACTAACATGTTATGAATGACCATAGAATCATGTTGGAAAGAAGAAAATCAAGTTTTCATGCTTTATGTCAAAAATGACCAAGTGTGTGGTTTGGTGTATTCATGTGTTCATGTCAACATGTGAAAATGAGTTTAAGGTGCAAGCAGCGCAGATTGAACATACAAGCATGCTCTAAATGTGTATTGAAACAGCTTTGACAGATAGAAATCAATTTCCAATGCTTTATGCAAATATGAGTTTTCACTTGGCTTATGTTTTGTTATTGATAGTTCTTGAGCAGAAGGCCAAGCAGAATGAAAACAACATGATGATGATGTCTTCTAGTTCATACAATGCAAACAAGTAACAGCTAATGACTCTTTTTTGCAGCAAAACAAATATACCAAAAGTTGGTAGCAAGACATACAATCAAAAGTTGGCAATACACAACAGAACTGGCAGCACATATGGAACCAACTAGCAGCAAGTACATGAAAACATATTTTGACAGCAACAATATGAAGCAAACTAGCAGCATATAACAGGTTTTGGCAAAACCATTCATGACAGCCACTTTACATTTTTTTGATCTCAATCATTTAATTTCAACAAACATGACATGATAGCACATTGATAGAGACAAGATATTTATCAAACACTAACACACATCATTGAAAGCACCATACATTTCATTACTTCAAGATTCACGAAAATCACTCAAAATGCCCAAGTCATGGAAAATATGCAAGAAGTGACATATACATGATACATACCTGTTGTAGATCAGTTAAGCACACCAAGAATGTTGAGAAAACCAGAGATGATGATTCCAAGTCTTTGGTATTGTGTGCTTTCTTGAACTTTAAGAAACCATCCAAATGAGATGCCAAAATGAGATTGATGAGGTTCTGATGGCAAATGAAGGTTTGGACAGTTGATGTATGGAGTATTTGAGGTGTCCAAATGGTTAAAACCTCAAGAAGATGTTTGGATCAAAATTTAGAGGTTTTTATGGACTTTGGTCAAAGTAAGCTCCATGGAAAGTTGACTTTTGGATTTTTTGAGTTTTTGGGTGGTTTAAGTGTTTGTACACCTCCTATATATGATTTATAGGATGTGTGGATGAAGATTTGAGTGCTGGAACATGTGTAGCTCAATATGGTATCAAAGTTGCAAATGCTGATTTTTGACAATTTTGACAACTTTGGTGATTTTGCAAATTGTAAGTGAGAGAGAGGTGTGATGAGAGGGCTCCTTTTAGCAGGTTTTCAGAATGATGTTGATGTCCTAAATGAGGAGTTTGAAGTCCCTATTTATAGAAAAAATGAGTGAGGAGCTTGCTAGGTGACTTTGCTTCACCATGAAGAAATCTTAGATTTTTTCTTCCAAATGACAACTTGCTTTGCTTTTCTGATCTCTAGCTGTTCCCTTAACTCAATTGGCAAGTTAGAATGATGATGTTACAGAGAAAACACAGCCTAGAGGCTTGGTAGAGTGGCTGGAGCAGAAATCCCTTTACACCTCATGCTTGGAAAAGTCAATCTTTTCAACTTAGGCAATGAACTTCCAATTCTTGATTCCATGCTATCTCCTTGCTATTTCTTTGATTCAACCTGCTTGAGATGATTAATATATCAGATAGAAGGAGTTTAGAACATTGAAATTGATCCACTTGAGTGATAGAGGTGCTTTTGCAAAATTCATCAATGTGGGACAAAAGTGACAAATTGCCAACTTTGAACACATGTATCTCTCAGCTCATAAATCCCCTTGAGATGTACTTGTACTTTTTAGAAAGCCCTCACATAGTACTAAAACTTTCATGTTGGCCAGAAATCTTGATTCTATTTGAAACTAGGTGAAAAACCCCCTTGAAGTTGGCTGATTTTAGCTTTTAAGGTGAAAATAACTTAGAAATTTTCTAAGTTATTTTCCCTTCTAGGAATGTTTTTGCTTATATCTCAAAAAGTATGCATTTTCTGGTTGTGGACTAGTATGGGACTTTTGTAGGACTTGTTAAGAGCTTTCAAATGAGACTAGAACCAACTCAATTGGATGTGTGGTTAAGGAGATACGGTTTAGCCCCTTTCAAAACCCTAATTTCCCGATTTCTCGATTACTCTCTCATCTTTGATCCAATGATCATGAAAATTAATATTCAAGTCCATTATGACATAAGGAACAACTTTGATTCACAACTTGGATTCCAATTCTCAAAATTTGAGGAGTTGACTTTTCGGTCAACCGTACGATCGATCGGTGCCGATCGAGTCGCCTGTTGATATTCTGGACATCCTGGGACTTTGATACTTCTTGAATAGTCTTTAATAGCCTATATTAACTTCATGGACCTCACTCCCGCCATTAAAACCTTTCCCAACATCAAAGTCAAACCACAGTTGACTTTCCACTAGTTAAAAACCCTAATCGGGGCCTCCTGACTGCACTGTTCTTGATTCTGAAACGATTTCTTCAAATTGACTTCCCATTTGACTTTGATATTGTCTTTGATTTCATTCCATGATTGAATTGGCCCAAATCATTGGTTGATCATTCCTTGATTGTTTTGAATTTGTCGGTGCGAGAACCCTGATTCATCTGTAACTTGACAATAATAAACTTGCACTGATTTAGGGTTAGATAATGCATGATCATGCTTCTAAAAATGATAATGAGGATCTAAGGGGTCAAAATTTGGGGTATGACAGTTGCCCCTATTTAAATATCTTCACGAGATGACTGAGAGATGACAATTCTCGGAAAATCGCAGTGAAAGGTATTTAAATATAGATAACCAAAAATTTTGTCCCTTAGATCCGATGCCATGCTAGAGGACAAGTTATGATATGCCATGCACTCTAAATGATGTTTTATGATGCTTGAATGCAAACAACATAGACGCAACGATAATGATAAAAGAAACAGTAAACAAACAGTGACAAATACAAGGGTATGACAGTTGACTTTGATATTGTCTTTGATTTCATTCCATGATTGAATTGGCCCAAATCATTGGTTGATCATTCCTTGATTTCTTTGAATTTGTCGGTGCGAAAACCCTGATTCATCTGTAACTTGACAATAATAAGCTTGCACTGATTTAGGGTTAGATAATGCATGATCATGCTTCTAAAAATGATAATGAGAATCTAAGGGGTCAAAATTTGGGGTACAACAGTTATTTCTGTTGCGGTGAAAATTTGATATCAAGCTATTAATTAACTTGAATCGTATTTCTTTTACAACCGGTCTTTAATTTATCCAAAGGATAGGTCTAAAGAAAGAAAAGAACCTTTTGCGCGATGTGACAACAACGCTTTAAGAGATTCGGGGATTCGGGGGTTGGTTATATCTAGGGAAGGTATTAGCACCCTAAATATCTGTAGTACTCTACAGGAACCTTTTGTTTAATTACTTGCTAAGTTTGTGAATTGTGCACTATGGTTTAAGTTGGGAATAAAAGATAAAACAAATAAAAAGGCCTAAGTGGTTTTCTAAGTTTGCTCGCAAAGGTATCGCACCTTCTGCCTACGTATCCTGACTAGGATAGAATCAGAGCAATCGTAGTTCACCTCACAAGGGAAAAGAACACTTGATGACGATCAAGGTTCAAAGGGGAACAAACATGACAATGTTTGTGTGGAGTTTGACAAAACTCCCTAAGCTACATTGAAGGGGGAAATAAGAAATCATGACGATGATTCTTACACAGAGTTGACGAACTCTGTCCTAGGGTTCTAGGTGAAGAACACTCCTAGTACGGGTAGGTATCGTAGACTTCAAGCAAAGTCTAAAAGTTATGAAATTGGGTTTAGAGTGACTTGACAAAGTCGGGGGTATGTTTGAATTTAGTCCAAGACATTGATTGTCAACAGGACAGACTTTTCCTTTGGAGGATAGTATATCGGCGATTGGACGAGCTTCGTCGCTCGGGGATCACATACAGACATTACAAGAGCAAATATTACAACATACAAATAAATTAATTATTACAACCATATCGAATAATTAAAATGAAAAGCAGAAATGATAAAAAAAACAGCAGTTTTATTATGTAACGACAGTCTGTACCTGAAACGACTGTTAGCGTACAGATGCAAATAAAAGATAATAATTCAAAGAAAATATTTCAACATGTTGACAAACATATTAAAACATGATAACAATCAAAATTCCCGAGAAAATGCAAGTGGAATGCTCTTAATTTTCATCTGCAACTGATTAGGGCTAATACCGTCAGTGCGCGGATTGCGCGAAATAAAAAGTGATCAAACATGAAAATTAATTACACATTATGAAACTACATTTTAAAACAAGCATAACAAACAAAGAACGGATGAAAAACGATAAAATATGAGAAAGTTACGATGCGTTGAAGTTTCGAAATCAGTACTGTCAGTGCGCGGATCGCGCAAAATAAAAAGTGATCAAACATGAAAATTAATTACACATTATGAAACTAAATTTTAAAACAAGCATAACAAAAAAAGAACGGATGAAAAACGATAAAATATGAGAAAGTTATGATGCGTTGAAGTTTCGAAATCAGTACTGTCAGTGCGGGAAAAGTACACTGTCTAGTCAAATACGGTTTGTATCATAACTTTTTAACCGTTTATCGAAACGAGACAAAATTTATATGGATTTGGGGTAGAATGATGAGAGGAAGAGGATGGTGATGTTAGTTTTTACAAACTGTTCACCTAGTGAAAAAAACGCTGACTGGTGTGTGTGTTTGTCTTGAATGCATGGAAACATAATCGAAACCAAATACGTTTTATACCGTATCTCACTAACCGCTCATCGGATCGAGACAAATTTTATATGTAAATTGGGTAGAAAAATGAGAGGAAGATGATGGTGGTGTTAGTTTTCTCAAATTGTTTGTCTAGTAAAAAAAACGATAGCTGGTGTGGTTTTATGTCATGAGATGCATAATGCTATGCACAGCTTGATTCCAACATGTTTAATGCCAAGTAAATTCACATACACATCCAATATATGATATATATACAGAAGGAAACAAGTTTAAGACCAGGACATGCATATATGGGAAAGTCACATTCAAGTTGCAAGAACTCATAAAACAACAAATGCAAGTCAAAGTGGTTTTTGAGTTTGAGGTGCTCATGAGCTATACCAATCATCAAAACATCTTAAATGTATGATATCAAGTGTGTGCAAGTGAAGAAAACAGAACTGGAACTAGTGTGGGAGGATGTAGTGTTCAATTTGCAATTGTGTGTGTTATGTGAGTGTAATGCATGAAATGATGCAAATCTTTGTTCAGTCCATTTTCAGTGTTGTAGCTTATTCAAACATGTCACATATAGTCATATAAAGCTGTGAAAACAACAAGATATCAAGTATGAGCAATCATTTCCAAATTGGTATGTGAAAATAAAGCATTTTGCAAAATGATGAACAATAGTGCATGATGATGAACAGATGTGATTCCAGATCCAATTAGGGTGTTCTAATCATTTGCACAACATATATACATGATAATAAGATGATTTAAGCATTAAGATCTCAAGGACATCACCTGTGATAAAGAATGACATGTTACATGCAAATTGTCCAAGTAAGGATGCCTAATGGTACTCAAATTTCATTTTACACATAAACTGGTTGGTTTGAATGTGTAGACATCTCATACATGTGATGTTGGTTATGTTTGATCAAGTGAGACAATTCAAAACAACTTGGTTCAAAATGTGGTATGTATGATGCAAGTGTGATGTGTGAAAAGTGAAAACTTGCAATTTTGAGTTACAACTCAAACCAACCCAAACCAGTCATTGATACATGTCATAAATGATCATATTAGTCTATCCTATCACAAAAACCTCAAAGGAAATCAATGGTTCACAAGTTGGTGTAGCATATGCAAGCATGTTAACAATAAAAGCAAGTTGTGAGTGAAATCTTGATGCAGTGCTTTCCTTCATCAAATCAATGCTCTAACACATTACAAATGAACCATATAAGGTGTATGTGGTGTTTGTTCTGGTGAAAAACAAGTGGAGGCAAAAAACCACATTTTGAGGCTTGGTGTATTTTGAAGCCTTTGGTGTCAATATGTGAAATAATGATGCTATGCTCAAAACAGTAAGATGAACATACTAACATGTTATGAATGACCATAGAATCATGTTGGAAAGAAGAAAATCAAGTTTTCATGCTTTATGTCAAAAATGACCAAGTGTGTGGTTTGGTGTATTCATGTGTTCATGTCAACATGTGAAAATGAGTTTAAGGTGCAAGCAGCGCAGATTGAACATACAAGCATGCTCTAAATGTGTATTGAAACAGCTTTGACAGATAGAAATCAATTTCCAATGCTTTATGCAAATATGAGTTTTCACTTGGCTTATGTTTTGTTATTGATAGTTCTTGAGCAGAAGGCCAAGCAGAATGAAAACAACATGATGATGATGTCTTCTAGTTCATACAATGCAAACAAGTAACAGCTAATGACTCTTTTTTGCAGCAAAACAAATATACCAAAAGTTGGTAGCAAGACATACAATCAAAAGTTGGCAATACACAACAGAACTGGCAGCACATATGGAACCAACTAGCAGCAAGTACATGAAAACATATTTTGACAGCAACAATATGAAGCAAACTAGCAGCATATAACAGGTTTTGGCAAAACCATTCATGACAGCCACTTTACATTTTTTTGATCTCAATCATTTAATTTCAACAAACATGACATGATAGCACATTGATAGAGACAAGATATTTATCAAACACTAACACACATCATTGAAAGCACCATACATTTCATTACTTCAAGATTCACGAAAATCACTCAAAATGCCCAAGTCATGGAAAATATGCAAGAAGTGACATATACATGATACATACCTGTTGTAGATCAGTTAAGCACACCAAGAATGTTGAGAAAACCAGAGATGATGATTCCAAGTCTTTGGTATTGTGTGCTTTCTTGAACTTTAAGAAACCATCCAAATGAGATGCCAAAATGAGATTGATGAGGTTCTGATGGCAAATGAAGGTTTGGACAGTTGATGTATGGAGTATTTGAGGTGTCCAAATGGTTAAAACCTCAAGAAGATGTTTGGATCAAAATTTAGAGGTTTTTATGGACTTTGGTCAAAGTAAGCTCCATGGAAAGTTGACTTTTGGATTTTTTGAGTTTTTGGGTGGTTTAAGTGTTTGTACACCTCCTATATATGATTTATAGGATGTGTGGATGAAGATTTGAGTGCTGGAACATGTGTAGCTCAATATGGTATCAAAGTTGCAAATGCTGATTTTTGACAATTTTGACAACTTTGGTGATTTTGCAAATTGTAAGTGAGAGAGAGGTGTGATGAGAGGGCTCCTTTTAGCAGGTTTTCAGAATGATGTTGATGTCCTAAATGAGGAGTTTGAAGTCCCTATTTATAGAAAAAATGAGTGAGGAGCTTGCTAGGTGACTTTGCTTCACCATGAAGAAATCTTAGATTTTTTCTTCCAAATGACAACTTGCTTTGCTTTTCTGATCTCTAGCTGTTCCCTTAACTCAATTGGCAAGTTAGAATGATGATGTTACAGAGAAAACACAGCCTAGAGGCTTGGTAGAGTGGCTGGAGCAGAAATCCCTTTACACCTCATGCTTGGAAAAGTCAATCTTTTCAACTTAGGCAATGAACTTCCAATTCTTGATTCCATGCTATCTCCTTGCTATTTCTTTGATTCAACCTGCTTGAGATGATTAATATATCAGATAGAAGGAGTTTAGAACATTGAAATTGATCCACTTGAGTGATAGAGGTGCTTTTGCAAAATTCATCAATGTGGGACAAAAGTGACAAATTGCCAACTTTGAACACATGTATCTCTCAGCTCATAAATCCCCTTGAGATGTACTTGTACTTTTTAGAAAGCCCTCACATAGTACTAAAACTTTCATGTTGGCCAGAAATCTTGATTCTATTTGAAACTAGGTGAAAAACCCCCTTGAAGTTGGCTGATTTTAGCTTTTAAGGTGAAAATAACTTAGAAATTTTCTAAGTTATTTTCCCTTCTAGGAATGTTTTTGCTTATATCTCAAAAAGTATGCATTTTCTGGTTGTGGACTAGTATGGGACTTTTGTAGGACTTGTCAAGAGCTTTCAAATGAGACTAGAACCAACTCAATTGGATGTGTGGTTAAGGAGATACGGTTTAGCCCCTTTCAAAACCCTAATTTCCCGATTTCTCGATTACTCTCTCATCTTTGATCCAATGATCATGAAAATTAATATGCAAGTCCATTATGACATAAGGGACAACTTTGATTCACAACTTGGATTCCAATTCTCAAAATTTGAGGAGTTGACTTTTCGGTCAACCGTACGATCGATCGGTGCCGATCGAGTCGCCTGTTGATATTCTGGACATCCTGGGACTTTGATACTTCTTGAATAGTCTTTAATAGCCTATATTAACTTCATGGACCTCACTCCCGCCATTAAAACCTTTCCCAACATCAAAGTCAAACCACAGTTGACTTTCCACTGGTTAAAAACCCTAATCGGGGCCTCCTGACTGCACTGTTCTTGATTCTGAAACGATTTCTTCAAATTGACTTCCCATTTGACTTTGATATTGTCTTTGATTTCATTCCATGATTGAATTGGCCCAAATCATTGGTTGATCATTCCTTGATTTCTTTGAATTTGTCGGTGCGAAAACCCTGATTCATCTGTAACTTGACAATAATAAGCTTGCACTGATTTAGGGTTAGATAATGCATGATCATGCTTCTAAAAATGATAATGAGAATCTAAGGGGTCAAAATTTGGGGTACAACAGTTGCCCCTATTTAAATATCTTCACGAGATGACTGAGAGATGACAATTCTCGGAAAATCGCAGTGAAAGGTATTTAAATATAGATAACCAAAAATTTTGTCCCTTAGATCCGATGCCATGCTAGAGGACAAGTTATGATATGCCATGCACTCTAAATGATGTTTTATGATGCTTGAATGCAAACAACATAGACGCAACGATAATGATAAAAGAAACAGTAAACAAACAGTGACAAATACAAGGACTCGTCACTGGGGACTCGTACTGAAAAACTAAATTAACAGTTCAGACATGACTGATAGCGTAAGAAGGAAGACTTCACATGGGGAAGAGACAAATCCAATAAAGATGACAATCTTATTGGAACAGAGGTACTCCATCGGGGAGAAGAATTGACTTCTACTGGGGAAAAGGATATACTTTTGCTGGGGAAATGGAAAATTAATTTCGTCGAGAAAAGAGAGGCAGACTTCACCGGGGAAGCGAAAGACCGGATACAACCTCACTGGGGATGATCAGATGAGGAACTTCCTATAGCGAAGAGTTCAAACGGGATCTTCAGGAATGGACTAGAAATAATACTAATCACACATGGAGGATACTAGTGACGACTAGATCTCCGAGACTTGACTGGGAACATGGATCAACTGGGGATACATCCTCAGCTTCCGCAAATAGTTCACACCGTGCTGGTAATCAATAGACTTCCTGGGGAATTGGTAACGACCAGAATTCCAAGCGATGCCAGTGACGACTGGTCTTTTAATGGTGATTGGTGACGACCAAATCAGGGTTCCAATAACGATTGGTTTTACACAATGCCAGTTACGACTGGATTTTTTAATGAAGATGGTGACGACCATACTGGGGAATACCAATGACAATTGGTTTACGAGGATGCTAGCGATTACTAGATCTTAACTAGGGTGTTGGTAACGACCAAAACGGAACGGATTCCAATAACGATTGGACTCTAGATGATGATACCAGTTACGACTGGGTTTCAAAGGGAAAAATTGGTGACAAACAACAAGATACCAATGACGATTGGATTTAGGCAGTGCCAGTGACGACTGGACTTCATGGGGAAAGTTAGTGACAACTAACAAGATACCAATAATAATTGGAACAATACCAGTGACGACTGGATTTACCGGGGAAAAGGTTGGTAACGACCAGACCAAAAGGCGCCCATGACAATTGGACTTTTATTTAGTGCCAGTGACGACTGGACTTATACGTGGATTTGTTAGTGACAACTAACGAGACACCAATGACGATTGGATTTAGACAATGCCAGTGATGACTGGGCTTAAAAGGAAATAGATGGTCAAAATTTGGGGTACAACAGTTGCCCCTATTTAAATATCTTCACGAGATGACTGAGAGATGACAATTCTCGGAAAATCGCAGTGAAAGGTATTTAAATATAGATAACCAAAAATTTTGTCCCTTAGATCCGATGCCATGCTAGAGGACAAGATGAATTCTGTCAACTTCTGATGGCTAATGATGGTTTAGACAGCTTGGATATATGATATTTGATGTACAAACGTGACGCTCATGCCTTGTTCTTTTTGACAGGATCTTTCTTATTCATGCTCTGGCTTTGGAAACCTTGAGGGGAAGCAGCCAATGGGTGCTGAGATATTCTTTTGGTGACCACCTGATGAGGTTTTGGCGTAGGCCCAAATGCTGGTTGACTACGGCCTGACCGTTGAAACTTAAGAGGTCCTTGAGCTGGAAGAGTCACTGGAAGTGACGGACTGACAACCTCTCTGGGTGTAATAGGATGAGAAACTCCCTCACTTTTCATCAAACTCTGCAAAGTTTCCAAAACCCAATTCATCTGCCCTTTGAGGATCTTGATTTCCTCCTTCAAGGTTTCTTGTTCTTTCAACAGTTCATTCATTGTTGCCATTGGTCCAGAATATTCTCTCTCTCTGACACAAAGAAGAGGATAAGACTCCAGGCTGAGAAATGAAAATGTGAATGCGAGGACATGCTCATGCAATGCAAAAAGTTTCATGGAACTTGAAATATTTACAAACATCAAGATATACCAAAAACTTTTCATTTAATGTCAGTACTTCTTACAAGAGTTCTCTTCCTTTTAATGTCCATAATAACCTCTTGATGTTTACAAACAAAAAAGTCTGAGTTCCATGAAACTTTCATGATATGATACTTATGGATGCATGAATGCAGCAAACACAGGTAAACACATATTCACATATACACAAAGGTTTCGGTTTGGGGAAATTCGAGTGTGGGGCCAAGGTCTACCCTTCCCAAAAAGGAGTGTACTAGAGTTTTTTTTTTTTTACCATTGTAGAACAAGGTTCTAAAAGGTTCCCAGAGTCTTCAGCCCATCTTTCGGATATTATCAATTTCCCAAATAACTCGGTGGTCGATAATATTCTCAAGAGAGTCTCGTCCGAGTGTAGTATCGCGTATCAACTATTTAGAAATACTCCCTCATAGTCATCGCACTACATCCTAATAAGGCCAAGTGGGGTAATAAGTGATCTAAAGGTCCTCAATGTCATGGGTCCCTTATAGAAAGCAGCATTGTTTTCACGAATACTCGATCAACAACACTGACCCTCAAAAAGGGCCTCCACTGAGCGGTGGTTTTCTCAAGTCAGCTTGGTCGGGAATCAACTCCCTATAAGCCTTCTTGAATATACCACCTTCCTATCATAAGTACGCTCGAGCACGGGTATAGTGTTGTCTCACCACTTGAAATTCCCAAGAACCAAACATAACAAATATGCACATATTTACAAATATTCACAAATAGCGAGTATTTAAACAAAATAGGCTAAACCCTCAAAACAAAAGCATAACATTCCCAGTGAAGTCGCCATTTCTGTTGCGGTGAAAATTTGATATCAAGCTATTAATTAACTTGAACCTTATTTCTTTTACAACCGGTCTTTAATTTATCCAAAGGATAGGTCTAAAGAAAGAAAGAACCTTTTGCGCGATGTGACAACAACGCTTTTAAGAGATTCGGGGATTCGGGGGTTGGTTATATCTAGGGAAGGTATTAGCACCCTAAATATCTGTAGTACTCTACAGGAACCTTTTCTTCATTTACTTGCTAAGGTTTGTGAATTGTGCACTATGGTTTGAGTTGGGAATAAAAGTAAAATAAAGGCCTAAGTGGTTTTCTAAGTTTGCTCGCAAAGGTATCGCACCTTCTGCCTACGTATCCTGACTAGGATAGAATCAGAGCAATCGTAGTTCACCTTACGAGGGAAAGAACTCTTGATGATGATCAAAGTTCAAAGGGGAACAAACATGACGATGTTTGTGTGGAGTTTGACAAAACTCCCTAAACTAAATTGTAAAAGGGGGAAGTAAGAAATCATGACGATGATTCTTACACAGAGTTGACGAACTCTTTCCTAGGGTTCTAGTTGAAGAAAACTCCTAGTATGGGTGGGTTTCTTAGACTTCAAGCAAAGTCTAAAGGCTTCTATTCTAGGGTTTAGGTGACTTAACAAAGTCAAGGGATAGCAGAGATTTTGGTCCAAGACATTGACAGTCAAGTGGACAGACCTTCCTTTGGAGGAACAGTATTGTCGGCAACTGGACGAAAGCTAACGAGCTCCGTCGCTTAGGGATAAAATAACATACAAACATTATACAAAGCAATTATGGTGACAACCAAAGAAAAAGATTAAGGATGAAAAGCAATGATGGCAATCAAAGCAATTGTTCTGGTACGAGAACCGTGACGACAGTTCGCACCTGGGATACCGTTAACAGACAGATGACAGATGAGATAGATATAAAAATAATTCAAGGTAAAAATTCTAACATGTTGACAAACATATATAGATATGATAACAATCAATTTTCATGAGAAAACACAAGAGGAAACCTTCTAAATTTCATCTGCAACCAAATAGGGTTAGTACCGTTGACGCGCGGATTGCACACCATAAAACGTGGTGAAAAAATAATCAAACATGGAAAATAAAATTATTACATGAAAGTACACATTAAAATAAACACAATGAAAAAAGAACGGGTGAAAAACGATAAAAAATGAGAGAGTTACGAATTTTTGAAGTTTATGTACAAAATAGGAAAAATAATAAAAGGGTTCGACCTCCACCCGGATCGAACCCTGGTCATGATGGTGAAAGGTATAATTGCGCGCATGTTCTTACCGCTGGGGCGGCTGTTACATCCATTAATCAAATGGAAACAATATGTATACAAGGCTCGTTTTGAGTCATGGCTGGGCAAAGTACATAATCAACACCAAATACGTTTTATACCGTATCTCACTAACCGCTCATCGGATCGAGGCAAATTTTATATGGATCTTGGGTAGAAAAATGAGAGGAAGAGGATGGTGATGTTAGTTTTTCCAAATTGTTCACCTAGTGAAAAAAAACGAGGACTGGTGTGTGTGTGTGTGTTTTGAATGCATGGAAACATAATCGAAACCAAATACGTTTTATACCGTATCTCACTAACCGCTCATCGGATCGAGACAAATTTTATATGTAAATTGGGTAGAAAAATGAGAGGAAGAGGATGGTGGTGTTAGTTTTCTCAAATTGTTTGTCTAGTAAAAAAAACGATAGCTGGTGTGGTTTTATGTCATGAGATGCATAATGCTATGCACAGCTTGATTCCAACATGTTTAATGCCAAGTAAATTCACATACACATCCAATATATGATATATATACAGAAGGAAACAAGTTTAAGACCAGGACATGCATATATGGGAAAGTCACATTCAAGTTGCAAGAACTCATAAAACAACAAATGCAAGTCAAAGTGGTTTTTGAGTTTGAGGTGCTCATGAGCTGTACCAATCATCAAAACATCTTAAATGTATGATATCAAGTGTGTGCAAGTGAAGAAAACAGAACTGGAACTAGTGTGGGAGGATGTAGTGTTCAATTTGCAATTGTGTGTGTTATGTGAGTGTAATGCATGAAATGATGCAAATCTTTGTTCAGTCCATTTTCAGTGTTGTAGCTTATTCAAACATGTCACATATAGTCATATAAAGCTGTGAAAACAACAAGATATCAAGTATGAGCAATCATTTCCAAATTGGTATGTGAAAATAAAGCATTTTGCAAAATGATGAACAATAGTGCATGATGATGAACAGATGTGATTCCAGATCCAATTAGGGTGTTCTAATCATTTGCACAACATATATACATGATAATAAGATGATTTAAGCATTAAGATCTCAAGGACATCACCTGTGATAAAGAATGACATGTTACATGCAAATTGTCCAAGTAAGGATGCCTAATGGTACTCAAATTTCATTTTACACATAAACTGGTTGGTTTGAATGTGTAGACATCTCATACATGTGATGTTGGTTATGTTTGATCAAGTGAGACAATTCAAAACAACTTGGTTCAAAATGTGGTATGTATGATGCAAGTGTGATGTGTGAAAAGTGAAAACTTGCAATTTTGAGTTACAACTCAAACCAACCCAAACCAGTCATTGATACATGTCATAAATGATCATATTAGTCTATCCTATCACAAAAACCTCAAAGGAAATCAATGGTTCACAAGTTGGTGTAGCATATGCAAGCATGTTAACAATAAAAGCAAGTTGTGAGTGAAATCTTGATGCAGTGCTTTCCTTCATCAAATCAATGCTCTAACACATTACAAATGAACCATATAAGGTGTATGTGGTGTTTGTTCTGGTGAAAAACAAGTGGAGGCAAAAAACCACATTTTGAGGCTTGGTGTATTTTGAAGCCTTTGGTGTCAATATGTGAAATAATGATGCTATGCTCAAAACAGTAAGATGAACATACTAACATGTTATGAATGACCATAGAATCATGTTGGAAAGAAGAAAATCAAGTTTTCATGCTTTATGTCAAAAATGACCAAGTGTGTGGTTTGGTGTATTCATGTGTTCATGTCAACATGTGAAAATGAGTTTAAGGTGCAAGCAGCGCAGATTGAACATACAAGCATGCTCTAAATGTGTATTGAAACAGCTTTGACAGATAGAAATCAATTTCCAATGCTTTATGCAAATATGAGTTTTCACTTGGCTTATGTTTTGTTATTGATAGTTCTTGAGCAGAAGGCCAAGCAGAATGAAAACAACATGATGATGATGTCTTCTAGTTCATACAATGCAAACAAGTAACAGCTAATGACTCTTTTTTGCAGCAAAACAAATATACCAAAAGTTGGTAGCAAGACATACAATCAAAAGTTGGCAATACACAACAGAACTGGCAGCACATATGGAACCAACTAGCAGCAAGTACATGAAAACATATTTTGACAGCAACAATATGAAGCAAACTAGCAGCATATAACAGGTTTTGGCAAAACCATTCATGACAGCCACTTTACATTTTTTTGATCTCAATCATTTAATTTCAACAAACATGACATGATAGCACATTGATAGAGACAAGATATTTATCAAACACAAACACACATCATTGAAAGCACCATACATTTCATTACTTCAAGATTCACGAAAATCACTCAAAATGCCCAAGTCATGGAAAATATGCAAGAAGTGACATATACATGATACATACCTGTTGTAGATCAGTTAAGCACACCAAGAATGTTGAGAAAACCAGAGATGATGATTCCAAGTCTTTGGTATTGTGTGCTTTCTTGAACTTTAAGAAACCATCCAAATGAGATGCCAAAATGAGATTGATGAGGTTCTGATGGCAAATGAAGGTTTGGACAGTTGATGTATGGAGTATTTGAGGTGTCCAAATGGTTAAAACCTCAAGAAGATGTTTGGATCAAAATTTAGAGGTTTTTATGGACTTTGGTCAAAGTAAGCTCCATGGAAAGTTGACTTTTGGATTTTTTGAGTTTTTGGGTGGTTTAAGTGTTTGTACACCTCCTATATATGATTTATAGGATGTGTGGATGAAGATTTGAGTGCTGGAACATGTGTAGCTCAATATGGTATCAAAGTTGCAAATGCTGATTTTTGACAATTTTGACAACTTTGGTGATTTTGCAAATTGTAAGTGAGAGAGAGGTGTGATGAGAGGGCTCCTTTTAGCAGGTTTTCAGAACGATGTTGATGTCCTAAATGAGGAGTTTGAAGTCCCTATTTATAGAAAAAATGAGTGAGGAGCTTGCTAGGTGACTTTGCTTCACCATGAAGAAATCTTAGATTTTTTCTTCCAAATGACAACTTGCTTTGCTTTTCTGATCTCTAGCTGTTCCCTTAACTCAATTGGCAAGTTAGAATGATGATGTTACAGAGAAAACACAGCCTAGAGGCTTGGTAGAGTGGCTGGAGCAGAAATCCCTTTACACCTCATGCTTGGAAAAGTCAATCTTTTCAACTTAGGCAATGAACTTCCAATTCTTGATTCCATGCTATCTCCTTGCTATTTCTTTGATTCAACCTGCTTGAGATGATTAATATATCAGATAGAAGGAGTTTAGAACATTGAAATTGATCCACTTGAGTGATAGAGGTGCTTTTGCAAAATTCATCAATGTGGGACAAAAGTGACAAATTGCCAACTTTGAACACATGTATCTCTCAGCTCATAAATCCCCTTGAGATGTACTTGTACTTTTTAGAAAGCCCTCACATAGTACTAAAACTTTCATGTTGGCCAGAAATCTTGATTCTATTTGAAACTAGGTGAAAAACCCCCCTTGAAGTTGGCTGATTTTAGCTTTTAAGGTGAAAATAACTTAGAAAATTTCTAAGTTATTTTCCCTTCTAGGAATGTTTTTGCTTATATCTCAAAAAGTATGCATTTTCTGGTTGTGGACTAGTATGGGACTTTTGTAGGACTTGTCAAGAGCTTTCAAATGAGACTAGAACCAACTCAATTGGATGTGTGGTTAAGGAGATACGGTTTAGCCCCTTTCAAAACCCTAATTTCCCGATTTCTCGATTACTCTCTCATCTTTGATCCAATGATCATGAAAATTAATATGCAAGTCCATTATGACATAAGGAACAACTTTGATTCACAACTTGGATTCCAATTCTCAAAATTTGAGGAGTTGACTTTTCGGTCAACCGTACGATCGATCGGTGCCGATCGAGTCGCCTGTTGATATTCTGGACATCCTGGGACTTTGATACTTCTTGAATAGTCTTTAATAGCCTATATTAACTTCATGGACCTCACTCCCGCCATTAAAACCTTTCCCAACATCAAAGTCAAACCACAGTTGACTTTCCACTGGTTAAAAACCCTAATCGGGGCCTCCTGACTGCACTGTTCTTGATTCTGAAACGATTTCTTCAAATTGACTTCCCATTTGACTTTGATATTGTCTTTGATTTCATTCCATGATTGAATTGGCCCAAATTATTGGTTGATCATTCCTTGATTGTTTTGAATTTGTCGGTGCGAGAACCCTGATTCATCTGTAACTTGACAATAATAAGCTTGCACTGATTTAGGGTTAGATAATGCATGATCATGCTTCTAAAAATGATAATGAGGATCTAAGGGGTCAAAATTTGGGGTATGACAGTTGCCCCTATTTAAATATCTTCACGAGATGACTGAGAGATGACAATTCTCGGAAAATCGCAGTGAAAGGTATTTAAATATAGATAACCAAAAATTTTGTCCCTTAGATCCGATGCCATGCTAGAGGACAAGTTATGATATGCCATGCACTCTAAATGATGTTTTATGATGCTTGAATGCAAACAACATAGACGCAACGATAATGATAAAAGAAACAGTAAACAAACAGTGACAAATACAAGGACTCGTCACTGGGGACTCGTACTGAAAAACTAAATTAACAGTTCAGACATGACTGATAGCGTAAGAAGGAAGACTTCACATGGGGAAGAGACAAATCCAATAAAGATGACAATCTTATTGGAACAGAGGTACTCCACCGGGGAGAAGAATTGACTTCTACTGGGGAAAAGGATATACTTTTGCTGGGGAAATGGAAAATTAATTTCGTCGAGAAAAGAGAGGCAGACTTCACCGGGGAAGCGAAAGACCGGATACAACCTCACTGGGGATGATCAGATGAGGAACTTCCTATAGCGAAGAGTTCAAACGGGATCTTCAGGAATGGACTAGAAATAATACTAATCACACATGGAGGATACTAGTGACGACTAGATCTCCGAGACTTGACTGGGAACATGGATCAACTGGGGATACATCCTCAGCTTCCGCAAATAGTTCACACCGTGCTGGTAATCAATAGACTTCCTGGGGAATTGGTAACGACCAGAATTCCAAGCGATGCCAGTGACGACTGGTCTTTTAATGGTGATTGGTGACGACCAAATCAGGGTTCCAATAACGATTGGTTTTACACAATGCCAGTTACGACTGGATTTTTTAATGAAGATGGTGACGACCATACTGGGGAATACCAATGACAATTGGTTTACGAGGATGCTAGCGATTACTAGATCTTAACTAGGGTGTTGGTAACGACCAAAACGGAACGGATTCCAATAACGATTGGACTCTAGATGATGATACCAGTTACGACTGGGTTTCAAAGGGAAAAATTGGTGACAAACAACAAGATACCAATGACGATTGGATTTAGGCAGTGCCAGTGATGACTGGACTTCATGGGGAAAGTTAGTGACAACTAACAAGATACCAATAATAATTGGAACAATACCAGTGACGACTGGATTTACCGGGGAAAAGGTTGGTAACGACCAGACCAAAAGGCGCCCATGACAATTGGACTTTTATTTAGTGCCAGTGACGACTGGACTTATACGTGGATTTGTTAGTGACAACTAACGAGACACCAATGACGATTGGATTTAGACAATGCCAGTGATGACTGGGCTTAAAAGGAAATAGATGGTGACGACCAAATGAATGCCAATGACAATTGGTTTGAACAAAATGCCAGTTACGACTGGACTTTATACTTTAGAAATGAAGCAAGTAATAACTTAGACTTCACGGGGATTGATAGATGTCACCGACTCGGGGAACAAACGAATCACACTGATCCCATGATGAGGGGTGTACGTAGACTTGGGAAATAAACCCGAAGACCTACTGGGGAATAAAGCCTGTAGGTAAATTTTGCTGAGGTGAATTCAAACAGATGTCCAGAAATACTTCGCTGGGGAAAGAACTTTCATATCATCACAAGAAATCCTGAGGGATAATCTTCAATTTTGATAACCATACATGGCCAAAGTAGCTCAAATTTACCTATACTTCACCGAGAAGGATGGTGTATCAAAGTTTCTGCTATTCCGAGGTTTCAGGGAAGTATGATTTTCCTCGAATCTTTTCCGTGAGTTAAACATTTTTTGTTAGTCTTTTCAAGTTTATTTGAATCTAATACTTTCAAAATTTTGAAGAATGATAAGCTTCTCTGAAGAGACTGCCACTTATCGCTGAAGAAAGATAAGCTTCTCTGAAGAGACTGCCACTTATCGCTGAAGAAAGATAAGCTTCTCTGAAGAGACTGCCACTTATTGCTGAAGAAAGATAAGCTTCTCTGAAGAGACTGCCACTTATCGCTGAAGAAAGATAAGCTTCTCTGAAGAGACTGCCACTTATCGCTGAAGAAAGATAAGCTTCTCTGAAGAGACTGCCACTTATTGCTGAAGAAAGATAAGCTTCTCTGAAGAGACTGCCACTTATCGCTGAAGAAAGATAAGCTTCTCTGAAGAGACTGCCACTTATCGCTGAAGAAAGATAAGCTTCTCTGAAGAGACTGCCACTTATCGCTGAAGAAAGATAAGCTTCTCTGAAGAGACTGCCACTTATCGCTGAAGAAAGATAAGCTTCTATGAAGAGACTGCCACTTATCTAAAAAATGCTCTTCTTGATAGATAGTGCAAAATAAATGCACGTCCAGGTAGGTTTGGCGACCGCCATGGAACAAAGTTCAATCTAGAACAGAACTAGAAAGAAACTGTCAAACAAGACTCCAACCACTGAGAAATGAACTCGAATGGGGACACCTCTTATCCAATCCTGGAAAAAGATAACTGAAGCAACCATCATCCACGAGGATTAACTCTGTGGGGAATTGACAAAGGGTGGACGTTTTATGCCTAAAGGCCGACAACTCTATGGGAAAGAGACAAAACACCCAGTCACTAAGGAGGGACACCCCAACAAAACAGGTAACAACCAGAGATAGTACAAATGCACAGATGCTATGCATATGCTTATGCCATGATCATGTTTATGCTATGCTTTTGTTTATGCTGACAAAACAGACAAAACTGGAGATGAAATGAACATCTCGACACGGAGACTCAAACAACTTCACCAAAGTTGGGCATCAAAGGGATGGTCAGGAAGAATATCCATTCTACTTTCAAGGTTACCACCTTCTCTGAGAGAGTAATCTTCTTAGGCCAAAACATCATGACTTCACTTGGACTGCCATCATGAGTTTGAATTCTTTGCTAAAGGAAGATCACACCGAGAGATTCCCATATCAACGGAAGTAATAACTTAATCGGAGAATTTTGACAAAAGGTACCTATGAGAACAAAACATTTATGCCTCATGATGGTGATAATCCTCTTCAAGCGAGCAGAGGCTCTTACGACGAACAGTCTTCAAATCCTTTCTACCCCAAATTATGCATTTTGTGAGAAGACGTCAGAAGGATGCTTTTACAAAAGAATCGTCATAAAGATGCTTCAATGTCTTCAAACCTTTAGAGGGATTTACCAATCTCGACGTGATTGCCCCAGTTTGACTGTATTTGCACAACAAAGTCCTCAGATTGTGGAAGTAATGATTGGGGAACAAACTTCCCCCTGCTAGCTGGTAACTGTACCAAATTTGCCCCAGACTAAACTGTTGATTAAGAGATTCATCTGGCCTTGACCTGGTTGGTTTTGCTGGCGAACCTGGAGTAGCTGGCGTTGACAATAATTCATTTTAAGATCTCAAACAATGTGCCCCAGAACACATGGTCTGCAAGAAGAAATCACTAAGAGGATTTTACAGAAGAATTGTCATCCAAGATGCATTCAATATTTTCAAACTCTTAGAGAGATTCACAAATCTCGACGTAACTGCCCCAGTTAAACTGTCTTGGAGGGATTAATCTAATCCCGACTTGATGGCTTCTGATTTACTGTTTTCGAGAGTTCTAATCTTGACTTGACTGCCCCTGATTAACTGAAGAGTTCTGCCCCACTTCAAATGTCCTTGATTGGCTTGGATTAACGGTGTTACAAATGATTGACCAATCCTTCAAATTAGTTGCCCCAGGCTGAGCTTCCTTTATCGAATCCCATTCCCTAGCTGACAGCGTTTGTTGGGCTTCCTTTGACGTTTGGATTGTCTTGCACACAATGTTGTTCATTTAAAAATTGGCAATTCTTAATGTAAAATTCATGCAATCTCTTGGAAACATCTTTTGATGGAACACACACGGTGGAGTGGTCAAGTGATCAAAGTGAAAATGATTCAGTCATTTACAAATGATGGATAAAGTGATGAACACACACAATTAACAAAGATCATTAGGAGTCAGGTTATCCAACCTTGCTGTAATATGCTTTCAAAACAACCTTACCTCAATTAGGTCTTTTAAGGGTTGTAACGTGGCTCGGTTCACGGTTTATGAAACAAAGGATAAAGGCTCAAAGTTATTTGTCCCACCCATTCTCCGTGATGAACTCCACTCCTATGTTCAGTTAACTCAAACTATTCATTCAGGTTTTTACCCGTTTTTTAAGAATTGAATTGATGGTAGTTAGTGATGGTTTACAAACCTAATGTAGTCACAACTCCCTTACATTATTGGGTTGTCTTTTTCTATTTTGAGGATTTTAAAAGTGAAAGCTTTAAGGTTTTCCTCTTTTTATTATCCCTGACTTTTGCCTGAACTGTTTTCTTTTGAATACGCAGTCAGCGGGATGCCCCATTTTGCCTAAGTCCCCTTCGTAGGTTTTGACTTAGCGGGCCTTTCAATTTTCTTTTTTTTTTTCTTTTTTTTTTCGTTGAGAAAGAAGGTGACTACCTTGATTAATGGCTTACAGTGAACCATCATCGTGTTTCATGCTGAAAAGCATCTTTGACACTTGTTTATTGTGTATGAAGGAAAACCTGAGTGCATCAACTCTATATGAAAAGTGTCATGTATGCACATATCTCCAAGTTAACTGAGAACTACCCGCCCCAGGTTTGAGATTTAAGGTTTTGTTTTTGTGAAGAAAGAAAACTCCTACTTCTAGGCTCGAAGGGTTTTAACGAGGGATTATCTTCCTTATTTCTCCAGTGTTTAGGGATTGAAACAATGCCTTACATCATTGGTAAAGTCAAATTGAAAGCATATCAACAGCAGTTATGAATATAGTTTTCATCATCCTCCCCAATCTTTGCTTCAAACAGAAATTTGGTAAAGAAAAGAAATTCTTGCATTTTCGTTTTTTCATTTTTTTTTTGTTTTTGTTTTCTTATCACAATGAAAGACAAAGAGTGAAACGAATGGATTTAATCAAAAGATGCATAAACATTTCATTAATATGCCAATTTAAAATGAACAACCAACTTGCAAGCAAACACAAATGCAAAGAAACCACAACACAATGCTGAACCAGTTTACGAGCTACCAGCCTTAGGGAATTACACTGTTTAACAAAACAAATTTCAAGCTTGATGCAGAGAAACACCTTCCACAACCACTTGCTCTTTGTGGTATAGTATTATGAGGGGCTTTGTAGGTCCTTTGCCACTTGCTTCAAGAGCTGAGCCACTGGTACTTGGTTTATCTTCTTGAAGTTCTAATAGCTCTAACAAGCTTTGCACTTTTAACCCGGAAGCTTTGCACTATTCCACCAGATGCCCCACTGTCCCAGTATGGTACTTGCATTCAACCTCTGGGTGATCTTCTTCAAGGATCAGATCTTTATCAATAATCAGCTCTTGTACAACATGTCCTAATGCCAAACAATTTTCTAGTTCATGTCCTTCAGCCCCTTTATGGAACTCACAAGTCAAGTTTGCATTATGCCATGGCCCTGGCACAGGGTTAAAAGCTCGTGGGGTCACCAATGAATTCTGAATTAGTAGCGGGTACAACTTACTTAGCGGCACAGGAACTGACCTGTAGCATGCCTTGTTCTTTTTGACAGGATCTTTCTTATTCATGCTCTGGCTTTGGAAACCTTGAGGGGAAGCAGCCAATGGGTGCTGAGATATTCTTTTGGTGACCACCTGATGAGGTTTTGGCGTAGGCCCAAATGCTGGTTGACTACGGCCTGACCGTTGAAACTTAAGAGGTCCTTGAGCTGGAAGAGTCACTGGAAGTGACGGACTGACAACCTCTCTGGGTGTAATAGGATGAGAAACTCCCTCACTTTTCATCAAACTCTGCAAAGTTTCCAAAACCCAATTCATCTGCCCTTTGAGGATCTTGATTTCCTCCTTCAAGGTTTCTTGTTCTTTCAACAGTTCATTCATTGTTGCCATTGGTCCAGAATATTCTCTCTCTCTGACACAAAGAAGAGGATAAGACTCCAGGCTGAGAAATGAAAATGTGAATGCGAGGACATGCTCATGCAATGCAAAAAGTTTCATGGAACTTGAAATATTTACAAACATCAAGATATACCAAAAACTTTTCATTTAATGTCAGTACTTCTTACAAGAGTTCTCTTCCTTTTAATGTCCATAATAACCTCTTGATGTTTACAAACAAAAAAGTCTGAGTTCCATGAAACTTTCATGATATGATACTTATGGATGCATGAATGCAGCAAACACAGGTAAACACATATTCACATATACACAAAGGTTTCGGTTTGGGGAAATTCGAGTGTGGGGCCAAGGTCTACCCTTCCCAAAAAGGAGTGTACTAGAGTTTTTTTTTTTTTACCATTGTAGAACAAGGTTCTAAAAGGTTCCCAGAGTCTTCAGCCCATCTTTCGGATATTATCAATTTCCCAAATAACTCGGTGGTCGATAATATTCTCAAGAGAGTCTCGTCCGAGTGTAGTATCGCGTATCAACTATTTAGAAATACTCCCTCATAGTCATCGCACTACATCCTAATAAGGCCAAGTGGGGTAATAAGTGATCTAAAGGTCCTCAATGTCATGGGTCCCTTATAGAAAGCAGCATTGTTTTCACGAATACTCGATCAACAACACTGACCCTCAAAAAGGGCCTCCACTGAGCGGTGGTTTTCTCAAGTCAGCTTGGTCGGGAATCAACTCCCTATAAGCCTTCTTGAATATACCACCTTCCTATCATAAGTACGCTCGAGCACGGGTATAGTGTTGTCTCACCACTTGAAATTCCCAAGAACCAAACATAACAAATATGCACATATTTACAAATATTCACAAATAGCGAGTATTTAAACAAAATAGGCTAAACCCTCAAAACAAAAGCATAACATTCCCAGTGAAGTCGCCATTTCTGTTGCGGTGAAAATTAAGAGCATTCCACTTGCATTTTCTCGGGAATTTTGATTGTTATCATGTTTTAATATGTTTGTCAACATGTTGAAATATTTTCTTTGAATTATTTTTATATCTATCTCATCTGTCATCTGTCTGTTAACGGTATCCCAGGTGCGAACTGTCGTCACGGTTCTCGTACCAGAACAATTGCTTTGATTGCCATCATTGCTTTTCATCCTTAATCTTTTTCTTTGGTTGTCACCATAATTGCTTTGTATAATGTTTGTATGTTATTTTATCCCTAAGCGACGGAGCTCGTTAGCTTTCGTCCAGTTGCCGACAATACTGTTCCTCCAAAGGAAGGTCTGTCCACTTGACTGTCAATGTCTTGGACCAAAATCTCTGCTATCCCTTGACTTTGTTAAGTCACCTAAACCCTAGAATAGAAGCCTTTAGACTTTGCTTGAAGTCTAAGAAACCCACCCATACTAGGAGTTTTCTTCAACTAGAACCCTAGGAAAGAGTTCGTCAACTCTGTGTAAGAATCATCGTCATGATTTCTTACTTCCCCCTTTTACAATTTAGTTTAGGGAGTTTTGTCAAACTCCAGACAAACATCGTCATGTTTGTTCCCCTTTGAACTTTGATCATCATCAAGAGTTCTTTCCCTCGTAAGGTGAACTACGATTGCTCTGATTCTATCCTAGTCAGGATACGTAGGCAGAAGGTGCGATACCTTTGCGAGCAAACTTAGAAAACCACTTAGGCCTTTTTATTTGTTTTATCTTTTATTCCCAACTTAAACCATAGTGCACAATTCACAAACTTAGCAAGTAATTAAACAAAAGGTTCCTGTAGAGTACTACAGATATTTAGGGTGCTAATACCTTCCCTAGATATAACCAACCCCCGAATCCCCGAATCTCTTAAAGCGTTGTTGTCACATCGCGCAAAAGGTTCTTTTCTTTCTTTAGACCTATCCTTTGGATAAATTAAAGACCGGTTGTAAAAGAAATACGATTCAAGTTAATTAATAGCTTGATATCAAATTTTCACCGCAACAGAAATGGCGACTTCACTGGGGATGTTATGCTTTTGTTTTGAGGGTTTAGCCTATTTTGTTTAAATACTCGCTATTTGTGAATATTTGTAAATATGTGCATATTTGTTATGTTTGGTTCTTGGGAATTTCAAGTGGTGAGACAACACTATACCCGTGCTCGAGCGTACTTATGATAGGAAGGTGGTATATTCAAGAAGGCTTATAGGGAGTTGATTCCCGACCAAGCTGACTTGAGAAAACCACCGCTCAGTGGAGGCCCTTTTTGAGGGTCAGTGTTGTTGATCGAGTATTCGTGAAAACAATGCTGCTTTCTATAAGGGACCCATGACATTGAGGACCTTTAGATCACTTATTACCCCACTTGGCCTTATTAGGATGTAGTGCGATGACTATGAGGGAGTATTTCTAAATAGTTGATACGCGATACTACACTCGGACGAGACTCTCTTGAGAATATTATCGACCACCGAGTTATTTGGGAAATTGATAATATCCGAAAGATGGGCTGAAGACTCTGGGAACCTTTTAGAACCTTGTTCTACAATGGTAAAAAAAAAAAAACTCTAGTACACTCCTTTTTGGGAAGGGTAGACCTTGGCCCCACACTCGAATTTCCCCAAACCGAAACCTTTGTGTATATGTGAATATGTGTTTACCTGTGTTTGCTGCATTCATGCATCCATAAGTATCATATCATGAAAGTTTCATGGAACTCATACTTTTTTGTTTGTAAACATCAAGAGGTTATTATGGACATTAAAAGGAAGAGAACTCTTGTAAGAAGTACTGACATTAAATGAAAAGTTTTTGGTATATCTTGATGTTTGTAAATATTTCAAGTTCCATGAAACTTTTTGCATTGCATGAGCATGTCCTCGCATTCACATTTTCATTTCTCAGCCTGGAGTCTTATCCTCTTCTTTGTGTCAGAGAGAGAGAATATTCTGGACCAATGGCAACAATGAATGAACTGTTGAAAGAACAAGAAACCTTGAAGGAGGAAATCAAGATCCTCAAAGGGCAGATGAATTGGGTTTTGGAAACTTTGCAGAGTTTGATGAAAAGTGAGGGAGTTTCTCATCCTATTACACCCAGAGAGGTTGTCAGTCCGTCACTTCCAGTGACTCTTCCAGCTCAAGGACCTCTTAAGTTTCAACGGTCAGGCCGTAGTCAACCAGCATTTGGGCCTACGCCAAAACCTCATCAGGTGGTCACCAAAAGAATATCTCAGCACCCATTGGCTGCTTCCCCTCAAGGTTTCCAAAGCCAGAGCATGAATAAGAAAGATCCTGTCAAAAAGAACAAGGCATGCTACAGGTCAGTTCCTGTGCCGCTAAGTAAGTTGTACCCGCTACTAATTCAGAATTCATTGGTGACCCCACGAGCTTTTAACCCTGTGCCAGGGCCATGGCATAATGCAAACTTGACTTGTGAGTTCCATAAAGGGGCTGAAGGACATGAACTAGAAAATTGTTTGGCATTAGGACATGTTGTACAAGAGCTGATTATTGATAAAGATCTGATCCTTGAAGAAGATCACCCAGAGGTTGAATGCAAGTACCATACTGGGACAGTGGGGCATCTGGTGGAATAGTGCAAAGCTTCCGGGTTAAAAGTGCAAAGCTTGTTAGAGCTATTAGAACTTCAAGAAGATAAACCAAGTACCAGTGGCTCATCTCTTGAAGCAAGTGGCAAAGGACCTACAAAGCCCCTCATAATACTATACCACAAAGAGCAAGTGGTTGTGGAAGGTGTTTCTCTGCATCAAGCTTGAAATTTGTTTTGTTAAACAGTGTAATTCCCTAAGGCTGGTAGCTCGTAAACTGGTTCAGCATTGTGTTGTGGTTTCTTTGCATTTGTGTTTGCTTGCAAGTTGGTTGTTCATTTTAAATTGGCATATTAATGAAATGTTTATGCATCTTTTGATTAAATCCATTCGTTTCACTCTTTGTCTTTCATTGTGATAAGAAAACAAAAACAAAAAAAAAATGAAAAAACGAAAATGCAAGAATTTCTTTTCTTTACCAAATTTCTGTTTGAAGCAAAGATTGGGGAGGATGATGAAAACTATATTCATAACTGCTGTTGATATGCTTTCAATTTGACTTTACCAATGATGTAAGGCATTGTTTCAATCCCTAAACACTGGAGAAATAAGGAAGATAATCCCTCGTTAAAACCCTTCGAGCCTAGAAGTAGGAGTTTTCTTTCTTCACAAAAACAAAACCTTAAATCTCAAACCTGGGGCGGGTAGTTCTCAGTTAACTTGGAGATATGTGCATACATGACACTTTTCATATAGAGTTGATGCACTCAGGTTTTCCTTCATACACAATAAACAAGTGTCAAAGATGCTTTTCAGCATGAAACACGATGATGGTTCACTGTAAGCCATTAATCAAGGTAGTCACCTTCTTTCTCAACGAAAAAAAAAAGAAAAAAAAAAGAAAATTGAAAGGCCCGCTAAGTCAAAACCTACGAAGGGGACTTAGGCAAAATGGGGCATCCCGCTGACTGCGTATTCAAAAGAAAACAGTTCAGGCAAAAGTCAGGGATAATAAAAAGAGGAAAACCTTAAAGCTTTCACTTTTAAAATCCTCAAAATAGAAAAAGACAACCCAATAATGTAAGGGAGTTGTGACTACATTAGGTTTGTAAACCATCACTAACTACCATCAATTCAATTCTTAAAAAACGGGTAAAAACCTGAATGAATAGTTTGAGTTAACTGAACATAGGAGTGGAGTTCATCACGGAGAATGGGTGGGACAAATAACTTTGAGCCTTTATCCTTTGTTTCATAAACCGTGAACCGAGCCACGTTACAACCCTTAAAAGACCTAATTGAGGTAAGGTTGTTTTGAAAGCATATTACAGCAAGGTTGGATAACCTGACTCCTAATGATCTTTGTTAATTGTGTGTGTTCATCACTTTATCCATCATTTGTAAATGACTGAATCATTTTCACTTTGATCACTTAACCACTCCACCGTGTGTGTTCCATCAAAAGATGTTTCCAAGAGATTGCATGAATTTTACATTAAGAATTGCCAATTTTTAAATGAACAACATTGTGTGCAAGACAATCCAAACGTCAAAGGAAGCCCAACAAACGCTGTCAGCTAGGGAATGGGATTCGATAAAGGAAGCTCAGCCTGGGGCAACTAATTTGAAGGATTGGTCAATCATTTGTAACACCGTTAATCCAAGCCAATCAAGGACATTTGAAGTGGGGCAGAACTCTTCAGTTAATCAGGGGCAGTCAAGTCAAGATTAGAACTCTCGAAAACAGTAAATCAGAAGCCATCAAGTCGGGATTAGATTAATCCCTCCAAGACAGTTTAACTGGGGCAGTTACGTCGAGATTTGTGAATCTCTCTAAGAGTTTGAAAATATTGAATGCATCTTGGATGACAATTCTTCTGTAAAATCCTCTTAGTGATTTCTTCTTGCAGACCATGTGTTCTGGGGCACATTGTTTGAGATCTTAAAATGAATTATTGTCAACGCCAGCTACTCCAGGTTCGCCAGCAAAACCAACCAGGTCAAGGCCAGATGAATCTCTTAATCAACAGTTTAGTCTGGGGCAAATTTGGTACAGTTACCAGCTAGCAGGGGGAAGTTTGTTCCCCAATCATTACTTCCACAATCTGAGGACTTTGTTGTGCAAATACAGTCAAACTGGGGAAATCACGTCGAGATTGGTAAATCCCTCTAAAGGTTTGAAGACATTGAAGCATCTTTATGACGATTCTTTTGTAAAAGCATCCTTCTGACGTCTTCTCACAAAATGCATAATTTGGGGTAGAAAGGATTTGAAGACTGTTCGTCGTAAGAGCCTCTGCTCGCTTGAAGAGGATTATCACCATCATGAGGCATAAATGTTTTGTTCTCATAGGTACCTTTTGTCAAAATTCTCCGGTTAAGTTATTACTTCCGTTGATATGGGAATCTCTCGGTGTGATCTTCCTTTAGCAAAGAATTCAAACTCATGATGGCAGTCCAAGTGAAGTCATGATGTTTTGGCCTAAGAAGATTACTCTCTCAGAGAAGGTGGTAACCTTGAAAGTAGAATGGATATTCTTCCTGACCATCCCTTTGATGCCCAACTTTGGTGAAGTTGTTTGAGTCTCCGTGTCGAGATGTTCATTTCATCTCCAGTTTTGTCTGTTTTGTCAGCATAAACAAAAGCATAGCATAAACATGATCATGGCATAAGCATATGCATAGCATCTGTGCATTTGTACTATCTCTGGTTGTTACCTGTTTTGTTGGGGTGTCCCTCCTTAGTGACTGGGTGTTTTGTCTCTTTCCCATAGAGTTGTCGGCCTTTAGGCATAAAACGTCCACCCTTTGTCAATTCCCCACAGAGTTAATCCTCGTGGATGATGGTTGCTTCAGTTATCTTTTTCCAGGATTGGATAAGAGGTGTCCCCATTCGAGTTCATTTCTCAGTGGTTGGAGTCTTGTTTGACAGTTTCTTTCTAGTTCTGTTCTAGATTGAACTTTGTTCCATGGCGGTCGCCAAACCTACCTGGACGTGCATTTATTTTGCACTATCTATCAAGAAGAGCATTTTTTAGATAAGTGGCAGTCTCTTCATAGAAGCTTATCTTTCTTCAGCGATAAGTGGCAGTCTCTTCAGAGAAGCTTATCTTTCTTCAGCGATAAGTGGCAGTCTCTTCAGAGAAGCTTATCTTTCTTCAGCGATAAGTGGCAGTCTCTTCAGAGAAGCTTATCTTTCTTCAGCGATAAGTGGCAGTCTCTTCAGAGAAGCTTATCTTTCTTCAGCAATAAGTGGCAGTCTCTTCAGAGAAGCTTATCTTTCTTCAGCGATAAGTGGCAGTCTCTTCAGAGAAGCTTATCTTTCTTCAGCGATAAGTGGCAGTCTCTTCAGAGAAGCTTATCTTTCTTCAGCAATAAGTGGCAGTCTCTTCAGAGAAGCTTATCTTTCTTCAGCGATAAGTGGCAGTCTCTTCAGAGAAGCTTATCTTTCTTCAGCGATAAGTGGCAGTCTCTTCAGAGAAGCTTATCATTCTTCAAAATTTTGAAAGTATTAGATTCAAATAAACTTGAAAAGACTAACAAAAAATGTTTAACTCACGGAAAAGATTCGAGGAAAATCATACTTCCCTGAAACCTCGGAATAGCAGAAACTTTGATACACCATCCTTCTCGGTGAAGTATAGGTAAATTTGAGCTACTTTGGCCATGTATGGTTATCAAAATTGAAGATTATCCCTCAGGATTTCTTGTGATGATATGAAAGTTCTTTCCCCAGCGAAGTATTTCTGGACATCTGTTTGAATTCACCTCAGCAAAATTTACCTACAGGCTTTATTCCCCAGTAGGTCTTCGGGTTTATTTCCCAAGTCTACGTACACCCCTCATCATGGGATCAGTGTGATTCGTTTGTTCCCCGAGTCGGTGACATCTATCAATCCCCGTGAAGTCTAAGTTATTACTTGCTTCATTTCTAAAGTATAAAGTCCAGTCGTAACTGGCATTTTGTTCAAACCAATTGTCATTGGCATTCATTTGGTCGTCACCATCTATTTCCTTTTAAGCCCAGTCATCACTGGCATTGTCTAAATCCAATCGTCATTGGTGTCTCGTTAGTTGTCACTAACAAATCCACGTATAAGTCCAGTCGTCACTGGCACTAAATAAAAGTCCAATTGTCATGGGCGCCTTTTGGTCTGGTCGTTACCAACCTTTTCCCCGGTAAATCCAGTCGTCACTGGTATTGTTCCAATTATTATTGGTATCTTGTTAGTTGTCACTAACTTTCCCCATGAAGTCCAGTCGTCACTGGCACTGCCTAAATCCAATCGTCATTGGTATCTTGTTGTTTGTCACCAATTTTTCCCTTTGAAACCCAGTCGTAACTGGTATCATCATCTAGAGTCCAATCGTTATTGGAATCCGTTCCGTTTTGGTCGTTACCAACACCCTAGTTAAGATCTAGTAATCGCTAGCATCCTCGTAAACCAATTGTCATTGGTATTCCCCAGTATGGTCGTCACCATCTTCATTAAAAAATCCAGTCGTAACTGGCATTGTGTAAAACCAATCGTTATTGGAACCCTGATTTGGTCGTCACCAATCACCATTAAAAGACCAGTCGTCACTGGCATCGCTTGGAATTCTGGTCGTTACCAATTCCCCAGGAAGTCTATTGATTACCAGCACGGTGTGAACTATTTGCGGAAGCTGAGGATGTATCCCCAGTTGATCCATGTTCCCAGTCAAGTCTCGGAGATCTAGTCGTCACTAGTATCCTCCATGTGTGATTAGTATTATTTCTAGTCCATTCCTGAAGATCCCGTTTGAACTCTTCGCTATAGGAAGTTCCTCATCTGATCATCCCCAGTGAGGTTGTATCCGGTCTTTCGCTTCCCCGGTGAAGTCTGCCTCTCTTTTCTCGACGAAATTAATTTTCCATTTCCCCAGCAAAAGTATATCCTTTTCCCCAGTAGAAGTCAATTCTTCTCCCCGGTGGAGTACCTCTGTTCCAATAAGATTGTCATCTTTATTGGATTTGTCTCTTCCCCATGTGAAGTCTTCCTTCTTACGCTATCAGTCATGTCTGAACTGTTAATTTAGTTTTTCAGTACGAGTCCCCAGTGACGAGTCCTTGTATTTGTCACTGTTTGTTTACTGTTTCTTTTATCATTATCGTTGCGTCTATGTTGTTTGCATTCAAGCATCATAAAACATCATTTAGAGTGCATGGCATATCATAACTTGTCCTCTAGCATGGCATCGGATCTAAGGGACAAAATTTTTGGTTATCTATATTTAAATACCTTTCACTGCGATTTTCCGAGAATTGTCATCTCTCAGTCATCTCGTGAAGATATTTAAATAGGGGCAACTGTTGTACCCCAAATTTTGACCCCTTAGATTCTCATTATCATTTTTAGAAGCATGATCATGCATTATCTAACCCTAAATCAGTGCAAGCTTATTATTGTCAAGTTACAGATGAATCAGGGTTTTCGCACCGACAAATTCAAAGAAATCAAGGAATGATCAACCAATGATTTGGGCCAATTCAATCATGGAATGAAATCAAAGACAATATCAAAGTCAAATGGGAAGTCAATTTGAAGAAATCGTTTCAGAATCAAGAACAGTGCAGTCAGGAGGCCCCGATTAGGGTTTTTAACCAGTGGAAAGTCAACTGTGGTTTGACTTTGATGTTGGGAAAGGTTTTAATGGCGGGAGTGAGGTCCATGAAGTTAATATAGGCTATTAAAGACTATTCAAGAAGTATCAAAGTCCCAGGATGTCCAGAATATCAACAGGCGACTCGATCGGCACCGATCGATCGTACAGTTGACCGAAAAGTCAACTCCTCAAATTTTGAGAATTGGAATCCAAGTTGTGAATCAAAGTTGTTCCTTATGTCATAATGGACTTGCATATAAATTTTCATGGTCATTGGATCAAAAATGAGAGAGTAATCGAGAAATCGGGAAATTAGGGTTTTGAAAAGGGCTAAACCGTATCTCCTTAACCACACATCCAATTGAGTTGGTTCTAGTCTCATTTGAAAGCTCTTGACAAGTCCTACAAAAGTCCCATACTAGTCCACAACCAGAAAATGCATACTTTTTGAGATATAAGCAAAAACATTCCTAGAAGGGAAAATAACTTAGAAAATTTCTAAGTTATTTTCACCTTAAAAGCTAAAATCAGCCAACTTCAAGGGGGTTTTTCACCTAGTTTCAAATAGAATCAAGATTTCTGGCCAACATGAAAGTTTTAGTACTATGTGAGGGCTTTCTAAAAAGTACAAGTACATCTCAAGGGGATTTATGAGCTGAGAGATACATGTGTTCAAAGTTGGCAATTTGTCACTTTTGTCCCACATTGATGAATTTTGCAAAAGCACCTCTATCACTCAAGTGGATCAATTTCAATGTTCTAAACTCCTTCTATCTGATATATTAATCATCTCAAGCAGGTTGAATCAAAGAAATAGCAAGGAGATAGCATGGAATCAAGAATTGGAAGTTCATTGCCTAAGTTGAAAAGATTGACTTTTCCAAGCATGAGGTGTAAAGGGATTTCTGCTCCAGCCACTCTACCAAGCCTCTAGGCTGTGTTTTCTCTGTAACATCATCATTCTAACTTGCCAATTGAGTTAAGGGAACAGCTAGAGATCAGAAAAGCAAAGCAAGTTGTCATTTGGAAGAAAAAATCTAAGATTTCTTCATGGTGAAGCAAAGTCACCTAGCAAGCTCCTCACTCATTTTTTCTATAAATAGGGACTTCAAACTCCTCATTTAGGACATCAACATCATTCTGAAAACCTGCTAAAAGGAGCCCTCTCATCACACCTCTCTCTCACTTACAATTTGCAAAATCACCAAAGTTGTCAAAATTGTCAAAAATCAGCATTTGCAACTTTGATACCATATTGAGCTACACATGTTCCAGCACTCAAATCTTCATCCACACATCCTATAAATCATATATAGGAGGTGTACAAACACTTAAACCACCCAAAAACTCAAAAAATCCAAAAGTCAACTTTCCATGGAGCTTACTTTGACCAAAGTCCATAAAAACCTCTAAATTTTGATCCAAACATCTTCTTGAGGTTTTAACCATTTGGACACCTCAAATACTCCATACATCAACTGTCCAAACCTTCATTTTCCATCAGAACCTCATCAATCTCATTTTGGCATCTCATTTGGATGGTTTCTTAAAGTTCAAGAAAGCACACAATACCAAAGACTTGGAATCATCATCTCTGGTTTTCTCAACATTCTTGGTGTGCTTAACTGATCTACAACAGGTATGTATCATGTATATGTCACTTCTTGCATATTTTCCATGACTTGGGCATTTTGAGTGATTTTCGTGAATCTTGAAGTAATGAAATGTATGGTGCTTTCAATGATGTGTGTTAGTGTTTGATAAATATCTTGTCTCTATCAATGTGCTATCATGTCATGTTTGTTGAAATTAAATGATTGAGATCAAAAAAATGTAAAGTGGCTGTCATGAATGGTTTTTCCAAAACCTGTTATATGCTGCTAGTTTGCTTCATATTGTTGCTGTCAAAATATGTTTTCATGTACTTGCTGCTAGTTGGTTCCATATGTGCTGCCAGTTCTGTTGTGTATTGCCAACTTTTGATTGTATGTCTTGCTACCAACTTTTGGTATATTTGTTTTGCTGCAAAAAAGAGTCATTAGCTGTTACTTGTTTGCATTGTATGAACTAGAAGACATCATCATCATGTTGTTTTCATTCTGCTTGGCCTTCTGCTCAAGAACTATCAATAACAAAACATAAGCCAAGTGAAAACTCATATTTGCATAAAGCATTGGAAATTGATTTCTATCTGTCAAAGCTGTTTCAATACACATTTAGAGCATGCTTGTATGTTCAATCTGCGCTGCTTGCACCTTAAACTCATTTTCACATGTTGACATGAACACATGAATACACCAAACCACACACTTGGTCATTTTTGACATAAAGCATGAAAACTTGATTTTCTTCTTTCCAACATGATTCTATGGTCATTCATAACATGTTAGTATGTTCATCTTACTGTTTTGAGCATAGCATCATTATTTCACATATTGACACCAAAGGCTTCAAAATACACCAAGCCTCAAAATGTGGTTTTTTGCCTCCACTTGTTTTTCACCAGAACAAACACCACATACACCTTATATGGTTCATTTGTAATGTGTTAGAGCATTGATTTGATGAAGGAAAGCACTGCATCAAGATTTCACTCACAACTTGCTTTTATTGTTAACATGCTTGCATATGCTACACCAACTTGTGAACCATTGATTTCCTTTGAGGTTTTTGTGATAGGATAGACTAATATGATCATTTATGACATGTATCAATGACTGGTTTGGGTTGGTTTGAGTTGTAACTCAAAATTGCAAGTTTTCACTTTTCACACATCACACTTGCATCATACATACCACATTTTGAACCAAGTTGTTTTGAATTGTCTCACTTGATCAAACATAACCAACATCACATGTATGAGATGTCTACACATTCAAACCAACCAGTTTATGTGTAAAATGAAATTTGAGTACCATTAGGCATCCTTACTTGGACAATTTGCATGTAACATGTCATTCTTTATCACAGGTGATGTCCTTGAGATCTTAATGCTTAAATCATCTTATTATCATGTATATATGTTGTGCAAATGATTAGAACACCCTAATTGGATCTGGAATCACATCTGTTCATCATCATGCACTATTGTTCATCATTTTGCAAAATGCTTTATTTTCACATACCAATTTGGAAATGATTGCTCATACTTGATATCTTGTTGTTTTCACAGCTTTATATGACTATATGTGACATGTTTGAATAAGCTACAACACTGAAAATGGACTGAACAAAGATTTGCATCATTTCATGCATTACACTCACATAACACACACAATTGCAAATTGAACACTACATCCTCCCACACTAGTTCCAGTTCTGTTTTCTTCACTTGCACACACTTGATATCATACATTTAAGATGTTTTGATGATTGGTACAGCTCATGAGCACCTCAAACTCAAAAACCACTTTGACTTGCATTTGTTGTTTTATGAGTTCTTGCAACTTGAATGTGACTTTCCCATATATGCATGTCCTGGTCTTAAACTTGTTTCCTTCTGTATATATATCATATATTGGATGTGTATGTGAATTTACTTGGCATTAAACATGTTGGAATCAAGCTGTGCATAGCATTATGCATCTCATGACATAAAACCACACCAGCTATCGTTTTTTTTACTAGACAAACAATTTGAGAAAACTAACACCACCATCCTCTTCCTCTCATTTTTCTACCCAATTTACATATAAAATTTGTCTCGATCCGATGAGCGGTTAGTGAGATACGGTATAAAACGTATTTGGTTTCGATTATGTTTCCATGCATTCAAAACACACACACACACACCAGTCCTCGTTTTTTTCACTAGGTGAACAATTTGGAAAAACTAACATCACCATCCTCTTCCTCTCATTTTTCTACCCAAGATCCATATAAAATTTGCCTCGATCCAATGAGCGGAAAGTACATAATCAACACCAAATACGTTTTATACCGTATCTCACTAACCGCTCATTGGATCGAGGCAAATTTTATATGGATCTTGGGTAGAAAAATGAGAGGAAGAGGATGGTGATGTTAGTTTTTCCAAATTGTTCACCTAGTGAAAAAAACGAGGACTGGTGTGTGTGTGTGTGTTTTGAATGCATGGAAACATAATCGAAACCAAATACGTTTTATACCGTATCTCACTAACCGCTCATCGGATCGAGACAAATTTTATATGTAAATTGGGTAGAAAAATGAGAGGAAGAGGATGGTGGTGTTAGTTTTCTCAAATTGTTTGTCTAGTAAAAAAAACGATAGCTGGTGTGGTTTTATGTCATGAGATGCATAATGCTATGCACAGCTTGATTCCAACATGTTTAATGCCAAGTAAATTCACATACACATCCAATATATGATATATATACAGAAGGAAACAAGTTTAAGACCAGGACATGCATATATGGGAAAGTCACATTCAAGTTGCAAGAACTCATAAAACAACAAATGCAAGTCAAAGTGGTTTTTGAGTTTGAGGTGCTCATGAGCTGTACCAATCATCAAAACATCTTAAATGTATGATATCAAGTGTGTGCAAGTGAAGAAAACAGAACTGGAACTAGTGTGGGAGGATGTAGTGTTCAATTTGCAATTGTGTGTGTTATGTGAGTGTAATGCATGAAATGATGCAAATCTTTGTTCAGTCCATTTTCAGTGTTGTAGCTTATTCAAACATGTCACATATAGTCATATAAAGCTGTGAAAACAACAAGATATCAAGTATGAGCAATCATTTCCAAATTGGTATGTGAAAATAAAGCATTTTGCAAAATGATGAACAATAGTGCATGATGATGAACAGATGTGATTCCAGATCCAATTAGGGTGTTCTAATCATTTGCACAACATATATACATGATAATAAGATGATTTAAGCATTAAGATCTCAAGGACATCACCTGTGATAAAGAATGACATGTTACATGCAAATTGTCCAAGTAAGGATGCCTAATGGTACTCAAATTTCATTTTACACATAAACTGGTTGGTTTGAATGTGTAGACATCTCATACATGTGATGTTGGTTATGTTTGATCAAGTGAGACAATTCAAAACAACTTGGTTCAAAATGTGGTATGTATGATGCAAGTGTGATGTGTGAAAAGTGAAAACTTGCAATTTTGAGTTACAACTCAAACCAACCCAAACCAGTCATTGATACATGTCATAAATGATCATATTAGTCTATCCTATCACAAAAACCTCAAAGGAAATCAATGGTTCACAAGTTGGTGTAGCATATGCAAGCATGTTAACAATAAAAGCAAGTTGTGAGTGAAATCTTGATGCAGTGCTTTCCTTCATCAAATCAATGCTCTAACACATTACAAATGAACCATATAAGGTGTATGTGGTGTTTGTTCTGGTGAAAAACAAGTGGAGGCAAAAAACCACATTTTGAGGCTTGGTGTATTTTGAAGCCTTTGGTGTCAATATGTGAAATAATGATGCTATGCTCAAAACAGTAAGATGAACATACTAACATGTTATGAATGACCATAGAATCATGTTGGAAAGAAGAAAATCAAGTTTTCATGCTTTATGTCAAAAATGACCAAGTGTGTGGTTTGGTGTATTCATGTGTTCATGTCAACATGTGAAAATGAGTTTAAGGTGCAAGCAGCGCAGATTGAACATACAAGCATGCTCTAAATGTGTATTGAAACAGCTTTGACAGATAGAAATCAATTTCCAATGCTTTATGCAAATATGAGTTTTCACTTGGCTTATGTTTTGTTATTGATAGTTCTTGAGCAGAAGGCCAAGCAGAATGAAAACAACATGATGATGATGTCTTCTAGTTCATACAATGCAAACAAGTAACAGCTAATGACTCTTTTTTGCAGCAAAACAAATATACCAAAAGTTGGTAGCAAGACATACAATCAAAAGTTGGCAATACACAACAGAACTGGCAGCACATATGGAACCAACTAGCAGCAAGTACATGAAAACATATTTTGACAGCAACAATATGAAGCAAACTAGCAGCATATAACAGGTTTTGGCAAAACCATTCATGACAGCCACTTTACATTTTTTTGATCTCAATCATTTAATTTCAACAAACATGACATGATAGCACATTGATAGAGACAAGATATTTATCAAACACTAACACACATCATTGAAAGCACCATACATTTCATTACTTCAAGATTCACGAAAATCACTCAAAATGCCCAAGTCATGGAAAATATGCAAGAAGTGACATATACATGATACATACCTGTTGTAGATCAGTTAAGCACACCAAGAATGTTGAGAAAACCAGAGATGATGATTCCAAGTCTTTGGTATTGTGTGCTTTCTTGAACTTTAAGAAACCATCCAAATGAGATGCCAAAATGAGATTGATGAGGTTCTGATGGCAAATGAAGGTTTGGACAGTTGATGTATGGAGTATTTGAGGTGTCCAAATGGTTAAAACCTCAAGAAGATGTTTGGATCAAAATTTAGAGGTTTTTATGGACTTTGGTCAAAGTAAGCTCCATGGAAAGTTGACTTTTGGATTTTTTGAGTTTTTGGGTGGTTTAAGTGTTTGTACACCTCCTATATATGATTTATAGGATGTGTGGATGAAGATTTGAGTGCTGGAACATGTGTAGCTCAATATGGTATCAAAGTTGCAAATGCTGATTTTTGACAATTTTGACAACTTTGGTGATTTTGCAAATTGTAAGTGAGAGAGAGGTGTGATGAGAGGGCTCCTTTTAGCAGGTTTTCAGAACGATGTTGATGTCCTAAATGAGGAGTTTGAAGTCCCTATTTATAGAAAAAATGAGTGAGGAGCTTGCTAGGTGACTTTGCTTCACCATGAAGAAATCTTAGATTTTTTCTTCCAAATGACAACTTGCTTTGCTTTTCTGATCTCTAGCTGTTCCCTTAACTCAATTGGCAAGTTAGAATGATGATGTTACAGAGAAAACACAGCCTAGAGGCTTGGTAGAGTGGCTGGAGCAGAAATCCCTTTACACCTCATGCTTGGAAAAGTCAATCTTTTCAACTTAGGCAATGAACTTCCAATTCTTGATTCCATGCTATCTCCTTGCTATTTCTTTGATTCAACCTGCTTGAGATGATTAATATATCAGATAGAAGGAGTTTAGAACATTGAAATTGATCCACTTGAGTGATAGAGGTGCTTTTGCAAAATTCATCAATGTGGGACAAAAGTGACAAATTGCCAACTTTGAACACATGTATCTCTCAGCTCATAAATCCCCTTGAGATGTACTTGTACTTTTTAGAAAGCCCTCACATAGTACTAAAACTTTCATGTTGGCCAGAAATCTTGATTCTATTTGAAACTAGGTGAAAAACCCCCTTGAAGTTGGCTGATTTTAGCTTTTAAGGTGAAAATAACTTAGAAATTTTCTAAGTTATTTTCCCTTCTAGGAATGTTTTTGCTTATATCTCAAAAAGTATGCATTTTCTGGTTGTGGACTAGTATGGGACTTTTGTAGGACTTGTCAAGAGCTTTCAAATGAGACTAGAACCAACTCAATTGGATGTGTGGTTAAGGAGATACGGTTTAGCCCCTTTCAAAACCCTAATTTCCCGATTTCTCGATTACTCTCTCATCTTTGATCCAATGACCATGAAAATTAATATGCAAGTCCATTATGACATAAGGAACAACTTTGATTCACAACTTGGATTCCAATTCTCAAAATTTGAGGAGTTGACTTTTCGGTCAACCGTACGATCGATCGGTGCCGATCGAGTCGCCTGTTGATATTCTGGACATCCTGGGACTTTGATACTTCTTGAATAGTCTTTAATAGCCTATATTAACTTCATGGACCTCACTCCCGCCATTAAAACCTTTCCCAACATCAAAGTCAAACCACAGTTGACTTTCCACTGGTTAAAAACCCTAATCGGGGCCTCCTGACTGCACTGTTCTTGATTCTGAAACGATTTCTTCAAATTGACTTCCCATTTGACTTTGATATTGTCTTTGATTTCATTCCATGATTGAATTGGCCCAAATCATTGGTTGATCATTCCTTGATTTCTTTGAATTTGTCGGTGCGAAAACCCTGATTCATCTGTAACTTGACAATAATAAGCTTGCACTGATTTAGGGTTAGATAATGCATGATCATGCTTCTAAAAATGATAATGAGAATCTAAGGGGTCAAAATTTGGGGTACAACAGTTGCCCCTATTTAAATATCTTCACGAGATGACTGAGAGATGACAATTCTCGGAAAATCGCAGTGAAAGGTATTTAAATATAGATAACCAAAAATTTTGTCCCTTAGATCCGATGCCATGCTAGAGGACAAGTTATGATATGCCATGCACTCTAAATGATGTTTTATGATGCTTGAATGCAAACAACATAGACGCAACGATAATGATAAAAGAAACAGTAAACAAACAGTGACAAATACAAGGACTCGTCACTGGGGACTCGTACTGAAAAACTAAATTAACAGTTCAGACATGACTGATAGCGTAAGAAGGAAGACTTCACATGGGGAAGAGACAAATCCAATAAAGATGACAATCTTATTGGAACAGAGGTACTCCACCGGGGAGAAGAATTGACTTCTACTGGGGAAAAGGATATACTTTTGCTGGGGAAATGGAAAATTAATTTCGTCGAGAAAAGAGAGGCAGACTTCACCGGGGAAGCGAAAGACCGGATACAACCTCACTGGGGATGATCAGATGAGGAACTTCCTATAGCGAAGAGTTCAAACGGGATCTTCAGGAATGGACTAGAAATAATACTAATCACACATGGAGGATACTAGTGACGACTAGATCTCCGAGACTTGACTGGGAACATGGATCAACTGGGGATACATCCTCAGCTTCCGCAAATAGTTCACACCGTGCTGGTAATCAATAGACTTCCTGGGGAATTGGTAACGACCAGAATTCCAAGCGATGCCAGTGACGACTGGTCTTTTAATGGTGATTGGTGACGACCAAATCAGGGTTCCAATAACGATTGGTTTTACACAATGCCAGTTACGACTGGATTTTTTAATGAAGATGGTGACGACCATACTGGGGAATACCAATGACAATTGGTTTACGAGGATGCTAGCGATTACTAGATCTTAACTAGGGTGTTGGTAACGACCAAAACGGAACGGATTCCAATAACGATTGGACTCTAGATGATGATACCAGTTACGACTGGGTTTCAAAGGGAAAAATTGGTGACAAACAACAAGATACCAATGACGATTGGATTTAGGCAGTGCCAGTGACGACTGGACTTCATGGGGAAAGTTAGTGACAACTAACAAGATACCAATAATAATTGGAACAATACCAGTGACGACTGGATTTACCGGGGAAAAGGTTGGTAACGACCAGACCAAAAGGCGCCCATGACAATTGGACTTTTATTTAGTGCCAGTGACGACTGGACTTATACGTGGATTTGTTAGTGACAACTAACGAGACACCAATGACGATTGGATTTAGACAATGCCAGTGATGACTGGGCTTAAAAGGAAATAGATGGTGACGACCAAATGAATGCCAATGACAATTGGTTTGAACAAAATGCCAGTTACGACTGGACTTTATACTTTAGAAATGAAGCAAGTAATAACTTAGACTTCACGGGGATTGATAGATGTCACCGACTCGGGGAACAAACGAATCACACTGATCCCATGATGAGGGGTGTACGTAGACTTGGGAAATAAACCCGAAGACCTACTGGGGAATAAAGCCTGTAGGTAAATTTTGCTGAGGTGAATTCAAACAGATGTCCAGAAATACTTCGCTGGGGAAAGAACTTTCATATCATCACAAGAAATCCTGAGGGATAATCTTCAATTTTGATAACCATACATGGCCAAAGTAGCTCAAATTTACCTATACTTCACCGAGAAGGATGGTGTATCAAAGTTTCTGCTATTCCGAGGTTTCAGGGAAGTATGATTTTCCTCGAATCTTTTCCGTGAGTTAAACATTTTTTGTTAGTCTTTTCAAGTTTATTTGAATCTAATACTTTCAAAATTTTGAAGAATGATAAGCTTCTCTGAAGAGACTGCCACTTATCGCTGAAGAAAGATAAGCTTCTCTGAAGAGACTGCCACTTATCGCTGAAGAAAGATAAGCTTCTCTGAAGAGACTGCCACTTATTGCTGAAGAAAGATAAGCTTCTCTGAAGAGACTGCCACTTATCGCTGAAGAAAGATAAGCTTCTCTGAAGAGACTGCCACTTATCGCTGAAGAAAGATAAGCTTCTCTGAAGAGACTGCCACTTATTGCTGAAGAAAGATAAGCTTCTCTGAAGAGACTGCCACTTATCGCTGAAGAAAGATAAGCTTCTCTGAAGAGACTGCCACTTATCGCTGAAGAAAGATAAGCTTCTCTGAAGAGACTGCCACTTATCGCTGAAGAAAGATAAGCTTCTCTGAAGAGACTGCCACTTATCGCTGAAGAAAGATAAGCTTCTATGAAGAGACTGCCACTTATCTAAAAAATGCTCTTCTTGATAGATAGTGCAAAATAAATGCACGTCCAGGTAGGTTTGGCGACCGCCATGGAACAAAGTTCAATCTAGAACAGAACTAGAAAGAAACTGTCAAACAAGACTCCAACCACTGAGAAATGAACTCGAATGGGGACACCTCTTATCCAATCCTGGAAAAAGATAACTGAAGCAACCATCATCCACGAGGATTAACTCTGTGGGGAATTGACAAAGGGTGGACGTTTTATGCCTAAAGGCCGACAACTCTATGGGAAAGAGACAAAACACCCAGTCACTAAGGAGGGACACCCCAACAAAACAGGTAACAACCAGAGATAGTACAAATGCACAGATGCTATGCATATGCTTATGCCATGATCATGTTTATGCTATGCTTTTGTTTATGCTGACAAAACAGACAAAACTGGAGATGAAATGAACATCTCGACACGGAGACTCAAACAACTTCACCAAAGTTGGGCATCAAAGGGATGGTCAGGAAGAATATCCATTCTACTTTCAAGGTTACCACCTTCTCTGAGAGAGTAATCTTCTTAGGCCAAAACATCATGACTTCACTTGGACTGCCATCATGAGTTTGAATTCTTTGCTAAAGGAAGATCACACCGAGAGATTCCCATATCAACGGAAGTAATAACTTAACCGGAGAATTTTGACAAAAGGTACCTATGAGAACAAAACATTTATGCCTCATGATGGTGATAATCCTCTTCAAGCGAGCAGAGGCTCTTACGACGAACAGTCTTCAAATCCTTTCTACCCCAAATTATGCATTTTGTGAGAAGACGTCAGAAGGATGCTTTTACAAAAGAATCGTCATAAAGATGCTTCAATGTCTTCAAACCTTTAGAGGGATTTACCAATCTCGACGTGATTGCCCCAGTTTGACTGTATTTGCACAACAAAGTCCTCAGATTGTGGAAGTAATGATTGGGGAACAAACTTCCCCCTGCTAGCTGGTAACTGTACCAAATTTGCCCCAGACTAAACTGTTGATTAAGAGATTCATCTGGCCTTGACCTGGTTGGTTTTGCTGGCGAACCTGGAGTAGCTGGCGTTGACAATAATTCATTTTAAGATCTCAAACAATGTGCCCCAGAACACATGGTCTGCAAGAAGAAATCACTAAGAGGATTTTACAGAAGAATTGTCATCCAAGATGCATTCAATATTTTCAAACTCTTAGAGAGATTCACAAATCTCGACGTAACTGCCCCAGTTAAACTGTCTTGGAGGGATTAATCTAATCCCGACTTGATGGCTTCTGATTTACTGTTTTCGAGAGTTCTAATCTTGACTTGACTGCCCCTGATTAACTGAAGAGTTCTGCCCCACTTCAAATGTCCTTGATTGGCTTGGATTAACGGTGTTACAAATGATTGACCAATCCTTCAAATTAGTTGCCCCAGGCTGAGCTTCCTTTATCGAATCCCATTCCCTAGCTGACAGCGTTTGTTGGGCTTCCTTTGACGTTTGGATTGTCTTGCACACAATGTTGTTCATTTAAAAATTGGCAATTCTTAATGTAAAATTCATGCAATCTCTTGGAAACATCTTTTGATGGAACACACACGGTGGAGTGGTCAAGTGATCAAAGTGAAAATGATTCAGTCATTTACAAATGATGGATAAAGTGATGAACACACACAATTAACAAAGATCATTAGGAGTCAGGTTATCCAACCTTGCTGTAATATGCTTTCAAAACAACCTTACCTCAATTAGGTCTTTTAAGGGTTGTAACGTGGCTCGGTTCACGGTTTATGAAACAAAGGATAAAGGCTCAAAGTTATTTGTCCCACCCATTCTCCGTGATGAACTCCACTCCTATGTTCAGTTAACTCAAACTATTCATTCAGGTTTTTACCCGTTTTTTAAGAATTGAATTGATGGTAGTTAGTGATGGTTTACAAACCTAATGTAGTCACAACTCCCTTACATTATTGGGTTGTCTTTTTCTATTTTGAGGATTTTAAAAGTGAAAGCTTTAAGGTTTTCCTCTTTTTATTATCCCTGACTTTTGCCTGAACTGTTTTCTTTTGAATACGCAGTCAGCGGGATGCCCCATTTTGCCTAAGTCCCCTTCGTAGGTTTTGACTTAGCGGGCCTTTCAATTTTCTTTTTTTTTTTCTTTTTTTTTTCGTTGAGAAAGAAGGTGACTACCTTGATTAATGGCTTACAGTGAACCATCATCGTGTTTCATGCTGAAAAGCATCTTTGACACTTGTTTATTGTGTATGAAGGAAAACCTGAGTGCATCAACTCTATATGAAAAGTGTCATGTATGCACATATCTCCAAGTTAACTGAGAACTACCCGCCCCAGGTTTGAGATTTAAGGTTTTGTTTTTGTGAAGAAAGAAAACTCCTACTTCTAGGCTCGAAGGGTTTTAACGAGGGATTATCTTCCTTATTTCTCCAGTGTTTAGGGATTGAAACAATGCCTTACATCATTGGTAAAGTCAAATTGAAAGCATATCAACAGCAGTTATGAATATAGTTTTCATCATCCTCCCCAATCTTTGCTTCAAACAGAAATTTGGTAAAGAAAAGAAATTCTTGCATTTTCGTTTTTTCATTTTTTTTTTGTTTTTGTTTTCTTATCACAATGAAAGACAAAGAGTGAAACGAATGGATTTAATCAAAAGATGCATAAACATTTCATTAATATGCCAATTTAAAATGAACAACCAACTTGCAAGCAAACACAAATGCAAAGAAACCACAACACAATGCTGAACCAGTTTACGAGCTACCAGCCTTAGGGAATTACACTGTTTAACAAAACAAATTTCAAGCTTGATGCAGAGAAACACCTTCCACAACCACTTGCTCTTTGTGGTATAGTATTATGAGGGGCTTTGTAGGTCCTTTGCCACTTGCTTCAAGAGCTGAGCCACTGGTACTTGGTTTATCTTCTTGAAGTTCTAATAGCTCTAACAAGCTTTGCACTTTTAACCCGGAAGCTTTGCACTATTCCACCAGATGCCCCACTGTCCCAGTATGGTACTTGCATTCAACCTCTGGGTGATCTTCTTCAAGGATCAGATCTTTATCAATAATCAGCTCTTGTACAACATGTCCTAATGCCAAACAATTTTCTAGTTCATGTCCTTCAGCCCCTTTATGGAACTCACAAGTCAAGTTTGCATTATGCCATGGCCCTGGCACAGGGTTAAAAGCTCGTGGGGTCACCAATGAATTCTGAATTAGTAGCGGGTACAACTTACTTAGCGGCACAGGAACTGACCTGTAGCATGCCTTGTTCTTTTTGACAGGATCTTTCTTATTCATGCTCTGGCTTTGGAAACCTTGAGGGGAAGCAGCCAATGGGTGCTGAGATATTCTTTTGGTGACCACCTGATGAGGTTTTGGCGTAGGCCCAAATGCTGGTTGACTACGGCCTGACCGTTGAAACTTAAGAGGTCCTTGAGCTGGAAGAGTCACTGGAAGTGACGGACTGACAACCTCTCTGGGTGTAATAGGATGAGAAACTCCCTCACTTTTCATCAAACTCTGCAAAGTTTCCAAAACCCAATTCATCTGCCCTTTGAGGATCTTGATTTCCTCCTTCAAGGTTTCTTGTTCTTTCAACAGTTCATTCATTGTTGCCATTGGTCCAGAATATTCTCTCTCTCTGACACAAAGAAGAGGATAAGACTCCAGGCTGAGAAATGAAAATGTGAATGCGAGGACATGCTCATGCAATGCAAAAAGTTTCATGGAACTTGAAATATTTACAAACATCAAGATATACCAAAAACTTTTCATTTAATGTCAGTACTTCTTACAAGAGTTCTCTTCCTTTTAATGTCCATAATAACCTCTTGATGTTTACAAACAAAAAAGTCTGAGTTCCATGAAACTTTCATGATATGATACTTATGGATGCATGAATGCAGCAAACACAGGTAAACACATATTCACATATACACAAAGGTTTCGGTTTGGGGAAATTCGAGTGTGGGGCCAAGGTCTACCCTTCCCAAAAAGGAGTGTACTAGAGTTTTTTTTTTTTTTACCATTGTAGAACAAGGTTCTAAAAGGTTCCCAGAGTCTTCAGCCCATCTTTCGGATATTATCAATTTCCCAAATAACTCGGTGGTCGATAATATTCTCAAGAGAGTCTCGTCCGAGTGTAGTATCGCGTATCAACTATTTAGAAATACTCCCTCATAGTCATCGCACTACATCCTAATAAGGCCAAGTGGGGTAATAAGTGATCTAAAGGTCCTCAATGTCATGGGTCCCTTATAGAAAGCAGCATTGTTTTCACGAATACTCGATCAACAACACTGACCCTCAAAAAGGGCCTCCACTGAGCGGTGGTTTTCTCAAGTCAGCTTGGTCGGGAATCAACTCCCTATAAGCCTTCTTGAATATACCACCTTCCTATCATAAGTACGCTCGAGCACGGGTATAGTGTTGTCTCACCACTTGAAATTCCCAAGAACCAAACATAACAAATATGCACATATTTACAAATATTCACAAATAGCGAGTATTTAAACAAAATAGGCTAAACCCTCAAAACAAAAGCATAACATTCCCAGTGAAGTCGCCATTTCTGTTGCGGTGAAAATTTGATATCAAGCTATTAATTAACTTGAACCTTATTTCTTTTACAACCGGTCTTTAATTTATCCAAAGGATAGGTCTAAAGAGAGAAAGAACCCTTTTTCGCGATGTAACAACAACGCTTTAGAGATTCGGGGATTCGGGGGTTGGTTATATCTAGGGAAGGTATTAGCACCCTAAATATCTGTAGTACTCTACAGGAACCTTTTGTTCAATTACTTGCTAGGTTGTGAAACATGCATTGGTTTAATTTGGGAATAAAAGTAAAATAAAGGCCTAAGTGGTTTTCTAAGTTTGCTCGCAAAGGTATCGCACCTTCTGCCTACGTATCCTGACTAGGATAGAATCAGAGCAATCGTAGTTCACCTCACAAGGGAAAAGAACACTTGATGACGATCAAGGTTCAAAGGGGAACAAACATGACAATGTTTGTGTGGAGTTTGACAAAACTCCCTAAGCTACATTGAAGGGGGAAATAAGAAATCATGACGATGATTCTTACACAGAGTTGACGAACTCTGTCCTAGGGTTCTAGGTGAAGAACACTCCTAGTACGGGTAGGTATCGTAGACTTCAAGCAAAGTCTAAAAGTTATGAAATTGGGTTTAGAGTGACTTGACAAAGTCGGGGGTATGTTTGAATTTAGTCCAAGACATTGATTGTCAACAGGACAGACTTTTCCTTTGGAGGATAGTATATCGGCGATTGGACGAGCTTCGTCGCTCGGGGATCACATACAGACATTACAAGAGCAAATATTACAACATACAAATAAATTAATTATTACAACCATATCGAATAATTAAAATGAAAAGCAGAAATGATAAAAAAAACAGCAGTTTTATTATGTAACGACAGTCTGTACCTGAAACGACTGTTAGCGTACAGATGAAAATAAAAGATAATAATTCAAAGAAAATATTTCAACATGTTGACAAACATATTAAAACATGATAACAATCAAAATTCCCGAGAAAATGCAAGTGGAATGCTCTTAATTTTCATCTGCAACTGATTAGGGCTAATACCGTCAGTGCGCGGATCGCGCGAAATAAAAAGTGATCAAACATGAAAATTAATTACACATTATGAAACTACATTTTAAAACAAGCATAACAAACAAAGAACGGATGAAAAACGATAAAATATGAGAAAGTTACGATGCGTTGAAGTTTCGAAATCAGTACTGTCAGTGCGCGGATCGCGCAAAATAAAAAGTGATCAAACATGAAAATTAATTACACATTATGAAACTACATTTTAAAACAAGCATAACAAAAAAAGAACGGATGAAAAACGATAAAATATGAGAAAGTTATGATGCGTTGAAGTTTCGAAATCAGTACTGTCAGTGCGGGAAAAGTACACTGTCTAGTCAAATACGGTTTGTATCATAACTTTTTAACCGTTTATCGAAACGAGACAAAATTTATATGGATTTGGGGTAGAATGATGAGAGGAAGAGGATGGTGATGTTAGTTTTTACAAACTGTTCACCTAGTGAAAAAAACGCTGACTGGTGTGTGTGTGTTTGTCTTGAATGCATGGAAACATAATCGAAACCAAATACGTTTTATACCGTATCTCACTAACCGCTCATCGGATCGAGACAAATTTTATATGTAAATTGGGTAGAAAAATGAGAGGAAGATGATGGTGGTGTTAGTTTTCTCAAATTGTTTGTCTAGTAAAAAAAACGATAGCTGGTGTGGTTTTATGTCATGAGATGCATAATGCTATGCACAGCTTGATTCCAACATGTTTAATGCCAAGTAAATTCACATACACATCCAATATATGATATATATACAGAAGGAAACAAGTTTAAGACCAGGACATGCATATATGGGAAAGTCACATTCAAGTTGCAAGAACTCATAAAACAACAAATGCAAGTCAAAGTGGTTTTTGAGTTTGAGGTGCTCATGAGCTGTACCAATCATCAAAACATCTTAAATGTATGATATCAAGTGTGTGCAAGTGAAGAAAACAGAACTGGAACTAGTGTGGGAGGATGTAGTGTTCAATTTGCAATTGTGTGTGTTATGTGAGTGTAATGCATGAAATGATGCAAATCTTTGTTCAGTCCATTTTCAGTGTTGTAGCTTATTCAAACATGTCACATATAGTCATATAAAGCTGTGAAAACAACAAGATATCAAGTATGAGCAATCATTTCCAAATTGGTATGTGAAAATAAAGCATTTTGCAAAATGATGAACAATAGTGCATGATGATGAACAGATGTGATTCCAGATCCAATTAGGGTGTTCTAATCATTTGCACAACATATATACATGATAATAAGATGATTTAAGCATTAAGATCTCAAGGACATCACCTGTGATAAAGAATGACATGTTACATGCAAATTGTCCAAGTAAGGATGCCTAATGGTACTCAAATTTCATTTTACACATAAACTGGTTGGTTTGAATGTGTAGACATCTCATACATGTGATGTTGGTTATGTTTGATCAAGTGAGACAATTCAAAACAACTTGGTTCAAAATGTGGTATGTATGATGCAAGTGTGATGTGTGAAAAGTGAAAACTTGCAATTTTGAGTTACAACTCAAACCAACCCAAACCAGTCATTGATACATGTCATAAATGATCATATTAGTCTATCCTATCACAAAAACCTCAAAGGAAATCAATGGTTCACAAGTTGGTGTAGCATATGCAAGCATGTTAACAATAAAAGCAAGTTGTGAGTGAAATCTTGATGCAGTGCTTTCCTTCATCAAATCAATGCTCTAACACATTACAAATGAACCATATAAGGTGTATGTGGTGTTTGTTCTGGTGAAAAACAAGTGGAGGCAAAAAACCACATTTTGAGGCTTGGTGTATTTTGAAGCCTTTGGTGTCAATATGTGAAATAATGATGCTATGCTCAAAACAGTAAGATGAACATACTAACATGTTATGAATGACCATAGAATCATGTTGGAAAGAAGAAAATCAAGTTTTCATGCTTTATGTCAAAAATGACCAAGTGTGTGGTTTGGTGTATTCATGTGTTCATGTCAACATGTGAAAATGAGTTTAAGGTGCAAGCAGCGCAGATTGAACATACAAGCATGCTCTAAATGTGTATTGAAACAGCTTTGACAGATAGAAATCAATTTCCAATGCTTTATGCAAATATGAGTTTTCACTTGGCTTATGTTTTGTTATTGATAGTTCTTGAGCAGAAGGCCAAGCAGAATGAAAACAACATGATGATGATGTCTTCTAGTTCATACAATGCAAACAAGTAACAGCTAATGACTCTTTTTTGCAGCAAAACAAATATACCAAAAGTTGGTAGCAAGACATACAATCAAAAGTTGGCAATACACAACAGAACTGGCAGCACATATGGAACCAACTAGCAGCAAGTACATGAAAACATATTTTGACAGCAACAATATGAAGCAAACTAGCAGCATATAACAGGTTTTGGCAAAACCATTCATGACAGCCACTTTACATTTTTTTGATCTCAATCATTTAATTTCAACAAACATGACATGATAGCACATTGATAGAGACAAGATATTTATCAAACACTAACACACATCATTGAAAGCACCATACATTTCATTACTTCAAGATTCACGAAAATCACTCAAAATGCCCAAGTCATGGAAAATATGCAAGAAGTGACATATACATGATACATACCTGTTGTAGATCAGTTAAGCACACCAAGAATGTTGAGAAAACCAGAGATGATGATTCCAAGTCTTTGGTATTGTGTGCTTTCTTGAACTTTAAGAAACCATCCAAATGAGATGCCAAAATGAGATTGATGAGGTTCTGATGGCAAATGAAGGTTTGGACAGTTGATGTATGGAGTATTTGAGGTGTCCAAATGGTTAAAACCTCAAGAAGATGTTTGGATCAAAATTTAGAGGTTTTTATGGACTTTGGTCAAAGTAAGCTCCATGGAAAGTTGACTTTTGGATTTTTTGAGTTTTTGGGTGGTTTAAGTGTTTGTACACCTCCTATATATGATTTATAGGATGTGTGGATGAAGATTTGAGTGCTGGAACATGTGTAGCTCAATATGGTATCAAAGTTGCAAATGCTGATTTTTGACAATTTTGACAACTTTGGTGATTTTGCAAATTGTAAGTGAGAGAGAGGTGTGATGAGAGGGATCCTTTTAGCAGGTTTTCAGAACGATGTTGATGTCCTAAATGAGGAGTTTGAAGTCCCTATTTATAGAAAAAATGAGTGAGGAGCTTGCTAGGTGACTTTGCTTCACCATGAAGAAATCTTAGATTTTTTCTTCCAAATGACAACTTGCTTTGCTTTTCTGATCTCTAGATGTTCCCTTAACTCAATTGGCAAGTTAGAATGATGATGTTACAGAGAAAACACAGCCTAGAGGCTTGGTAGAGTGGCTGGAGCAGAAATCCCTTTACACCTCATGCTTGGAAAAGTCAATCTTTTCAACTTAGGCAATGAACTTCCAATTCTTGATTCCATGCTATCTCCTTGCTATTTCTTTGATTCAACCTGCTTGAGATGATTAATATATCAGATAGAAGGAGTTTAGAACATTGAAATTGATCCACTTGAGTGATAGAGGTGCTTTTGCAAAATTCATCAATGTGGGACAAAAGTGACAAATTGCCAACTTTGAACACATGTATCTCTCAGCTCATAAATCCCCTTGAGATGTACTTGTACTTTTTAGAAAGCCCTCACATAGTACTAAAACTTTCATGTTGGCCAGAAATATTGATTCTATTTGAAACTAGGTGAAAAACCCCCTTGAAGTTGGCTGATTTTAGCTTTTAAGGTGAAAATAACTTAGAAATTTTCTAAGTTATTTTCCCTTCTAGGAATGTTTTTGCTTATATCTCAAAAAGTATGCATTTTATGGTTGTGGACTAGTATGGGACTTTTGTAGGACTTGTCAAGAGCTTTCAAATGAGACTAGAACCAACTCAATTGGATGTGTGGTTAAGGAGATACGGTTTAGCCCCTTTCAAAACCCTAATTTCCCGATTTCTCGATTACTCTCTTATCTTTGATCCAATGATCATGAAAATTAATATGCAAGTCCATTATGACATAAGGAACAACTTTGATTCACAACTTGGATTCCAATTCTCAAAATTTGAGGAGTTGACTTTTCGGTCAACCGTACGATCGATCGGTGCCGATCGAGTCGCCTGTTGATATTCTGGACATCCTGGGACTTTGATACTTCTTGAATAGTCTTTAATAGCCTATATTAACTTCATGGACCTCACTCCCGCCATTAAAACCTTTCCCAACATCAAAGTCAAACCACAGTTGACTTTCCACTGGTTAAAAACCCTAATCGGGGCCTCCTGACTGCACTGTTCTTGATTCTGAAACGATTTCTTCAAATTGACTTCCCATTTGACTTTGATATTGTCTTTGATTTCATTCCATGATTGAATTGGCCCAAATCATTGGTTGATCATTCCTTGATTTCTTTGAATTTGTCGGTGCGAAAACCCTGATTCATCTGTAACTTGACAATAATAAGCTTGCACTGATTTAGGGTTAGATAATGCATGATCATGCTTCTAAAAATGATAATGAGAATCTAAGGGGTCAAAATTTGGGGTACAACAGGTAATGAGTGAGAAATCCTATTAACTTTCCCAAAATAAGTCTCAACACGTCACTACTCTGTTGGGATTGAGCTCACCTATGTTTATATAAGTACTCTTTAGAAGCTCAATGGATTCTAACTTTAAAGGGTCAACTTTATTTAATGTCAAATGAATTTGGTCGTTACAAATATATTATTACAAAGTTCCTCAAACATGCGACCTATAAGGATGAAGAGATTAACTAAAAAAACATGGTGGTACACAATCCCTCAAGCAAGAGACATGTAAGTGTGAAATGATTAAAGAAAAAATATACCTTATTGGATCTTTATAAACATATCGATTCATATTCCCTTTATTATAAGGCCTCGAAGGGCAATGTGATTCAAGAGAGGTTGTGCCAATTCATAATCTATTACCAGCAAGGCCTGGAAATGAGAGTCTACCAGACGAGGTTTGAAAGGGAAAGTTCCTCATGTGAGTTCTAGAAAGGAGAGTCTCTCTAGCAAAGCCTAGAAGATAAAGTCCCTCAAGCGAAACCTGAAAGGGCAATTTCCTTAGACAAGGCCATCAAGGATGAGTCCCTCAAGCGAGTGACAATTGGATCTTTTAGGGAAATGATGCCTCATAAGGTTCAAGCGAAGATACCTCATATGACTACTATGATATTCCATAAGAAGCAATTGGAGATACCCTGTAGGAAGAAAATTAAAAATCATAGGACTCAAGCAAAGATACCCTGTATGGTGAAAATGATTCCCCATAGAGATCTAATAAAGATACCTCGTAAGGCACCAATGATACCCAATAGGGCTAAAGAAAATATACCTTATAAAGTGGCAAAGATATCTCTTATGGCTTAAGAAAAGATACTTTATATGATAGTAATGATGCCTTGTAGGGCTTAAGCCGAGTGACCCCATAGAATGGTAATGGTATCTTGTAAGGGCTCAAGTGAAGATACCCTCAAGGTGAAGTGGTGAGAAATTGATTAAGTTATTCCAAAAAGTGAAATAATCAATATTTTAAAAATTATGGTAAAATAAATAGGAAAATTTGAGAGGAAGCTAGATTTACAGTACGTGTGATTGAGAATTGGGAGAAAAGAGGCAACAAAGGAATTGGAGGAGGGAGAGCTAAGAAACCATAGCCAATAGTTTGAAAGATTCAATTTTGAAGTAAGAGGGATATTTCCTTATTGATGGGTGATAATAGGCATCCAAGGTGATGATAGGTCTTTACCCTTCCATCGACACTAAGGGTTATGTTATTTTCCCTTATGTAAAATATTTGGGAAAATAAGGTTTAGACAAAACCTTATTTGCCTTGATTGATAAATAACATTTGTGGTTTGTTTTGTTGTTGCGGGTGGCCAATTGGGATTTGGGATAAATCTCATATGGTCACCGTATTTGGTATTAATGCATGAAATACTTGGGAAAACCTTATTGGCAATGATCGATAAATTTTGTTATTTTGTCTGAGTTGCTTTGAAAATCAAAGGGGATTTGGGATAAATCTCATACAATCACTAAAGTGTTATTATTTGCAGGTTTAACAATTCTTGTTTGTAAGTTCCATGGTTTTAGCATTGGCAGGAGTTTTGCTAAAATATGGTTCACGGCAAGATGTTGGTGTGATGTCCTAACATGTTGGTCAGTTAACAATGAAGGCAGATATTCTGACAGATGTTGTGGCATGTTGTACTAGAACATCAGTACGGGTTGCTTTTATTCTTAACACATTTGATTTAATTCTGTGAGATTTCTTTTGGATATATCTCACTTATTTTCGCAGGTCAAGAAGATTTAATCTGGAACATTTGATTTGATCTCCAACTGTTCATAAGTTTCTAAAATTGGAAGTTGAGATAATTTAGGAAACTTGGTGATTTGTTCCAAGATTTAAAGAGATTTTTCTGCATGATTGATGCAGCTCCCAGCGTGTGGATCAAGAAATATCTGAGTGAAGACTTCGAAGCCCATGGACCGCTAAGGTGTATATAAAGAAAAACATAAACGTAATGTAAGTTGGCTTTTCACAATTTTGTAAAATTAGGGAAAGTTTAGAGTCTTAGGTTTTGAGAGTCTCTTTAGGTTATCTTTGTAAGTCACCCATGTATCTTTTGATACAGTGAGGTAGACTGGTTGTTATTTGTTCATTATTCACTCATGAGCTTTTGAGCACGAGTGTATTGTTCTCAGTATAAAGCTTTTAAGCAAAACTAAGTATTATGATTGGAAGTTTGTCCTTTTGTATTTTGTGTCATTGTTCTTATCACTATGTGTGATTGAAGGGAAGTGAGAGTGGGTTCTCATATTTAGGAGTTCCTAGGTAGTAGTTAGCACGGGTAGTGATTAGGTAATAAGTTGTAAATAGGGGAGTTTAGCTTTGAACTAATATTATTATAGTGGATTTTCTTCCTGACTTGGATGCCCCAGATGTAGGTGAGTAGCACCGAAATGGGTTAACAATTGATAGTGTTATTTATCTTTCTGCCATTTATTTACAGTTTGATTTACTTGTTCTGTCAGAAAACAGATGTTGTAACATATGTCTTGATATTATGTTCTGATGTTGGGACATCAGTATTAACATGTGTTAATGTGCCAGAATTTCATTGTTGTTGATTGTGATATTATTACTGTGAAATTGTGTGTATGTTGTTGTTGATCATATTTTAGAGTTTTGGAATTTTGTCTGTAATTTTGAGCGACTCTATTTGGTCGTGCTCCCAAATTTTTACAGAAATCTTACTATGTGTTTTCACAATTTCCAAAACCTTTATTTGTTTTCCAAAGTTTCTCAAATGTCAGAAAAACCTAATTTTTCAAAGATTGAACGTTTCAAAAAAATCAAAAATTGAATTTTGTTTCCAGAGAAATCAAAGTTTTTGAGCATTTGGGGACGGTTGAGACTCGAATAGGCGAGTTTTAAATCTTTTCAATAGAGAGAAAACACAAAAAAAAAATCACAAGTAGACATATAAGTGGATTAACCGTTTTATTTCAGGCATATCTTGAGTTCCGGAACTCGGATTGAGGCGCGATTCAAAAGGTTGGAAAGTTAACACGATGATGTTTCTTTTGAAGTTAAGAAATTGGGTCTAGGGGTGCTACAACAGTAACAATTTGCTAGTTTTTAATAAGAGGGTAGTCAATTTCAGTCATGCGTTGGTCATCATGGTTCAGGCTTAAGTTCCGTAAGTCCTTTTGCAATGCCGTCAATTGCATTATAAAGAGGGTTCAGACAAACACCATTCCTTTCAATTTTCAAAATTCTGCAAGCTTGTTCAAACCACCATGAAGATTATTACATAATTTCATCAAATGTTTGATATCATAAAGCATTGGAAAATAAATGTTGATCAAATCAAATAAGAATGTTTGTGTATCTGACAATATTTTGCAAGTTAAAAGCTCCAACGATCCATGACAATGGTGATTAAGATAAAAATATATATTTTTAATGACGTGACAATTACGATTAGGATAAAGTATTAATTAATAAATTTTTACTTAATATATTTTTTGGTCCCGTATATTTATTTCGAGATTCATTTTGCTCCCTTGACATAAAAAATATCCATATTAATTTCTTAACTCTTTAAAGCATACCATTTTAGTCATTCCTTCTAATTAGCGATGCAAAAGTCTTTATGTCTTATTAGTGGTTAATATAATTTTTTTATTGAATTAATTAATAATTAATATTATTGATTAAGTTTTTATAGAAATTTATTTCAAAAATAATCTCAATTTTAAAAGAAACCTTTTGGTCATAAAGTCTAATTTGTTGTATGCACAATCCACTTCATATGTTGCATAAACCATGTGTAAAAAAGTATTATAAGTATTCATTTTAGTTTGGCAGAAAATGACGTGGGACTCCCTAATATCAAATACATTGTTATAACTTCAAAAGCTCTTTCAAGAGCTGCAGATCCGCATGTTATAATGATATACATTGATTAATCATTTCCAACAGAGAAAGAAGGGAGGGAAGCTTGTCATTTCATGGCTTCTTTATGTGAATAGCTCAAATTATCTATTGATTCATATCACTAAACATAATCATCTACTGGGTGATTTCTAATAAATTAAAACCACTTGACCTCATTGTGTTGTTGGAATCCTTTTAAAATCTAAAAGTTTTGTGCGTAAACATTATTAATTGGATTTGATGTTCATCATTGGCTACAATGTTGAAATATTAGTTTAGATTAGATTTGATTAGATTTATTATTTAAATATAATTTAATTTGTGTTAGCCCAAGCTTGATTAGGGTTGTATATAAATAGTCATAGTATGTATCATTATTTGTAATAATTCATTCAATAAGTCCTTATTTCCTTATTCTCTCTCTTTCTCTCCTCAATAAAAGTGTCTCACGCACTAACAAATTGGAATCTAGTGTTTTGATTAGATTCTTGATTGTGTTTTCAAGAATCACACATCAAAGATCGTGTTTTCGGGATCTTGGGTTATTGTTGATCAATCGTTGCTGTCGCGGTGAGTATCACATATCAAGCTATTAATTAACTTGAATTACAAATCTTAATTCACCATCAAACTTTGATTTATCCAAAGGAAAGGGTAAAGATCAAAAATCCTAATTGCAATGTAAAACAATGCAAGAGATCTAAGATTCGGGGGTTGGTTATACCTTGGGAATGTGCTAGCATCCTAAGTATCAGTAGTAATCTACAGGAAACTCTTGTTTTATTGTGTTATATGTTATTTTGTCTGCTAAGGGTGAAAAGGAAAAAGGAAGACCTAAGTATTATTTCTAAGTATGCTCGCCAAGATATCGCATCTCGTGTCTACGTATCCTGACGGAAATAGAATCAGAGCATTCGTAGTTCTCTTCAATAAGGGTGAGGAACTCTTGACTATGGTCAAGATTCTAGGGGTAAAGGTAAGTGTCTATGGCAGAACACCTACGTAGAGTTAAGAAACTTTAAACCTAAGGTTAGGTTGAAAGGGAGGTAAGTGTTTTTATTAAGGTTTCTGAAAAAATAGAAATATGATTAAAGTATTTTTGTATTTTTGAGAAAAGAAAGAAATTTTAGTTTTAAGAAAATAAATCCTCGATAAAAGATCGAGGTTTGAATTTGCGTGATGGCGATTGTAAAAGACAATCGACTTATGAGGGAAGTAACCACTTGACATTGGATCAAGGGTTTGAGAAAAAGTTGGGTCCATCCCTAGTCCCTAAGGGTGCTCCTAGTAAACGAAACCACAACCAAAGAAAGTGGGCAAGTGTGTGCATGAGGTTGATGGCGATGTTAAAAAGCAATCGACTTACAAGTTAGGGTATGGCTTGATATATGAATCAAGAATGTTTTGGATTTGGTTGATGGCGATTGTAGAAACAATCGACTTACAAAGGTGTTTTGAAAAAGAGCTCGATATTGAATCGAAAATTAGTTGAAAATGGTTTTAGCATGTAAGTGAGAGATGGATGAAATATTAAAACACAATCAAGATAAAAGCGATAAAATATTACACTTAATAGGAACGAGGTACATTTTGTCAAATAAGGATGCAATGAAAAAATTATAAGTAAATCCAATTAAAAAAATAAGCGCAAGCACGAAAATAAAATGAGCTCGTTGGTTTTGACTTAAGAAAAAGTGTATCGGCATTGGATCAAGTATTTATTATTTTTTGTTTTTTAAAAAATAGTTGATTTTATGTTTTTTTCGTTGTATTTTATCTATTATTCAATTAATTATTTTTTCTAGCTAATGGAAAGTAAAAGCAATAAATATAATTAAACAATCACAAATAAAACAATAAATAACAAAATTAGACAACCCACATAAATCTATATAAGTAAAGTAAAAAAAAATCAATCACAAACATTAAGATAAAGTGTTTGTTATATTTTTTTAAATATGTATCATTTTTTTAATTTTAAAATAAGTTTTGTTTTGACAAAAAGAGAAAAAAAGATTTCTAAGCACTTAACATATTAATAAAAAGATTTATAAAAAGTAAAACAAACAAAATCAATAAAAAGTTTTTATGTACATAAAACGAAATGGCTAAGAGAAAACTACCACAAATAAAGGTTGAACGGTGCCGAAGGTGTACATGATTGTGGATGTTTCGATTTGTTATGTAGAGACTTTTATGGTGCTTTGCAGATTTGTTATGAGTTTGAAAGAAAAACGGATTTGTTGTTGTTATTCATGAGCTTCTGTGAAGATGAAGTATGACCTCTCTTTTATTTATTTATTTTGTGTGTGTGTGTGTGTGTGAGAGAGAGAGAGAGAGAGAGAGCAATGAGGGGACATAGATTTTTTTGTTGTCTCTTTTTTTTGTCCTCTTTGTTTTTTCTAATGCATATATATTGGACTAAAAAATAGACAAGAATGATAATAACAATTAACACCATGTCTTTGTGTTTTTTATGATAAGACAAGAATAAAAAGAATAAAAAATCATATTTTTGTGTTTTTTATGATAAGACAAGAATAAAAAAAAAGTTAAAAATCACGTTTTTATGTTTTTGTTATGATAAGACAAGAATAAAAAATTATGTTTTTGTGTTTTTTAAAATAAGACACGAATAAAAAATAAAAAAAAATCATGTTTTTATATTTCTTTATAATAAGACAAGAATAAAAAGAATTAAAACTTATGTTTTGTGTTTTTTTAAAAAGAAAATATTAATAAACAAATTAAAAATAAAATTAATTGATAAAAATAAAAATTTACATTAAATATCTAATTAAATCTAAATAAATTAAATGATTATTTAAATAAAAATGACTAAAAAATAAAATAAAAAGTCGGGCAGAAAAGTGCTCGAAAAAATAATATGAACATCAAAATAATCAGTGCAAAATAAACAAATTGGAAAAATATAGTGTTTGATCAGATTTTGAAATAAATTTAGACCGATTGGTCTGTAAATCCAACAAATTTATTCTGACTAACATTTTGGACACTATGCAAGATGAAGTGAATGTTATGCTATGCAGATGATGCAAAACAAAAAACAGAATCTTATGGTCAAAAATTAAGATATGACAGATGCTCTTATTTAAGTTTCTTCTATCCGGAGATATGTAGATTGAAATCTTCGTCGACGTGATAGGAGAGACTTAAGTAGAGAAAAGAGGTGTGCAGTGCTATAACTGTGAAAAGTATGGTCACTTGGCCAAGCATTGTTGGTACAGGAAAGACAAGGGTTCAAAAAAAGGCAAGGACGGAGGAGAGAATCTTGCACGTTAAGATTCTGATGATATGGTGGTTATGGTTGCAGTTATAGATGACCGTGTCAAATTCAAGATCCGGTCCATTGACTCAGACCGTTCGAATCACATGATTGGTAAAAAAGCATGGTTAGTAAATTTCGACGAGGCGAGGAAGAGTAAGGTGAAACTTGATGATAATAGCTTGTTGCCAGTAGAAGGTATTGGCAACATAGTTATTCAAATGAGTAATAGAGCAAAAGCCTTGATTAAAGATGTACTCTATGTCCCTGCAATGAAGTGTAATATGCTAAGTGTTGGACAATTGATCGAAAAGGGGGTTCTCAGTGGTTATGAATGATGAAGCCTTAGAACTTTTCGACATCCATAATAACTTGGTCTTGATTTTTCCTATGTCGAAGAATAGAACATTTAAGACCATGATCAGTTCAACTGAGGTACAATGTTTGAAAACAGTTGTCGACCACAAGATTAGTTGGTTGTGGCATCTAAGGTTTGGCCATCTGAACATTAGGTCGCTAAATCAATGATTCACTCAAGATATAGTAACTGGTATACCAAGTCTTGAGATGCCCAACAAACACTGTGAAGGTTGTCTAGCTGGAAAGCAGTCTAGGAAGTCTTTCATTTCGACTATGACAATGAGATCATTCTGCATACTCGAAGTTATACATTCAGATGTATGTGGTCCTTTTGAAGAGCATACCATTGGTGGAAATAGGTATTTCATCTCATTTTTTGATGAGTACAGTCGAAAGCTCTGGATCTACATGATCAAACGAAAGAACAAAGTATTTGTAATCTTTAAGATATTCAAGATACTTGTCGAAAACCAGGGTAAAAATAAAATTAAAGTTCTGCAAACAGATGGAGATGACGAATACACATACAAGATATTTGAAGTATTATGTGAAGAACATGGTATTGATGATGAGATAATTGCTCCTTATACTCCTCAACATAATGGAATAGCAGAAAGAAGAAACATAACCATATTAGACATGGTGAGATACATGTTGAAGCAGAAGAATTTGCCAAAATCCTTATGGGGAGAAGCTATTTCGACTGCTGTTTATATTCTAAACACGTGCCCTACCAAGAAATTGAAGAATAAGGTTCCTGATGAAGTATGGAGTGGCAAACGACCATCAACAAATCATCTAAAGGTGTTTGGCTCTATTTTCTACAAGCATATTCCTGACGCAAAGAGAAGGAAGCTTGATGATAAGTGAACCTATGATTCAGGTAGGATATCATAAAACTGGAGCATACAAGTTATTCAATTTAATTAATCAGAAGATTATGATGAGTCGAGACATTGTGACTGATGAAAATTCTTTATGGGATTGGAATTCTAGTAATAAAATTGACAAGCCACTAACGAGCTATTATTTCGATGAAGCAAGTAATGATATCGAAGTCAAAGATATTGTTGATACTCTATTCGAAGAAAAAGTCGAAGCAGTTGCTGACATTCTCAACACAATCGAAGTTGAAGAGGATATGGCTGGCACAAGTCAGAGACCTCAAAGAACTAAAGCTCATCCAACAAGACTTCAAGACTATGAAGTGGTTGGTGACGATGAAGTCACAACAGATGGGGAACTAGTCCATTTTGCTTTACTTGCAGGTGTTGAACTAATCAACTATAGTGAAGCCTTCAAAGATACACAATGGAAATCTGCTATGGTCTAAGAGTTACAAGCAATTGAAAGAAATAATGCATGGGAGTTGATCGAATTTCCAACTCATACAAAAGATATCAAAGTAAAGTGGGTGTTCAAGTTGAAGCACAATGCTAATGGGTCGATAGAAAGGCATAAGGCGAGATTGGTAGCTCGAGGATTTCTCCAGAAAGCAAGACTCGACTACTCTAAAGTATTTGCACCTGTCGCTGTTAGAACACAGATTGGTGTTTCTTATATCTCTATGTTTTGATGATAACTCTTATGGAATTTTGTATTAAGAAAATATATACTCTAAAATTTGTTCAAGTATTATTGTTTCAGGTATTAAATTGAATACTCTTAAAGAAGCAAAATACATAAGTACAAGCAACTACGCAAGGATCTGAAGCATCAGATGCAAGACAATCAGAAGACTCTGAAGCAGAAGCTGCAGAATGATCTGAAGCGTATCTGAAAGAATTATATGAAGAGTTGAAAGATTTGATCAATTCAGACTCTGAAGTTTATTTCATTTCAAGAACAGAGGCTCTGATAATCAGACTCTTATTAAATTATATTCACACTCGAGCACATACTGCTGCATACTCTGATGAAGACTCTGATCAAGACTGAGACTCTGATTTATCAAGTTCTGATCATCTATCAAGCTCTGATCATCTTAAGTATTTGATTCCTTTAAGCTTGTTACAAGTTCTGTAGTGCAGATTATGAAGACTTCATCCTGAAGGAAGCTTGTTGAAGAAGCTGTAAACCTGATTGGACATGGTGCTACTTCCAAAGTTACCAACGACTATTTTGTCCAATGAAGAGACGTGGTGCAAATCCCAAAGTTTCTACAACCATACTTTTACTACAAAAAACATGTCTCTGCCCATACTTTTTGGTGATGAAAAGTCTTATATTTCAAATATAATACTCAGCTGCATATTACTCAAAGCAATTGGAAAAAGCTATAAAAGGAGAACTTCTACAACATTTAGATGTTGCTTAGCTAGCTCATTCAGAAAGAAATATTCACACACACGTTTGAAGCATCAACGTGAAATCTCTCTAAGTTCATATACTTTTGTTCTATCATAAAACTGTATAGTTTTATTTGTACTTAATCTTAAGTGTAAATATCACAGTTGTGATACAACTTTTTAGAAGCATTTAAACACTTGTCTAGTTTACATTAATTTGTAAGAAGTTCCTTGAGAAGACCAAGGTGTGGTAAGTAGTTCTTGAGAAGACTAAGACAGTTGTTCTTAGTGCTTACTATTGTAATCAGTTGATTAATAGTGGATTAAGTCCTTGTGGAGAAAGGCAAATCATCTTTGATAAGGTGGACTGGAGTAGTTGAGTTCAACGAACCAGGATAAAAATCTTGAGTTGTTTTTATTGCCATATTTCTTAAAACTCTTATTCAACCCCCCCCCCCCTTCTAAGTGTTTTTCTCACCTTCAGTTGGCATCAGAGCTCTGGTTCTGTTTGTGCTATCACTTAACCGTGACCAGAAAAGATCCAGTGGGAAAAACTCTTGATATTCTTGGTTGATATTCATTATGGCTGCTGAAACTTCAACATCCAACAACAACAAATATGAAGAAAGAGTCAGCACAAAACCTCTCATGTTTGATGGAGAGAAATTTGACTATTGGAAAGATAGACTAGAAAGTTTCTTTCTAGGATTTGATGCTGATCTTTGGGACTTAGTTATTGATGGATATGTTCATCCCACTGATGGGAATGGCAAGAAAATTGACAGAAAATCAATGACTGAGGTGCAAAAGAAGGAATTCAGAAATCACCACAAGGCTAGAACTATCTTGCTAAATGTTATATCTCATATTGAGTATGAGAATATAACCAACAGAGAAACTGCCTTTGATATATTTGAATCCCTGAAGATGACTCATGAAGGGAACTCTCAAGTTAAAGAAACCAAGGCTCTGGCGTTGATCCAAAAGTATGAAGCTTTCAAAATGGAAGAATCTGAATCTATTGAAGCCATGTTTTCCAGATTCCAGATTCTCACTGCTGGCTTAAAGGTTCTGGATAAGGGTTACTCTACAGCAAATCATGTCAAGAAAATAATCAGAAGCTTGCCAATCAGATGGAGACCCATGGTCACTGCTCTGAAGTTGGCAAAGGATATGAACAAGATTACGCTGGAGGAACTAACCAGTTCTCTAAGGAGTCATGAGATTGAACTAGAGGAAGATGAGCCTCTAAAGAAAGGTAAGTAAATTGCTTTAAAATCTAATAAATCTGTTAAAGCATTGCAGGTAATAGAAGAAAGCTCTGAAGAATATTCTTCTGAAGATGAAGAAAAACTATCCTTGTTGTCCAGAAGAATCAACAAACTCTGGAAGAATAAGCAAAGGAAGTTCAAGAACTTCAGGAAACCAGATCAACACAAAGAATCTTCTGGACACAGAAGATCTGGAGAACCCTCTGGATACAGAAGATCTGGAGAGTCCTCTGGACACAGACGATCTGGAAAAAGAGAGGTTGTTTGCTATGAATGCAAAGAACCTAGGCTCTACAAGAATGAATGCCCAAAGCTTCAGAAGGAGAAGCCAAAAAGAAAGTTAGATCACAAAAAGAAAGTTCTAATGGCTACCTGGGATGACTCAGATGCATCTGATTCGTCATCAGATTCAGAGGAAGAATGTGCTAATGTAGCATTAATGGCTGACATAGAAGACAGTGCTGAATCATCTGGATCAGAATCAGAATCTGATTCTGAGGAGGTATTTGTTGAACTTTCTAGACAAGAACTTGTTGAAAGTCTATCTGATATTCTTGAAAACTATAGCAAAGTTAAACTCAAATACAAAAAACTTCTAAAGCATATTGAATTTGAGAGTAACAAGTTTGAATCAAAAATAGCTGAGCTAAAAGCTGAAAATCTTAAATTGAAAAATAATTTAGAATCTTCTCAACTAAACTCTGATCCAAAGTCTGAACCATGCTCTAAAAATATTTTACAAGAGTATGACTATAGCTTCAGGAAGTTTCTAACTAAAAGCCTAGATAGAAGCAAGATGGCTTCAATGATCTATGGTATTAGCAGAAACTATAGAAAAGGTGTTGGATATAAATCTTTTTCTTATGAGGATTCAAATCCAAAATATGTAGATAAACTGGATATCAAGTATCCTCCTTTATATTCTCAGTTTACATTTGGTCACTTAAATGATATTAAATACACAAGCTCTAATCAGAACAAACCTGTGTTTAATAAATCTAAAGCTAATCAAAACAAGTCTTATGTTGAAAGACAGAAGTTTAGAAAAAGCTTTAAGGCAACTAACCAAAAAGGACCCAAGAAAATTTGGGTACCTAAGGATAAGATAATCTATGTTGCAGACATCCTTAGCAGCGAAGTCAAGACTCCAGTCATGGTACCTGGACTCTGGATGCTCACGACATATGACGGGAAAAAGGTCTATGTTCCAAAGTCTGGAGCTTAGATCTGAAGGAGACGTCAAGTTTGGAGGGAATCAGAAGGGCAAGATAATTGGCTCTGGAACCATTGGCAATGGTAAACTTCCTTCCATAACTAATGTCTTGCTTGTTGAAGGATTAGTGATCGGTGGATTTCAATTGTGTTTTCAAACGCTGTTTGTGGTTAATTTCGCAATGTTTTTATCTGTTTTTCGAAGCTTTAGTTGTTATTATCTGTATTACTCGTAGTTGTGTGTCTTCGAGTCTTATTTTTAAGTTTATGTTACTTTTGCCGCTGGTGCGTTTGATTTGGTTTCTTTTAGTGTGTTTTTGGCAGGAATGGATAACACGACAATCGCACCGCATTCGGAGGCAAAGAAAAGTCGAAAAAGGGAAATCAGAGCTACAACACGGGTACCCGTGTTGCACAACACGGCCCGTGTCATGGAGGACACGGTTGGCAGACACGGGTAGACCAAAGTAGAAGAAAAGAAGACTCAGACTTACAACACGGGTTCCCGTGTCATGCAACACGGCCCGTGTTGCAACCCTTGGAGAGGAGACACGCCCTGAAGAAGTCAGTAGCCTGACACGGCCACCCGTGTTGCACAACACGGCCCGTGTCAGGGCCACTGAAAGTGAAATTTCTCTGTTTTCTGATTTTTTGCTGTCAGACCTATTTCGAAGGGCATTTGAGACATTTTGCAATGTAATTTGAATTTAGATATAAGAGGCACATTTTAGAAAGTAGGGGACACTTTTGAACTGGTATTAGGATTGACAACTGAGAGGAGAGTTCGGCTGGAAACAGAGGATCGATCAAAAGCGGAAGCAATTGATGATCCAAGGATTTCAACTTGCATTGTAATGATCTTCTCCTTTTCATTTCTAATTGCTTTTATGTTTACCAAGAACATGAGCAGCTAAACCCCAAGTTGTTAGGGGGTGGTCCTAAGTGCGATGTAATGACTTTTGTTTAATGATTCTATGAGAACTATGTTATTACCTTTATATATTTTATTTTGCATTAATCTGAATCGTATTCATATTGGAAAGTAGAATTCGAATCGTGTTTAGGCTTTAGTCTGGAAAGTCAACCTAACACTTTTGCAAAATAGTATCACGGTCGATATTGCTTAGGAATGAGGATATCCCGTATCACGTATTTTATGGTCGGAACTATTGCTTGATGCTTTTCATGGACACTGAGGAATTAGTGTGCAGGAAAATCATCAAAGGGTTTTCATTAAGGAATTAAGGCAACTAAAGTGGCCAACCGATAAATTAAGGTTAATAACTAGTATAGCATAATAATCATACCGGGTCTTTACCGCATCGTCTCCACCCCCTAACACTGTTCTTAGATTGGTTAATACGTCCTTATTTACTTGTTATATTACTCTGCTACCAAACAAACCACTAGACCTTTTGTTCATTTGAATCCTAAAAATTCCGTTAATTACTACGCAGTCCTCGAGATCGATACTTGGGACTTTTCCCTTATTACTACAATTGGTAAAAATAGTACACTTGCTATTTTCCCGATCAATTAGCTCATAATCTATTGTCCATAAGTCAATTAAGTGACAATGGTTATGACATAATCTTTAATTAAAGTGTTGCAAAGTTGTCAGTCAAAAGGATGGCTCAATCCTCTTTAATGGTAAAAGGAAAAACAACATTTATAAAATCAGTCTTTCAGAACTTAAGGTTCAGAATGTTAAATGTCTTATGTCTGTTAATGATGAGCAATGGGTCTGGCACAGAAGATTGGGTCATATTAATTGATGACGAGAAAACGCATCGGTTATATCGCTAGATTTCATTGACTTTTACCGCGCATTCACCGTTTTAACGCTCGATTCCTCGAGTTTTTCTTACTATTTTGCAGGTACATCGACATGTGAGGCCAAATCAAGAATTAAGAAGAAAAGAACAAAGAAACCACAAGAAATGAAGCAAACAGAAGCCTGCATAAAACTCTGCATAATTTGTTACGACCACGGTCGTTACAAGGGTGTCACGACCGTGACACCTTACTTTGGGACCTCACGACCGTGAGGAAGTAGTCACGACCGTGACACTTGAAAACATAAGACAACGAGCGTGAAGACCTTGTCACGCCCGTGACAAGGATATAACTTTCTTTTGACTCAGACTACGTCAAAGCCACCAGTGAAGCCACTCCTCCTAGTAATTCTCACGTGAGGGAGATTTCTCCCACTTTCTGCTGCCACTTTCCAACATTTTCTCAACCACTTCAGCAAAGCCCAAGAAGCAAAAGACCCAGGACCAGCCCATTGGAAGCTCTATAAATAGGACCAGCTCAGGAGGATTGAGGGACAGACTTCAGTATCCAAATTTCCTGCGGAAGCTCTGCCGAATTACCTTACCATCAGATTTATTATTCCAGCATTTTATTTTCTGCCTTATTTTATTTGTATCCAAACCAACCGTGTAACAATTTCCAACATTAGGGAATTGTTATACCTTTATTTGTTTCCAGCCTTCAGCATTTCGTTTTAATTTTTATTTCCGCCTACTCCAAGCCTTCCGGTCTGTGGAAGAAGGAGTCTACTCAGATATTTGTTAATCAGGTTTTTCAGTTATTGCAATTTAATTTATTTATAATGTCTATTTATTTTCCTGCCATTAGTAAGCTAATAATTAACTCTGAGTCTGATTTAACCTCGATGAGTAGCTAAATACCTTAGGGCGGTATGTAGTTATAACTAACTTAACCGGTAAAATATAACCATGGGCTAAAATAATTAATCGCTTAACATTCTGGCTGATACTTTTTAATTAAATTCGACCTTTTCGTTACGAGAGTAAGAAAAGGGTATTAGGTTGGGTCAAGACCACGAGAGTGTGAGATTTTAACCAGATAGCTAAAGTTAGGCATTTAAATTAAATACAGCGAGAGCGCTTTAAGATAAATTAGACTTATTTAGTTTCCAAAAATTATCTCTAAACACTTATGGGCTAGCGAGAGCAGGCATAGGGCTTTAGGGATAAGATCTGATTCAAGACCACGAGAGTGTGAGTTGAGGGTATTCAAACTAGTAATCTCTACCGAATAGATTAAGTGAACATCCTTATAAGCCTAGGTTAGATTGACCCACCTAAGTTAGTATAATTACATACCGACCGTTTTAGTATTATTTTATTAAAAACTTGAATTTAATTCCGCCTTCAATAGTCTTAGAAAACCAACAACAATCGTGACAACTATTCGCCTTAGCTAAACTAGAAGTTCATCTAGCACTAAGTAACGATAGAATCCCTGTGGATCGATAATCTTAAATATTACTTCGATAGGCTGTGCACTTGCAGTAAGATACCGCTAGACGCATAAGTAGACACGTCTTTAGCCCATCAAGTTTTTGGCGCCGTTGCCGGGGATTCCTTAATTTAGTTACTAGTGCACTTAGGTAGCATTGTCTAGACTAAGGTATCAACAATTTAATTTAATCTAATCTCCGAGTGTATGCCACGTACTCGCTCTAAAAGCGAAGACTTGCAACCTCTAATCCCTGAATCGGAACGCTTCTTACACGTAAGAAGACGTATACTCGATTTCGAAAATAATTCCAACATTCCAGATCTTCAATTAGATCCGCCCGAACCAGTCGTAAAATCAGAAAACGCAGGAATGGCTGAAGAACAAACTCATCCACTCAAGTATTACGCTAATCCTTCGCAAGGTGAACCGCATTCAAGCATTGCAGCACCGGCTATCAACCGAAACGATTTCGAACTAAAACCATCATTGATATCAGCCGTGCAACAAAACCAATTCGCCGGAAATCCTACCGAGGATCCGAATCTTCATCTTTCGATTTTTGTGCAATATGCAGATACCGTAAAAGCCAATGGAGTTACCCAAGAAGCTATTAGACTACGTTTATTTCCTTTTTCGCTTCGAGACAGAGCGAGAGCATGGCTTCAATCTCTGCCTTCAAACTCAGTAACTACGTGGGAACAGCTTAAGAAAGTTTTCTTGAACAGGTATTTTCCACCTAGCAAGACAGCTATGCTGAGAGCTCAGATCAACGGATTTAAGCAAAGAGAAAATGAATCATTATTCGAGGCTTGGGAACGCTATAAGGATCTACTTAGGCTTTGTCCACATCACGGATTAGTAGAATGGATGGTCATCCATACCTTCTATAATGGACTCTTGTACAATACAAGAATGACAATTGACGCTGCCGCGGGTGGTGCATTGATGGACAAAGAATATAGTGATGCCTATGCACTTATCGAAAGTATGGCTCAAAATCATTACCTTTGGGGAAGCGAGAGAGTCGCGACTGAGAAACCAACAAAGGGAGGTATGTACGAAGTAAGTAGTATGGACCAAGTCAATGCGAAGTTTGACCAACTAAGCCAAAAGATCGACAGCTTGGCCATAACACCTGCAGCCACCGTGGCTGCAGTAACACCCAACTGTGAGTTATGTGGAGTCCCAGACACGAAGTCTCTGATTGTCAACTATTGACAGGAACTCCCACTGATCAAGTGAATTATGCTCAAGGAAACCCTTACTCGAACACATACAACCCAGGTTGGAAGAATCATCCAAATTTCTCCTATAAGAGTAACAATGCTTATTACGCACCAGGTCAAACACCAGCTACATCACCAGGATATCAAAAGACTGCTCCTAATATCCCTAGAAAATCGAACCTTGAATTGATGATGGAGAGCTTTATCGCTAGCCAATCTCAGACAAACAAGGACTTCCTAAACCAAAACATTCACACTAGCGAGCAGATTAAACAATTAGTGAGCAAAGTAGATGCACTAGCTACACATAACAAAATGCTTGAAACTCAGATTTCACAAGTAGCTCAACAACAAGCACCTACTGCTGCACCAGCTGGAGTATTCCCTGGACAACCTCAACCTAATCCGAAAGGACATGCTAACGCCGTAATATTAAGAAGTGGCAAGGAACTTGACGGACCTACCGATCCAAGACTTGACAATCCAGCCATGTACCAAAAACCGGATAAACCGACTGAAGTGGTGAATGATCCAGAAGAAAAGGAAGATGAAATTCAAGAGGTAGTGGAGAAAGAACGACCTTATGTGCCTCCACCACCCTATAAACCACCAATTCCGTACCCTCAAAGACTAATAAGTTCCAAGACGACGGGTCAATTTAAGAAATTTGTCGAACTTCTGAAACAGTTGAATATTACTATTCCGTTTACAGAAGCAATTACCCAAATACCCTCGTATGCCAAATTTCTAAAAGAAATCTTATCCAATAAGAAAAAGATAGAGGATAACGGAACAGTTACACTCACCGCTGAGTGTAGCGCCATAATTCAGAATAACATGCCTCCTAAGCTAAAAGATCCAGGAAGTTTCTCTATACCCTGTGTAATAGGAAAATTCGTCATTGACAAAGCTCTATGCGATTTAGGAGCCAGTATCAGTGTTATGCCCTTAACGATTTGCAAAAGGCTAGACATGGGAGAACTAAGACCAACTAAAATGTCCGTTCAACTAGCCGATCGCTCTGTTAAATATCCTGTAGGCATACTAGAAAACGTCCCAGTACGTATAGGACAATTCTACATTCCTACTGATTTTATAATCATGGACATCTCTGAAGACTCCACTACACCTATCATACTAGGAAGACCATTCTTAGCTACCGCCGGAGCCATGATAGACGTAAAAAGAGGAAAGCTAACCTTTGAAGTAGGTGAAGAGAAAGTTGAATTTGTTTTAACACAATTCTTACAATCACCAGCTATAGAGGATACATGCTATCTAATGGACGTAATTGACGAATGTGTAAGAGAAATGGAACTGGAGGAGACCACTTATTCTGAAATAATGAAAATTCAGATCCCTCCAATTCTCGAAGATGATAATTGGCAAAAACCGTATCAGGATAATAGTCTGAGCGAAAGCTTAGCACTTACACCGGATCCCATGCCAAGTAAAGATAAACCTACATTAGGATTAAAAACTTTACCTAAAAACCTAAGGTACGAATTCTTAGACGTTGAATGTAAAAGACCAGTTATAGTGAATTCCAGCTTAGGAACTATAGAGACAAAGAAACTTTTAGATGTCTTGAAGAAATATCCAACTGCATTAGGATATAACATATCTGATCTCAAAGGAATATGTCCTTCAGTTTGCATGCATCGCATTCTGCTAGAAGAAGATTGCAGAACCTCCAGAGAAGCTCAAAGAAGAATAAACCCAACCCTTAGCACTGTAGTAAAGGAAGAAGTCAAGAAATTATTAGATGCCGGGATAATATATCCAATCTCTGATAGTGAATGGGTTAGTCCAATACATGTAGTGCCAAAGAAAGGAGGTATCACTGTTGTGAAAAACGCTCAAGGCGAATCGATATCGCAAAGAGTAGTGACGGGATATAGAGTGTGCATAGATTATCGTAAACTAAACAAAGCCACTCAAAGGATCATTTCCCACTACCTTTCATAGATCAAATGTTAGAACGATTAGCCAAGCATTCTTACTTCTGTTACCTTGATGGTTACTCAGGATTTTTCCAAATCCCTATCCATCCTGATGACCAAGAGAAGACCACATTCACATGTCCTTATGGAACGTTCGCTTATAGGCGAATGCCCTTTGGATTGTGCAACGCCCCTGCAACCTTTCAAAGATGCATGATGTCAATCTTCGCAGATTTTATAGACAACATCATGGAAGTGTTCATGGACGACTTCTCTGTATGCGGGCAAAGCTTTGAAGGATGTCTATCAAACTTAGAAATGGTGTTAGAAAGATGTGTAAAAGTGAACCTCGTGCTTAACTGGGAGAAATGTCATTTTATGGTCAACGAAGGAATAGTATTAGGTCATGTGATATCAGATAAGGGAATTGAAGTCGATAAAGCCAAGATTGAAGTAATAAAAGATCTTCAACCTCCTAAAACCGTTCGAGAAATACGAAGCTTTTTAGGACACGCCGGTTTTTACCGACGATTCATTAAAGATTTCTCGAAAATCACTAAACCTCTTACTGGTTTATTAATGAAAGACGCTGAGTTCATATTCAATGAAGATTGTCTTAAGGCATTCGAAACTCTAAAAACAGCCCTCATCACCGCACCAATCATGCAGCCCCCTGACTGGAGATTACCTTTTGAAATCATGTGCGATGCGAGTGACTATGCTGTGGGCGCAGTCCTGGGTCAGAGAAAAGAAAAGAAACTCCATGCGATTTACTATGCGAGTAGAACCTTGGATTCTGCCCAGATGAACTACGCCACTACAGAAAAAGAATTGCTAGCAGTTGTCTTTGCGCTTGACAAATTCCGCTCTTACCTAGTTGGAGCGAAAATAATCATTTACACAGACCACGCTGCTATCCGATATCTGTTAACTAAGAAGGATGCTAAGCCAAGACTCTTAAGATGGATTTTACTCTTACAAGAGTTTGATCTAGAAATAAAAGACAAAAAAGGTACTGAAAACGTCGTAGCGGACCATTTATCTAGAATAGAAGGTATTAAACCCGAACAAGTGCCGATTAACGATGATTTTCCGTATGAACAGCTGATAGCGCAAATAGGAAGCGACCTGGCGCAGTTAGATATAAATGAACCAGAACCCGTGGAAATAATACAGACAACTGTAGGACTGCCATGGTACGCTGACATTGTCAACTACCTAGCCGCAGGAGCTCTTCCACCAGATCTAACCTATCAGCAGAAAAAGAAGTTCTTTCATAACCTGAAACAGTACTATTGGGATGAACCATTATTGTTCAAACGAGGACCGGATGGAATCTTTCGCCGATGTATTCCCGAAGAAGAAATAGAAGATGTCATTGCCCAATGTCATTCATCTCCTTATGGTGGACATGCGAGCACTTCCAAGACCTGTGCAAAAATCTTGCAAGCCGGCTTATACTGGCCTAATCTATGGAAGGATGTCCACATCGCTGTTATAAGTTGCGATCGGTGTCAACGCACCGGCAATATTTCAAGAAGAGATGAAATGCCCCAAAAGGGAATTTTGGAAGTAGAAATCTTCGACGTCTGGGGAATAGATTTCATGGGACCATTCCCATCATCTTTCGGTAATAATTACATACTCGTAGCCGTTGACTATGTCTCAAAATGGATCGAAGCCATAGCTTCCCCTACAAATGATGCACGAGTAGTAATAAAGCTTTTCAAAAACATAATTTTTCCCAGATTTGGTGTACCTCGACTCGTCATAAGTGACGGTGGCTCACATTTCATTTCAAAAATCTTTGACAAATTATTATCTAAATATGGAGTGAGACACCGTGTGGCCACACCGTATCACCCACAAACAAGTGGACAGGTCGAAGTCTCAAACCGAGAGATAAAACAAATCTTAGAAAAGACTGTCGCCATATCTCGGAAAGATTGGTCATCTAAACTTAATGAAGCTCTATGGGCTTATAGGACCGCTTACAAGACTCCCATAGGTACTACACCTTTCAAACTAGTTTATGGAAAGTCTTGTCACCTCCCAGTAGAACTAGAACACAAAGCTTATTGGGCGATCAAAACTCTCAATATGAACTATAGTGTTGCAGGAGAAAAGCGAATCCTAGACATTAACGAATTAGAAGAACTAAGGTTAGATGCATATGAAAATGCTAAGCTATATAAGGAAAGAACCAAGCGATGGCATGATAAACGCCTATCTAAGAAAGAATTCAGTGTGGGAGACGTTGTCCTCCTCTTTAATTCAAGACTTAGGCTCTTTCCTGGAAAACTAAAGTCTAGATGGTCGGGACCCTTTGATATAACTAAAGTATTCCCAAGTGGAGCAATAGAAATCAAGGGCAGGAACAATGAGCCATTCATTGTGAACGGACAACGCCTAAAACATTATCATAAAGTTGAAAATAGAGACTATACGAATGATCTAAAACTTTTGAAATTGTCCGCTAATTCCCCTGAGTAGTCTAAACCTCAGCGTTACGTCAGGCTTTTGACAATAAAAACAGCGCTTAGTGGGAGGCAACCCATTCACTTATTTACCTATTTTAAACTATTCTTTTCTTTTTGAGCATTTCTTAATTATCGTTACTACTATTTGTTTAAATTGTTTTAATAGTTTTATTTTACATTACATTTATAGCCATTACATTTTAGCATTTCATTTTTCTTATTTTTATCCTAAATCACCTTTTTACAGATTTTCTAAAGTCTTTTCCACTGAATTGTTTCCACCGTATTTTCACTGACTATGGCTAACCAACCTATTAACTATATGGAAACCCAATTTAGAGGTAGGAACCAAAGAATAAAGTTCGAAGAGTTATCACAGAGGCAAATGGATTTGACCCTGTACCCAAATGAAAAGACTAGGGAAACCTTAGGTATACATGAGAGCATGATATACCTGTTCAACCGACTCGGATGGGAAAATGCAATGATCCAACACAAGTTTGCGACTTACCGAGAGCTCACCCTTGAGTTCCTTAGTTCCCTACTTTACCTACCCGAGCACGGTTTTGGTTCTAGGAAAGGATTCATTAGTTTCCGCCTATTCGGAATAGAATACGACTTTAACCACAAAGAACTAGCTGACCTATTAGGATTCCCTAGTGGACCTTTTGCCTTTACTACCACACAGGTAGAATTGATGGATGTGGAGCTAGATTTCTTTTGGGGAACTCTGACCGGAAACTACCACCCTGAACCAAATGACATGAACAATGATGAGATCCATAACCCTGCTCTTCGTTACTTCCACAAATTCCTCGCCCATACCTTCTTTGGAAAAGAAGAAAACATTACAGGAGTCTCTAAGGATGAATTGTTTATTATGTCATGTTTCAATACTGGACAGTGTGTTAATGGTGTCCCTTTCATGATGCAAACCTTCACCCGCATCCAAGATGAACCTGAATTACCTATAGTGGTAGGAGGTCTTGTAACCATGATTGCTGATGCCTTAGGACTTAGGTACCAACTGGACAGGTGCACCCGTCTGGGAACCGTACGCCTGATGAACCTTAAATTCTGCTTCAATAGACATATTATAAGGAATTTAGGACGCCCACCTTTTGAGTACCTGATCCGGAACACAGTAGTCACCCTGTTCACATTGCCCAATCATGCAAAAGTAAGTGTTCATAATAAGGATAATTGGCTTTATGAGTTAAATCCACCTGATTATCCAGCCACTCCTGAAACACCTCAGTCTCACAGGATAACAGATGATGTAATGACCGCTGTTGAAACTGACCCCGAGACACCTCCTGGATACCATGACATTGACCCAACTGACAAAGTTCATGAAACCCCTGGAGCGAATCACGGAGAGTATGCTAACAACTTGCAGAAAATCATGCACACTCTCAATGCCTATCAAGCTGACATTAATCTATTCAGAGAGGACATTAAGAGTATGCGATTGGACATCGTGGGATTGACTGACATGGCCTGCGAACAGTTCTATCATCTGGACTCCGCCATCGAAGATCTGAAGAAACGCCTTTGAACCGGCTATCAGTGATTTAGTTTATTAATTCTTTTCTCATTATTTTTTATCATTATTTTCATTTCCAGTTAAATTTATCTTTCTCAACGATTTCATAACATAATTTGAGTTTATGTAATTTCAATTTTTCTTAATGCCATGCACTTTTTATTTCAATTGATTCTTCATTTTAGCAGCTTAAATAATTTTTCTATTTTTTTTCTATACACTGTGTTACCGTATACTGTATGACTGCAATATTCTATCTCAGATTCGTATACTACTGTTTTGAAATTGCTATATATTATGGTGTGTGTTACTATAGTGCTACTAAATAAACTACATTATTATTATTAAATTAAAAATAACGTGACACAATATGCTTTTCTGGAAATTATTCAGCACCACACAGACTCACGGTCGTCACGCCCCACTTACGATCGTGACATGCGCAATTAGCGCGTCACGACCGTCACGATCTAGTCACGACCGTGACTACCTCTATACCAGAGGTCGTGAGAAACAGAACTGTTTCTTCATCGTGTCCACTCCTCTTCTCCCTCCATAACCTATCTAAAACTTCCCCCACTCATTCCCAAACCGTCAAAACCTTTCCACTACCCCATTAATCCACCACTACCAGTAACTATTTCAACTCCACTGTCCCGTATTTAATCCGAACAACAACCTCCCTCATTCTACCACTCTTCTTCCAAAAACTTCACAAAACACCCTTCCACCCTCTCTCTTCACATTTGCATGTTATGGATTCTATCGTTTTCAGAGAAGGAGAAGCCGGAGAAACCCAACGAGACCGTTTTGTCCGCTTCCAGAACCGCGGTCTGCAACCCACCCGGTACATTTCCACCGACTGTCTGCAAGAACTCGGTATGCTGTCCAGCGTCCAAAACCTATTGGAGAAGGTTGGCCTGTGGGACCTCTGTCACCAGCCACAGCCTACTTTCGAACTTCTGACGCTGGAGTTCCTCAGTTCCTACTGCTACATCACCCCTCATGGTTCTCAGAGTCAGCTTACCGGCAACGTAACATTCAGACTGCTTGGCCGGGAGTTCAATCTCACACAAACCAGGATTGCAGAGCTGTTAGGTTTCCACCACGGCACCGAAGCCCACCGTCGCGTGCCCGACAACTTCAGTGAACAAGCATTCACACTGTGGCGCGACCTCACCAACACCCAAGCGACCACTTTCCAGAGCCTCAACGCCACTCACATCCACAACCCGGCTATCCGCTACTTTCACCGGGTCCTCTGCAACACCATCTTTGCTAGAGAGAGCAACCACAAGCTCAACTCAAAGGAGCTTCTGTTTTTGTACTGTGCCCTGCATGACGAGCCAATAAACGCTGCCCCCTTTATGCTCTACCACATCCAGGCCATCGCGCACCGCGGCTCATCCCCGTTCTTCATTGGAGGCATTGTCACCACCCTCGCCATTCAGCTGGGGCTCGGTGACGCGCTCGCTGATCTGCCGCACCTCGCCGCCGATTTCCTGACCATGAGCTACTGCCGGTCCGCCCACCTGATCGCGCAGCGAGAGGATGGCAGGTATATCCCTGTCGTCAATGGCACCGTCTTCCACCACATCACTTTGCCATCCCGCACACGCATCGACCCAGCAAACCGAGCCAACTGGCTCTTTGCCTTACCAGCTGCTGCGGATCACGTGCCGGTACATGATGATCAGCCAAACGCCGCAGTGGACGAGATGCAGGACGCCATGGATGCAGCTGAGCATGCCCAGGACATCCCCGAGACTTCCACCCGACAGCAGGCAGCCCCCGCTGCCACACTTGAGGATGTCCTATTTGCGATCCACCAGCAGAACCTGATGAACGCAGCACTAGAGCGTCAGCAGAAGGCACAGTACGACGCTCTGCTCGGCACTATAGCTGCCAACCATGCGGCCACTAATGAGCGGGTTAGCGAACTCTTTGGCGAAGTCCGCGGCGAGCTTGAGGCGCTCCGCCTCAGCATTACTGCTACCTCCGGTACCGGCTCTGACCCCGACGCGACTCCCTCCAAACGCCGCTCTCGCACCAGAGGCCGAGCCCGCGATCACCAGTAGCAGTAGTTTGCTTTTATGTTGTTTTTCAGTTTTAGTCTTGTACTGTATCTATACCACTATTATATCACAACATTGAGGACAATGTCTGATATCGTGTGGGAGAGGTACTTTTCATTTCAATGTACTTTCAATTCTGTTGTATTCCTTTTAGAAAATCAATGAAATGAGCAATTCTGTGCGTTATTTTCTTAAATATCGAGTTTTCCCCGATTATTAAGCCATACTAGAAAAATCCTTAAATTACTCGCATTACCCGACTAACCACCGAATGGTTCGTAATTACGAAGCCGGGAACGATTAAACAAGACCAATACAATCTTGACATCTTCGACCCCCTGCTTAAGAAATTCCATCCGATCACCATTGCGAGTGCACCTTTAGTTTCAGTTCAAAAGTAACCCCAGTAGTTTATACTAGCAGTCAGCACCGTCTAAACACAAACCACGTGGGGAGCCGATGAATATAAGCGCTTGATACCTAATCAATAATGATCCTTCGTATCTCAATGCAAAATGAAAAGAGATTGCACCAAAGTACACGGTCGCAGATAATAAACGAGAAATATGAGAAGGACTCCGTTCCGGGTTGGTTCAGAGGTACTGGTTCTGAACTCGGTAGGGCGTGCTACGGCTCGATCCCCCACAACCTCGGCATCGGATAAAACATGAAGGGTTACCACACTCGTGTACCAGACCCCGTGCTAAAAAAGGATCAAAATCGCTAACCGGCTACTCCACTACGTGCGTGCGAAGGCAAAGGGCTTAATGTGACTGCGCTAGAACGAACCGGGTGAAATACGATCGAAAAACTCTAGGTGAAATCGCAATGTGATTGTCGATTGTTTCGCTTGACGGGAAGTAGACGACATAGCCTGTTGCTTATGTCATTAGTGTATCGGTAGTGCTCTATCAAAGTACCGGACTATCCGACAGAACGATCCACCAGACGGTTTGCTATGAGTATGCGCGAATAAAATCTTGTCCGCTGATTTTCAAACGACTATTTGCTTGAGGACAAGCAAAGGTTTAAGTTTGGGGAAGTTTGATGACGAGAAAACGCATCGGTTATATCGCTAGATTTCATTGACTTTTACCGCGCATTCACCGTTTTAATGCTCGATTCCTCGAGTTTTTCTTACTATTTTGCAGGTACATCGACATGTGAGGCCAAATCAAGAATTAAGAAGAAAAGAACAAAGAAACCACAAGAAATGAAGCAAGACAGAAGCCTGCATAAAACTCTGCATAATTTGTTACGACCACGGTCGTTACAAGGGTGTCACGACCGTGACACCTTACTTTGGGACCTCACGACCGTGAGGAAGTAGTCACGACCGTGACACTTGAAAACATAAGACAACGAGCGTGAAGACCTTGTCACGCCCGTGACAAGGATATAACTTTCTTTTGACTCAGACTACGTCAAAGCCACCAGTGAAGCCACTCCTCCTAGTAATTCTCACGTGAGGGAGATTTCTCCCACTTTCTGCTGCCACTTTCCAACATTTTCTCAACCACTTCAGCAAAGCCCAAGAAGCAAAAGACCCAGGACCAGCCCATTGGAAGCTCTATAAATAGGACCAGCTCAGGAGGATTGAGGGACAGACTTCAGTATCCAAATTTCCTGCGGAAGCTCTGCCGAATTACCTTACCATCAGATTTATTATTCCAGCATTTTATTTTCTGCCTTATTTTATTTGTATCCAAACCAACCGTGTAACAATTTCCAACATTAGGGAATTGTTATACCTTTATTTGTTTCCAGCCTTCAGCATTTCGTTTTAATTTTTATTTCCGCCTACTCCAAGCCTTCCGGTCTGTGGAAGAAGGAGTCTACTCAGATATTTGTTAATCAGGTTTTTCAGTTATTGCAATTTAATTTATTTATAATGTCTATTTATTTTCCTGCCATTAGTAAGCTAATAATTAACTCTGAGTCTGATTTAACCTCGATGAGTAGCTAAATACCTTAGGGCGGTATGTAGTTATAACTAACTTAACCGGTAAAATATAACCATGGGCTAAAATAATTAATCGCTTAACATTCTGGCTGATACTTTTTAATTAAATTCGACCTTTTCGTTACGAGAGTAAGAAAAGGGTATTAGGTTGGGTCAAGACCACGAGAGTGTGAGATTTTAACCAGATAGCTAAAGTTAGGCATTTAAATTAAATACAGCGAGAGCGCTTTAAGATAAATTAGACTTATTTAGTTTCCAAAAATTATCTCTAAACACTTATGGGCTAGCGAGAGCAGGCATAGGGCTTTAGGGATAAGATCTGATTCAAGACCACGAGAGTGTGAGTTGAGGGTATTCAAACTAGTAATCTCTACCGAATAGATTAAGTGAACATCCTTATAAGCCTAGGTTAGATTGACCCACCTAAGTTAGTATAATTACATACCGACCGTTTTAGTATTATTTTATTAAAAACTTGAATTTAATTCCGCCTTCAATAGTCTTAGAAAACCAACAACAATCGTGACAACTATTCGCCTTAGCTAAACTAGAAGTTCGTCTAGCACTAAGTAACGATAGAATCCCTGTGGATCGATAATCTTAAATATTACTTCGATAGGCTGTGCACTTGCAGTAAGATACCGCTAGACGCATAAGTAGACACGTCTTTAGCCCATCATTAATATGAGACGTATATCTCAGATTAATAAACTTAATCTGGTCAGAGGACTTCCTAATTTGAAGTTCAACTCAGATGCTCTTTGTGAAGCATGTCAGAAAGGAAAATTTTCAAAAACATCTTTCAAATCCAAAAATGTTGTTTCAACTTCAAAACCATTAGAGTTACTTCACATTGATATGTTTGGACCAGTGAAAACTGCATCCATCAGAGGCAAGAAGTATGGATTAGTCATTGTTGATGACTACAACAGATGGACATGGGTAAAATTCCTAAAGCACAAGGATGATTCACACTCTGTGTTCTTTGACTTCTCTAAACAAGTCCAAACTGAAAAAGATTTCAAAATTGTTAAAGTCAGAAGTGATCATGGTGGTGAATTTGAAAACAAACATTTTGAAAAATATTTAAATGAAAATGGCATTGCTCATGATTTCTCCTGTCCTAGAACTCCACAACAAAATGGAGTTGTAGAGAGGAAAAATAGAACATTGCAAGAGATGGTCAGAACCATGATCAATGAGACTAACATGGCAAAACATTTTTGGGCAGAAGCAATTAACACAGCATGTTACATTCAGAACAGAATGTCTGTCAGACCTCTTCTGGAAAAGACTCCTTATGAATTGTGGAGGAATAGAAAGCCAAACATTTCTTATTTCCATGCTTTTGGATGTATATGTTTTATGTTGAACACTAAAGAGAATCTTAACAAGTTTGATTCTAAAGCACAAAAGTGTTTCATGCTTGGATATTCTGAACGCTCTAAAGGCTACAGAGTATACAATACTGAGACACAGATTGTGGAGGAATCTATACATGTTATATTTGATGATAAGCTTGGCAATCAAAAGCCAAAACAACTTGAAAACTCTGCAGATGGAGAAGTTATTCTCACAGAATCTGAGAAACCAGAAGTAGAGAAAGCTCAAGAAGAAGCTACGTCAGATGCAACTCCATTGACTGCTCAGATGAATAACATGAACATTTCTGAAGAACCAACAGTTAAAGGATCATCCAGAATCAAAGCTTCTCACCCAGAAGAAATGATTATTGGAAGGAAAGATGACCCTATAAGAACAAGGTCGTTTATCAGATCATCTGGAACATCACTCCTTGGGTTGGTGTCTATTATTGAACCAACATCTGTGGATGAGGCTCTGAATGATAATGATTGGATACTTGCAATGCAAGATGAGCTGAATCAATTTACAAGAAATGATGTTTGGGATCTGGTTCCAAGACCAAAAGGTTTCAACATTATTGGAACAAAATGGGTATTCAGAAATAAATTAAATGAGCAAGGAGAAGTTGTTAGGAACAAAGCAAGGCTAGTAGCTCAAGGATACAATCAACAAGAAGGAATTGATTACACTGAGACTTATGCTCCAGTGGCAAGGTTAGAATCTATACGCCTTCTTATTTCATTTGCTGCACAACATAACATCACTCTATATCAGATGGATGTTAAGAGTGTCTTCTTAAATGGTATTATAGAAGAAGAAGTTTATGTCCATCAACCTCCTGGTTTTGAAAGTGATAAATTTCCAGATCATGTTTTCAAACTCAAAAAATCTCTTTATGGTTTGAAACAAGCTCCCAGAGCTTGGTATGAAAGATTAAGTAATTTTCTTCTGGAAAAGAACTTTATCAGAGGCAAAGTGGACACAACTCTTTTCTGTAAAACAGTTAAGAAAGATTTACTAATTTGTCAAATTTATGTGGATGATATTATTTTTGGATCTACCAATATTATGTTGGGAAAGGAGTTTGCTTTGTCTATGCAGGCTAAATTTGAAATGAGCATGATGGGAGAATTTAGATTCTTTCTGGGAATCCAAGTAAATCAGACTCCATAATGCACATATATTCACCAGACTAAATATGTTAAAGAGCTTATGAAGAAGTTCAATCTGAATGAAAGCAAATTGGCAAAGACTCCAATGCATCCTACAAGCACACTTGGTAAGGAAGAGGTAAGTAAGAAAGTTGATCAAAAACTTTACAGAGGTATGATTGGATCTCTCTTATATTTGACTGCTTCTAGACCTGATATTTTATTCAGTGTTTGTCTGTGTGCTAGATTCCAATCAGATCCTAGAGAATCTCACTTAACAACTGTTAAGAGGATTCTAAGGTATCTGAAAGGTACTACTAACGTGGGTCTGTGTTACAGAAGATCTGATGATTATAAATTAGTTGGATTTTGTGATGCTGACTATGCTGGAGACAGAATATAACGTAAAAGTACTTCTGGAAGCTGTCAGTTTCTTGGAAGTCATCTGATCTCATGGTTCAGCAAGAAGCAACCCACAATTGCACTTTCAACAATAGAGGCAGAATATATTGCTGCTGCTAGTTGTAGCACCCAGATGCTCTGGATGAAAAGTCAGCTGGAAGATTATCAGATTTTTTTGAGTAACATTTCTATCTTCTGTGATAATACTTCTGCTATATTGGTCGTGACTTTCTATGTCTAATACAACTTAACTGCAAGTGCACAGTCTATCGCGTAGTAATAAAAGATATTGATCCCACAGGGACTCGTAATCAAACTAGTGTTCTCGGGAGTTACTATGTTTAGCTAGGTAAATAATGTTTAAGGAAGTAATTTCTGTCACTAAAGGGAACTAAAGCGTTGCTCGAATTATAATTACGTGAATTGATATGCAGTAATTATGTTCTTCGGGGATTTGACAAGTTCCCGGTGTATGAAATATTTTTCAGAATTTATTTAAGCAGAAAATAGTGATCTGAAGACTTTCGTCTCACGATGGTTGTTGACGCTAGTCATAATTCTAAGGGCCGGATGTACGCTTTCGTGTCCCATTCGGGGTTAAAACTATTTTTTGGAAATCTCTAAGTTCTAATTCATTTTAAAGTGTTTTCGCTGTTATTAAAACAAATGACTAGTGTTTACTATCCGGTCTTACCGTAGCTGTCGCTTGTTGGTTCGTACCTTAATTAATTTCCCACTGTCGTGGCAAAACTACTTTTAAATAAGTTCTCGCTTTCGCGACGAACTTTTATTCAGTAAATAAATTTAAACACTCAGACCATAAACAACTTTTGAAAAGGAAAGTTTTCAACCGGTTATTATCAAATCCCGTCTGAATTATTATTGCATATCGATTACTCTGATTTAGCTAGACATGGATTTGGGAAAGGTAAAACATAAATAAAAACATAAACTTAGAACATTCATATTACTGATAATAAAAGTTACAATTAACGAAATAATGAAAAACCTGTAACGTATCCAATTGGCTTTTGGCCAAATCCCAACGATGTCGGCAGGATTATGTCTTCAAACCAATAGAGCGCACAAACGAATATTGTCGAAATGGAATACAGGAATAAGGAAAGGAAACAAAAAGCAGAAAGAATAAAACTAAATTTTGCTCTGGAAATAAAATTGGGCAGCACTTCGTTGTCTGAATGTGACTCCCTTTCTCAGCTCCCCTCCTTCCCCTTTTATAGAAATAGAATTCTAACGGTTGTAATTTGAAGAAGGTGGACTTGGAGGCAGAAATATGAGGGAGTAGTGGTCCATTATTTGGGACTTGGAACTGCATTTTGCACGTTCATTTGAAGTAGTGCGTTTTTGCCTGCATGACGGTCGTCACGGTGTGTGACGGTCGTCACCCATGTGACGGTCGTCATAGAGGTGTGACGGTCGTCACAGTAGCAAAATATGCATTCTGCGTTTTTCATGTTGTTTTCATCTGGTTTTCGTCCATATTTCATCTGTAATTGCTTCTTTTCTTCACATTGCTTTATTTAGACATGATTATCAAATACCTGCAAAATATCAGACAAATAACATGGAAAGAACCCGAAATCGGATCGAAAACAGTCAAACATCAGTTGAACTATGCATCAATATATATATATATATATATATATATATATATATATATATATATATATATATATATATATATATATATATATATATATATATATATATATATATATATATATATATATATATATATATATATATATATATATATACGATTTCGTGTTATCAAACTCCCCTAAGCTTGAATCTTTGCTTGTCCTCAAGTAAAACAGGAAAAAGTCGACAAGCACGAGGCAGCTTCCTCATTCACAAAGTTGGGAAAAACCGGGGTTCTTAGTAGGAACAAAACGAGTACGGCGACGACACTGGACTACAAGTCTTCGGAGGTCTCCTTCTTATGCAAATCGGTCCCAGTCATGCTACTGTAGCTTGGTGTCAAGGTTCTCACGTCAAGTTCACCCTGTTTGTTCTAGCGCAATCACATTAAGCCCGTTGTCCATACACTTTCATGGCAAGTCGACCTGTTAGTGAATATGATCTCCTTTCTGTTTTGATCTTTTTCATTGCTCATAAGCTTATACCATTGATTTTTCAATGAGTTTTCGTACCGTTGGGCTAAATGCTCGGGTGAGGAGCACCTAACTTAGAGGGAACGCGTCTTTATATTTGGGCTAAATGGCTTTCTTTTCATGATTTTTCATCTTTTTGGAGATCATACACTTATTTGCATTGGTCGCTCGCTTAGAAGTGTTTTAGGATGGTGCTGACTGCTAGTATAAACTACTTGGGGCTGAGTTTGCGTAGACACTTGAAACTTTGGTACACGTAGGTAGTGAAACCGACTCGCATAAACCGGAGATCTAAGGTGTCAGGACGGTACTGGTTTTGTTAGAATTGTCGTCTCGGAGTTTCAAAACTTGGTTTGAACTTAGGCGCATTCTCGTGATGCTTTTGCTCTTGAGGAACGAATGAAATTTTTTTGTTTATGTCGAATAAAGCGGGGATGTTTGCGTAACGGAAGAAGATATATAAAAGAGCTTTTATTTGCTAAAACGTGAAAATGTTCGAATTGAAATTACGGAATTAAAAGTACAAGGGAATGGGAAATAAACGCTCCGCTCCCACACTATCTCAATCAGTGTCCCCACTGATTTGAAAGAATGTGAGAGGGAAATACAAGGAAAATGAAAATACAAAGAAACTGAAAATATAGTAAACAAATAAGGAAAGAAATAACTAATCACGGCCTCTGCCTCGGTCACGTCCTCTCTCGCGTCCTCTGGCTCTGACTTGGTCGCGACGGGCCTCAAGGTCCAGTGCTCCGGTGTGATAGACATAGTCGCGGAGTCCTTCGAACTGCAAGGTCAGATTCTCCAAGTTCTCAGTAATGGTTTCCTGGCCGGTTTGGAGTTGTTGCATTTGGGTCCGATGCCAAGCTTCAAACTGCTCTGCTCGCTGATTCTGCTGCTGCATCATAGCGAGTATCTGGGCCTGCTGGTCGAGGGATCGGCGGAGGTCTTCTTCAGAGTAGTCGGGCTCTGGACGATGGCGGCGGCAGCGGTAGGATGTGCCCTCAGAAGGAAGTGGTTGTAATGCCTCTGGTTGCTCAGTTCTGTCCAACTCGTCTTGCATTTCGTCACCAGAACCTTGGGTGTGGGTCTGAGTTGGAGCAGCGGCAGCAGCAGGGGCAGTGAGGTCAAAGAGCCAGTTGGCACGATCCTGTGGGTGCATCCGGGTGCGTGATGGTAGGATGATACTTCTGACGGTTTTGCCACGCACGACCAGGTGGTACTTGCCATCGGCCCTGGAACGGATGAGGTGAGAAGCTCTGTAGTGGTCGGTGTCGAGGAACACCGAGGGAATGGCATGGAGATGCTGGAGGCAGTCACCGAGGTTCAGCCCGAGTGTAATGGAAGTAACAATCCCGCCAAAGTAAAATGGCTTAGAGCCACGGTTACAGTTGGCCTGGATGTGGGCCAGGAGGAACGGAGCGGCGTTGATGGGCTCGTTGTTGAAGACACAGCGGAGAAAGAAGAGCTCTTTTGAGTTCACCTTATGGTTGCTATCCCGGGCGAAGATGGTGTTGCTCAGTGCTTGGTGGAAATACCGGATGGTCGGGTTGTGGATGTGCGTTGCATGCATAGAATCCCAACCATCGGCATTGATTCCGGTTAACTGGTACCAGAGCGCGAAGGCTTCGTGCTGAAACTGTTCGGTGAGGCGGCGGTGAGCATTGTCGCCGCGAGGGAATTGTAAGATGGCGGCAATCTAGTTCTGGTTCAGTTGATAGTTCGTGCCGAACATACGGAAGCATGCGGCACCGGAGTGTTGGCTGAGATCGCCGCTGGAAGTGAAGTAGGTGAACAAACTGAGGAACTCGAGGGTGAGTTGTTCGTACGTCAGCTGCAGATTTGTGTAGAGGTTCCAGATGCCGGCTCTTTGGAGCATCCAAGTGACGCCGTCAAGGAGGCCGAGCTCCGTGAGCGATGGGATATGCGGATAGTGGGTCGGCTGTAGCGACCGTTGATGGAAGGCGATATAGTTGGCTCGCTGTTTGTCTCCGGAGTCGCCGTCGTTGTACACGATGTTGCCGAGGTCTGGGGTTTCGTTGTTTCTAGCCATTGTTGGAGGATGCTGAGGAAATGTGGAGTGAAAAATGTTACAGAAGTGGATTAGGAAGTTGAAATGGGAGTTGGAATATATGGGGCAAGGTGGGAAAACGAAAATTGGAAGTGGGGTTTGAGTTTGTGATGATTGGGAGTTGAAAGGATATGAGTGGGAGAGAAAATGCAACCCCTATTATAGCAGATAACAGTTTTGGGCTCGTGACGGTCGTCACGTATCTGTGACGGTCGTCACCCGTGTGACGAGCGTCAGGCTTCTGTGACGGTCGTCACACCAGCAAAATCTGCAGAACGCAGAATTTTTCTATGGGGGTGTTCTTGCAATGGTTTGGAGGCCTAACATTGATATGGCAATGCTTTATATCGGCCAAGAAACATAGGATAACGTAAAAACAGAATAAATGAATAAAGAATATAATTGAAATAACAAGTAATTAGAATGATTGTAATGTAATACATAAGGAAATTAACAATGCAAAAATCAAAATAATTGAAAACGGACGGAAAACAGAAAAACTAAACTAAACTAAATCTAATATCTCAGTCTTTTCGTGCCTTCAATTCATCAAACTTTCGGGCGTAGTAGTCGAGCTGGTCACAGACTAAGTCCATGAAGACTACGAGTTCGCTGTGTATGCTTGTGATGTCGTCTTTTACGGTGGTCAGAGCTGCGTCAACGTTGTCTAATCGGTGCAGGACAATATCCATTTTGTCGGTGGTTTCCTCAGGAATGGGCTCAGGATAGGCATTGTAATGCGGAGGGGTCGTAGGGTCTACCTCAGCTTCTGATCCAGCATCCTCATAGTACATATAATCATGTGCTTCAGAGATGTGATCACTGTCGTACATGTAATTCTGTGGTGTTGATTGAGGTGAAGGAGGTCCCATAGGCTCATCCAATTCATAAACCCAGTTGTCCTTGTTATGGATACTTGTCATCTGATGATTTGGCAATGTGAATAGTTGGACAGGTTTATCATTGATGAGGTACTCGTAAGGTCCAGGTCCCATAGTTCTTAAAATGCGCCTGTTAAAGCAGAACTGGATATTCATGGATCGGATGGTGCCAAAACTAGTGCTTGCATTTAGGTGGAATCTAAGGCCAAGCTCGTGGGCAATCATTGTCACAAGACCTCCTATTAGAATAGGTGATTGTGGGTCCTGAGTGAGGCGTCAGAAGGATCTCATCATAAAAGGTACGACATTTACTGTACGGCCCTGAGAAGCACAGAACATGATAAATAACTCTTCTTTAGATACTGTAGTAATATTTTCTTCTTTACCGAAAAGGGTGTGAGCTAGTATCTTATGAAAGTATCTGAAAGCTGGGTTGTGAATCTCATCATTATACATGCTGTTTGGGTCAGGGTGATAGTCGCCTGTGATTCTACCCCAGAACTGGTTGAGTTCAAAATCAAGATCGTCATCTTCGGCACTGATGAACACATGTGGTCCGCTAGGAAATCCTAGGAGGTTAGCTAATGACATCCAGCTATGGGTTTGGTCCATTCCAAACATCCTAAAGGTGATCAGCTCTGTGTTGGATCCAAAACCATAGTTGGGTAAGTACCTGAAGGAACTAAGGAAGTCGTAGGTGAGGTCCTTATAGGTAGCAAAACGGGTTTTCAAAGCAGTGTTCTCCCAGCCTAATTAATTAAACAGGTAGTGGATGCTATCAGTAATTCCTAGTTACTCCATGGTAGACTTATCATAATACAGTGTTAAGGCTATTCTCTCTCAGTTAATGCTTCAAATCTTGCCTTTTGAGCTAATCCTCGAAAATGAACCTTTGTGAAGTCGTACGCGGCCATACTCGCAGGTAAGTCGGAGAAAAACAGGAGGAAGGTTTTGAAGTCTTTTAAAATCCTGAAAAGTTTAAAACAGAAATTTGAAGTCAGGATTTTTAAAAAACAAAAGGCGGTAAAAACAAAAATTAAAAGAGAAAAATAAAATAAAAAAATAAAATAAAAGAAGGTTAAAATAGTAGCAATTTTAAGTTGAGAATTTTTGTTAAAGTTTCAAAGTAGAATTTAAAATAAAAAAATGAGAATGAAATACAGTAACGAGGGAAATACGGGAAAATTGGGTTGCCTCCCAGTAAGCGTTATTTTTAACGTCTAAAGCCTGACGATAGCTTGGTGACAAGCTATTCGGGTGTTTGAGCTGGAAGCTCAAGCAATGCTATACTGCAGACTTGAGGGTTGTTTTCGTTCTTATTATAATGTTTTAGACGTTGCTCATTTACGATAAACGGTGCATTCGTCTTATCGGTAATTTCAACAGCTCCACTCTGAAGTACTTTAGTCACTTCAAAAGGTCCAGACCACCTAGATTTTAGTTTACCTGGGAAGAGTTTTAATCTTGAATTAAATAGCAGTACGATGTCTCCCACACTGAATTGTTTCTTGACTGAACGTTTATCATGCCACTTTTTAGTTCGTTCTTTGTAGATACGGGCATTTTCGTAAGCGTCCAATCAGAGTTCTTCTAATTCGTGTAAGTTCAAGATTCGTTTTTCTCCTGCCTCGGTGTAGTTGAAATTAAGTGTCTTAATGGCCCAGAAGGCCTTATGCTCTAATTCTACAGGGAGATGACAGGATTTACCGTAAACTAATTTGTAGGGTGTAGTACCTATTGGTGTCTTAAAAGCGGTCCTATAAGCCCATAAAGCTTCATTTAGCTTTGATGACCAATCTTTCCTTGAGGTAGCGACGGTCTTTTCCAATATCTGTTTTATTTCCCTGTTCGAGACCTCTACTTGTCCGCTAGTTTGCGGATGATAGGGTGTAGCTACTCGGTGTCAGACTCCATATTTAGAAAGAAGTTTATCAAATATTCACGATATGAAGTGTGATCCGCCGTCACTAATGACGAGTCTGGGTACACCGAATTTAGGAAAGATTGTGTTTTTGAAGAGTTTGATTACTACTTGTGCGTCATTTGTTGGAGCAGCAATGGCTTCTATCCATTTAAACACATAGTCTACAGCGACGAGTATGTAGTTATTACCAAAAGAAGGCGGGAATGGTCCCATGAAATCTATTCCCCATACGTCAAAGATTTCTACCTCTAAAATTCCTTCCTGAGGCATTTCATCGCGTCGTAAGATGTTGCCAGTTTGTTGGCATCGATCACATTTTAGCACAACGATGTGAACGTCTTTCCAGAGGTTAGGCCAGAATAAGTCGGCTTGGAGAATCTTAGCGCACGTCTTGGATGTACTAGCATGACCACCATATGGTGCTGAGTGGCATTGGGAAATGATATTTTCTATTTCTTCCTCTGGGACACAGCAACGGTATATGTCGTCGGCTCCTCTCTTGAAGAGTAGAGGTTCGTCCCAATAATAGTGTTTCAGATCGTGGAAGAATTTCTTCTTTTGCTGATAAGTGAGATCCGGTGGAAGCACGCCTGCAGTTAGGTAATTAACGATGTCAGCATACCAAGGTAATGTGACTTGGGCATAGACGGCTTCTACGGTTTTTTTCGAGTTCTGGATCTTCCGAGATTAAGTTAGGCATGTCACTTTCTAATTTGGCTATCAGATGTTCGTACGGGAAATCGTCATTTATCGGTACTGGTTCATGTTTGATGCCTTCTATTCGGGATAAGTGATCTGCAACAACGTTCTCGGTTTCTTTCTTATCTTTGATTTCTAAGTTAAACTCTTGTAATAACAGGATTCATCTCAATAATCTTGGTTTGGCATCCTTTTTGCTTATTAGGTACCTAATGGCAGCGTGGTCTGTGTATATGATAATTTTTGCTCCTACTAAGTAAGAACGGAATTTGTCAAGCGCAAATATAACTGCTAGAAGTTCCTTTTCTGTTGTAGCGTAGTTCATTTGGGCAGGATCTAAGGTTCTACTGGCATAGTAAATGGCATGGAGTTTCTTGTCCTTCCGTTGTCCTAGAACTGCGCCTACAGCATAATCACTCGCATCGCACATGATTTCGAACGGTAGTCGCTAATCGGGTGGTTGCATAATCGGTGCGGTGATAAGGGCTGATTTTAATGTTTCGAATGCTTTTAGACAGTTTTCGTCAAAGACGAACTCAACATCTTTCATCAACAGGCCGGTCAAAGGTTTTGTGATTTTTGAAAAATCTTTTATAAATCTTCGGTAGAAACTGACATGTCCTAGAAAACTCCGTATTTCTCGTACGAATTTTGGAGGTTGGAGATCTTTTATAATCTCTATTTTAGCTTTGTCGACCTCAATTCCTTTATTTGATATGACATGTCCTAGAACTATTCCTTGTCGGACCATAAAATGGCATTTTTCCCAATTTAGGACGAGGTTCACTTTTACACAATGTTCTAATACCATTTCTAAGTTTTGTAGGCATCCTTCGAAACTTTGTCCACATACCGAGAAATCGTCCATAAATACTTCCATGATGTCGTCTATGAAATCTGCGAAGATTGCCATCATGCATCTTTGGAAGGTTGTTGGAGCATTACAAAGTCCAAACGGCATTCGGTGGTAAGCAAAAGTACCATAAGAGCATGTGAATGTAGTCTTTTCTTGGTCATCAGGATGAATGAGAATTTGGAAAAATCCTGAATAGCCATCTAGATAGCAGAAATACGAATGTTTGGCTAATCTTTCCAACATTTGGTCTATGAAGGGTAACGGGAAGTGATCTTTTCGTGTGGCTTTATTAAGCTTCCTATAATCAATGCACATCCTGCTTCCAGTCACGACTCTTTTTGTTATTGATTCGCCCTTTTCGTTCTTAACTACTGTGACTCCTCCTTTCTTAGGTATGACATGAACTGGGCTAACCCATTCACTATCGGAGATTGGATAGATGATTCCTGCATCTAGCAATTTCTTTACTTCATCTCTGACTACACTGCTTAGGATGGGGTTCAGTCTCCTCTGATGCTCTCTAGAGGTTTTACAGTCTTCCTCTATTGTAATTCGATGCATACAGATTGAAGGGCTTATACCTTTTAGATCGCTTATGTTATAGCCTAACGCGGTGGGGTACTTCTTTAGGACTTCTAATAGCTTTTCAGTTTCTAGTTGTCCTAAGTCGGTGTTGACTATCACTGGTCTTTTTAGTTCATCGTCTAGGAATTCATATCTAAGGTTTTTGGGTAGTGTTTTAAGTTCTAAAGATGGGTTCTTCGGACCTGGCATATGGTTTGGGGTCAGTGCTAAGCTTTCGCTTAGGCTGTCGTCTTTATACGATTTACGCCAATCATCGTCTTCAGAAATATCGGGTATTTGAATCTTTATTATTTCTGAATACGTGGTCTCTTCATTTTCAAGTTCTCTTATGCATTCGTCAATTACATCTACCAAATAGCAGGTATCGTCTATGGCTGGTGCTTGTAAGAACTTGGTGAGAATGAACTCTATCTTTTCTTCTCCTACTTCGAATGTTAGCCTTCCTTTTTTCACGTCTATAATAGCTCCGGCTGTAGCTAGGAACGGTCTTCCTAGGATAATTGGGGTAACAGAGTCCTCTTTGATGTCCATGATTATGAAGTCGGTTGGGATGTAGAATTGTCCTATGCGTACTGGAACGTTTTCCAGTATTCCGACGGGATATTTTACTGATCGGTCAGCTAATTGTACGAACATTTTGGTTGGTCTTAGGTCTCCCATATTCAGCTTTTTGCATATAGATAAAGGCATAACACTGATACTGGCTCCTAAATCGCATAGAGCTTTGTCTATTACGAACTTTCCTATGACGCAGGGTATGGAGAAACTACCTGGGTCTTTTAATTTAGGAGGCATGCGGTTTTGAATAATAGCGCTACACTCTGCAGTAAGTGTAACTGTTTCGTTATCCTCGATCCTTCTCTTATTTGACAAGATTTCTTTGAGAAATTTAGCATATGACGACATTTGAGTTATCGCTTCTGTAAAAGGAATAGTGATATTCAACTGTTTAAGGAGCTCTACAAATTTCTTAAACTGTCATGAAGTTTTGGAGTTTATTAATCTTTGAGGATAAGGGATAGGTGGTTTATATGGCGCTGGAGGTGCTTGCGTTTTTTCACTTGCGGTATCCTCCTTCTCGTTGTCTTCCTTCTTCTCTAACTCGGATTCCTTTTCTGCTTGTTCAGTTGGTTTTTGTTGCATGGCTGAGTTTTCGGTCCTCGGATCGATCGGTTCGTCCAATTCTTTTCCGCTTCTTAGTATTACAGCATTTGCTTGACCTTTTGGATTCTGTTCGGGTTGTCCAGGAAATGTGCCAGCGGGTGCGGCAGCAGAGGCTTGTTGTTGAGCCACTTGTGATATCTGTGTTTCTAACATTTTGTTGTGGGTGGCTAAAGCGTCTACTTTTCCGGTCAGCTGTTTAATTTGCTCGCTAGTGTGTATGTTTTGATTCAGGAATTCTTTGTTTGTTTGAGCTTGAGTAGCTATAAATTTTTCCATCATCAACTCGAGGTTTGATTTCCTAGGTGCAGTCTGAGCAGCGACTGGTTTCTGATATCCTGGCGGAGCAGTAGGCATTTGCAATGCATTATCGCTTTTGTAAGAAAAGTTTGGATGATTTCGCCAACCTGGGTTATAGGTATTTGCATAAGGATTTCCTTGAGCATAATTACTTGGTCTGGTGGGATTCCGGCCAGCAATGGGCATTCGAGCGCATTGTGAGTGGTGCTTCCGCATAACTCGCAGTTTGGAGTTACGGCAGCGACGGTTGCAGTGGGGTTAACGGTCAGACTGCCAATCTTATGTGCTAGAGCATCTACTTTAGCGTTGAACTTTTCAAGGCAGCTGATCTCGTACATCCCACCTTTCGTTGCGGGTTTCTCTGTTGGAGTACGTTCACCTCCCCATTGGCAGTGGTTCTGAGACATGTTTTCGATTAGTTGATAGGCTTCGTCGTATGGCTTATCCATAAGTGCACCGCCCGCGGCGGCGTCTACCGTTAGTCTGGTATTGTATAAAAGCCCATTATAGAAAGTATGGATTGTCACCCAGTCTTCTAGACCGTGGTGAGGACATGTTCTCATCATATCTTTGAATCGTTCCCATGCTTCGTAAAGAGATTCAGTATCTTTTTGTCGAAATCCGTTGATTTGAGCTCTAAGCATAGCAGTTTTGCTTGGCGGGAAATATCTCGCTAAGAAGACGTTCTTCAACTGTTCCCACGTCGTAACGGAGTTGGATGGTAAGGATTGTAACCATGTCCACGCTCTGTCTCTAAGAGAGAAAGGGAAAAGACGAAGTCTTATTGCGTCTGGAGTTACTCCATTTGCTTTCACTGTGTATGCGTATTGTACAAACTTCGTTAAATGTTCGTTTGGATCCTCAGTTGCATTTCCTGAGAATTGGTTTTGTTGTACAGCTGACAACAATGAGGGTTTCAGCTCAAGATCGTTTCGCGTAATAGCTGGGGCAGCAATGCTACTTCTAGGCTCCATCTGAGAGGGTGTAGCATATGCCTTCAGCGGTTTATTTTGAGGTCCTTCGGCCATCTTTGATTCTTCTTCGGATTTGGGAATGGGAGTGAGAGGATCGGGAATGTTATGTTTTAGTTGGTACTCAATGATGTGACTTCTTAAATGTAAGAAGCGCTCTAGTTCTGCGACTGACGATTTTAAGATATCGCCTTGTGGGCAATTACTTGGCATACAATCGACAGAACTAGTAAAGGAAAAATGAAATTGTTAACCTAGTCTATACGGCGTAACAGAAGGTTACACTATTGACTAAACGGGTCCCCGACAACGGCGCCAAAAACTTGGTCGCGACTTTCTATGTCTAATACAACTTAACTGCAAGTGCACAGTCTATCGCGTAGTAATAAAAGATATCGATCCCACAGGGGCTCGTAATCAAACTAGTGTTCTCGGGAGTTACTATGTTTAGCTAGGTAAATAATGTTTAAGGAAGTAATTTCTGTCACTAAAGGGAACTAAAGCGTTACTCGAATTATAATTACGTGAATCGATATGCAGTAATTATGTTCTTCGGGGATTTGACAAGTTACCGGTGTATGAAATATTTTTCAGAATTTATTTAAGCAGAAAATAGTGATCTGAAAACTTTCGTCTCACGATGGTTGTTGACGCTAGTCATAATTCTAAGGGCCGGATGTACGCTTTCGTGTCCCATTCGGGGTTAAAACTATTTTTTGGAAATCTCTAAGTTCTAATTCATTTTAAAGTGCTTTCGCTGTTATTAAAACAAATGACTAGTGTTTACTATCCGGTCTTACCGCAGCTGTCGCTTGTTGGTTCATACCTTAATTAATTTCCCACTGTCGTGGCAAAACTACTTTTAAATAAGTTCTCGCTTTCGCGACAAACGTTTATTCAGTAAATAAATTTAAACACTCAGACCATAAACAACTTTTGAAAAGGAAAGTTTTCAACCGGTTATTATCAAATCCCATCTGAATTATTATTGCATATCGATTACTCTGATTTAGCTAGACATGGATTTGGGAAAGGTAAAACATAAATAAAAACAGAAACTTAGAACATTCATATTACTGATAATAAAAGTTACAATTAACGAAATAATGAAAAACCTGTAACGTATCCAATTGGCTTTTGGCCAAATCCCAACAATGTCGGCAGGATTATGTCTTCAAACCAATAGAGCGCACAAACGAATATTGTCGAAATGGAATACAGGAATAAGGAAAGGAAACAAAAAGCAGAAAGAATAAAACTAAATTTTTGCTCTGGAAATAAAATTGGGCAGCACTTCGTTGTCTGAATGCGGCTCCCTTTCTCAGCTCCCCTCCTTCCCCTTTTATAGAAATAGAATTCTAACGGTTGTAATTTGAAGAAGGTGGACTTGGAGGCAGAAATATCAGGGAGTAGTGGTCCATTATTTGGGACTTGGAACTGCATTTTGCATGTTCATTTGAAGTAGTGTGTTTTTGCCTGCATGACGGTCGTCACGGTGTGTGACGGTCGTCACCCGTGTGACGGTCGTCATGGAGGTGTGACGGTCGTCACAGCAGCAAAATATGCATTCTGCGTTTTTCATGTTGTTTTCATCTGGTTTTCGTCCATATTTCATCTGTAATTGCTTCTTTTCTTCACATTGCTTTGTTTAGACATGATTATCAAATACCTGCAAAATATCAGACAAATAACATGGAAAGAACCCGAAATCGGATCGAAAACAGTCAAACATCAGTTGAATTATGCATCAATATATATATACGATTTCGTGTTATCATATATGCTTATCTAAAAACCCTATTTTACACTCTAAAGCTAAGCATATAGAGATTAAACATCATTTCATCAGAGACTATGTTCAGAAGGAAATTATTAATTTAAACTTTGTGGATACAGATCATCAGTGGGCTGATATCTTTACAAAACCCCTTGCTGAAGATAAATTTAAATCTATTCTGAAAAATATAAGTATGGACTTCTGTCCAGAATAAAATATTCATCAGATGAAATTTTACTCAGATGATAAATGTCTAAACTCTGAAGTATTTATTCATTTCAATTCTGTGTTTAATTCTTTGTGTGTAAATCTGAACTAACAAGGCTCAGAGGATCTAAACATTGCCTAACGTTTCATTTCTCAAGAAGTTTCAGAGGCACATGCAAGCAAACACGTGTATCTCAGAATTTGGAAAGATGGAGTGCACCATACTAAATTGATGTTTAAGGTATTTCTTTGAAAATCCAAAATCTCTTGATTTTCTCCCCTTCTGTCAGAATCATAAATGCTTGAAATGATTTTATTCTTTGCATTAATTGCTTGATATGATTATTTTCACTTCTTTAATTGCTTTTGTGTACGTGTGAGATTTTGTGTGACCTTTGCTTGTTCAAATTTGTTCTATATATTCTCACAACACTTCAAATTTGTGTGACCTTTTGTGTAGGATCTGTCATTAATAGGAATACTCTGAAAAGGATGAAGGTCATTTCAGAGCTTTCTGGAAAACCTAAGAAGATTGACTGTGAAGAAGTTAGCAGAAGGAGGATTCCTATAGCAGATTTTCCCATGTTCAGTGCAGATGAACCTAGGGAAATCATTATGTCATTCATTGCTGAATGTTTGAGAGATGGTATTCCTCTGCCTGCCAACATAGTACAGAAGGAAGGAGAAGTATTGCCAAATCTTCTGAGAGAAAGACGCAAGAAAAGGAAAGCTGAGGAAGGATCTGTTGCACAGCCTAAGAGGAAAGCCTCTGATGTTGCTGACAAGCCTGAGAAGGACAAGAAGCTGAAGGAAACTCCTCCAGAAGCTAGCTTGGAGGAAATAAGAGAAACAATTAAACAGGTATTAACATCTGATCCAAAACCATCTGTCCTTTCACCCTCACCTTCACCTCCACCATCTCCTCCTCAACCATCTGAACATCATTCATCTGAACCAATTTTATCTCCTCATACACATTCTCAACCATCTTCTGTTCAAAAACCATCTGAACCCCCTCAACAAAAATCATCTGAACAACAACCACCTCAACAAACAACATCTGAACCACCTCAACAAATACCTTCTGAACCACAACAACAAAAACAATCTGAGCCACCCTCTTCTACTCAACTACCAGAAGAACCAACCGTCCAAAATCCTGAACACTCTATCCCACAAACATCTGAAGACATTCTGGATGTGAAACCTATTGCAACCATGTATGTCATATCTTCCACTTCATGTCATTCAACTGAATCATCTGATTCTGATGAATCTGAAGTTCCCTCACCAACTTGTTTACAAATTCCTGACCCTTATAAAACACTACCATCTGACCTACCTGCTTCTGAACAACACCTTCATCACCTTGCTCTTCGCTCCAAATTTAACTTCACAGACTTTATACCATCTTCATCTGATGCTGTTACATCAACTCCATCTGATGTTGACACCTCTACACCTCATATCACCATACCACAACCATCTGAACAACCACCATCTGAACAACCACCATCTGAACAACCACCATCTGAACAACCACCATCTGGTCAAACACATCCTGAACAAACTCAAAAAAACCCTGGACCTTCACAAAAAGTATTCTTAGAAGACTATCTGAACCCTAAACCCAGATCAGATGTTTCTACTCTGTTTAAGAATTTCAAGAAGGAGATGCGTATAGGGATTGCTTCTGTAGAGAAAGAGTGTCTGTCTAGTATGGATCCTGCTGAATCTGAAGCTTCTTGGAACAGATTCATCTCAAAGTTCAACACTTCTGCCTCTGATCTCAGAACAGTTTGCGCTGATGATGCAAAGGCAAAGTTTGCTGAAATGGTCAGACAGACTCTGCTAAGCATTCTCACAACACCTGTGCTACTTCTGGAAGATGCTCATGCTGAAGACTCTTCTCCAATGATAGAAGATACTTCTGATCCTCAGACTGCATCTAACATGGAGATTGATCATCCTAAGGCAACTGCATCTGCTTCTGCACCCTCTGCATCTGAAATGAAGACTGAGACTCCAGATGTTGTCCAAGAAGTTAAGGAAATCAGATCATGGATGATAAAACAGGAACAGACTACTGAGGAGATCAAAACTTGGATGGCTAAGCAAGAAGAGTCTACTGCAAAAATTACTGATCTTCTGACCCTGATTGCATCTCGCCAGCCCTAGTTTTCTTTTCCATGTTTTTACATTCTTGTTTGCACTTGTTTATTTTCTGTTTTTTGTTGTTTTGTTTTCAATCATCTGTTGTCTGAACATCTTATCTTTTGTTCTGTTTGAATCTGAATGAATTTGGTTGTTTTGTTTTTCATTTATGTGTTATTTTCTCTTCTTCTGTTATCTTTTCTGTTCTTTAAAATCTTTTTGATTGTGACAAAAAGGGGGAGAAAAAAAATCTGATTGTTCAATCCATGAAATTCAAACATAGTATTAACTAACATTGAATTTTTAAGACTTTCAGACTTTATTGTTTCATCTGACAAAAATTCTTTGAAGTTACCCTGAGAATTACCCAACTAGGCTCTGATCCTTGAAGCAAATTTGACTCTGACTCTGAAAGTTAAACCAGATTCTTTATTTGAAAGAATTCATCAGGCTCTGATTATGGAAAGCATCGAAGCTCTAATTCCTTATTCTAACAAGGATTCCTACCAGGTTCTGAAATATGCTCAAGCAAAAAGGGAAGTATTCTCTTCTATTAGAGTATTTATTTTAGGGGGAGATTCTTAATCTCAGGGGGAGTATATATTTTATTCTCTGTATTGAACAAAATTTCCTGTGTTTTGTCATCATCAAAAAGGGGGAGATTGTTAGAACACAGATTGGTGTTTCTTATATCTCTATGTTTTGATGATAACTCTTATGGAATTTTGTATTAAGAAAATATATACTATAAAATTTGTTCAAGTATTATTGTTTCAGGTATTAAATTGAATACTATTAAAGAAGCAAAATACATAAGTACAAGCAACTACGCAAGGCTCTGAAGCATCAGATGCAAGATAATCAGAAGACTCTGAAGCGCTGCCAGAAGAATCTGAAGCAGAAGCGGCAGAATGATCTGAAGCGTATCTGAAAGAATTATATGAAGAGTTGAAAGCTTTGATCAATTCAGACTCTAAAGTTTATTTCATTGCAAGAACAGAGGCTCTGATAATCAGACTCTTATTAAATTATATTCACGCTCAAGCACATACTGCTGCATACTCTGATGAAGACTCTGATCAAGACTGAGACTCTGATATATCAAGTTCTGATCATCTATCAAGCTCTGATCATCTCAAACATTTAGCTCTGATCATCTTAAGTATTTGATTCCTTTAAGCTTGTTACAAGTTCTGTAGTGCAGATTATGAAGACTTCATCCTGAAGGAAGCTTGTTGAAGAAGTTGTAAACCTGATTGGACGTGGTGCTACTTCCAAAGTTACCAACGGCTATTTTGTCCAATGAAGAGACGTGGTGCAAATCCCAAAGTTTCTACAACCATACTTTTACTGCAAAAAGCATGTCTCTGCCCATACTTTTTGGTGATGAAAAGTCTTATATTTCAAATATAATACTCAGCTGCACATTACTCAAAGCAATTGGAAAAAGCTATAAAAGGAGAACTTCTACAACATTTAGATGTTGCTTAGCTAGCTCATTCAGAAAGAAATATTCACACACACGTTTGAAGCATCAACGTGAAATCTCTCTAAGTTCATATACTTTTGTTCTATCATAAAACTGTATAGTTTTATTTGTACTTAATCTTAAGTGTAAATATCACAGTTGTGATACAGCTTTTTAGAAGCATTTAAACACTTGTCTAGTTTACATTAATTTGCAAGAAGTTCCTTGAGAAGACCAAGGTGTGGTAAGTAGTTCTTGAGAAGACTAAGACATTTGTTCTTAGTGCTTACTATTGTAATCAGTTGATTAATAGTGGATTAAGTCCTTGTGGAGAAAGGAAAATCATCTTTGATAAGGTGGACTGGAGTAGTTGAGTTCAACGAACCAGGATAAAAATCTTGAGTTGTTTTTATTGCCATATTTCTTAAAACTCTTATTCAACCCCCCCCCCCCCCCTTCTAAGTGTTTTTCTCACCTTCAGTCGCAAGATTAGAAACTGTTCGACTAGTGATGGCCTTGGCACGCAAGCAAGGCTGGTCAACATTTCACTTAGATGTGAAACCAACATTTTTGAATGGACCTTTAAAAGAAGAGGTGTATGTCACACAACCTCTTGGATTTGTGATTCAGGAGGAAGCAAGTAAATTATACAAGTTGTACAAAACGCTATATGGTCTCAAGCAGTCACCTAGGACATAGAACAAGAAGATCGACTCATACTCGATTAAATTGGGATTCATAAAATGCAAATCTGAGTATGGTGTCTATGTTTAAGTTGTGGAACAAGATATAACAATAAACTACTTATATGTCGATGACTTGCTAGTAACTAGAAATAACATGAAGAACTTGTCGAAGTTCAAAGAGCTGATGAAGAAGGAATTTGAAATGTCGGATCTGGGAAAGTTGTCATACTTTCTAGGCATGGAATTTCAAATGTCGAAGCAAGACATGGTGTTACATCAAAGAAAGTATGTCAAACAGATACTCAAGAGACTCAGAATGGATGATTCAACTCCTACATCTTCGCCTATCGAACCAAATTTAAAGTTGGAGAAGCATGAAGAGGAAGACAAAGTTGATGCAACTTTGTTCAAGTAGATTGTCGGATCTCTAAGGCATGTGTGCAACAGTCGACCTGATATATGTTTCTTAGTAGGATTAGTGAGCAAATACATGAATGAACCAAGGGTATCACACATGAAGGCTGCAAGAAGAACCCTGAGATACTTAAAAGGATCGACAAACTATGGAAAATTATTTCGACGAGACTCTAAAAGCAAAAAAGCTATGGTTACTTGTTATTCACATGTTGAGTGATGCAGAGATAAGGAAGATCAAAGAAGCACTACTGGGTATTTCTTTCAAGTATTTGGTGCCCCAATTTCATGGTGCTCGAGAAAGAAACTTGTGGTGGCACTATCATCATGTGAAACAGAATATATAGTAGGATTCTATGTTGCGTGTTAAGCAATTTGGATCAGATCGGTACTTGAAGAAATGGAGGTCGAAGTAAAGAAACCTCATGTGTTGCAAATCGATAACAAGTCTACTATAAATCTGGCGAAGAATCCAATTCTGCATGGAAGAAGTAAGCATGTCGAAGCTAGTATTCACTTCTTAAGCGAAAAGGTAAATCAAGGTGAACTTGAAGTTAGGCACTGCGCAAGTGAAACACAGTTGACCGACATTTTCACCAAAGAATTGAAGATCGACAGATTCCTGAATTTGAGAAAAAAATTAGGAATAGTTTAGGTCGACTATGATTAGCATAGGTTCGACAACTTGGATTATAGAGGGTATGTTAAAATATTATATTAGACTAGATTTGATTAGATTTAATATTAACATATAATCCAAGTTGTGTTAGCTCAAACCCAATTAGGATTGTATATAAATAATTATAGTATGTATCATTATTTGTAATAATTTATTCAATAAATTCTTATTTTCTTATTTTCTCTTTCTCTTTTCATTAAAAATGCATCGCACACTAACATACAAGTAGTAAGTAAATATATAAATAAATAAATGAAAGATTGGGCAAATAGAACAAGGATACAATGATTACTATACTTATCACGGCCTATTTTGTCAATAGAAACTTCCAACATACCCTTTTAAGATTCCAAACTTATTCATATCAACTAGGACAGTAAAATTTATGCATAAGAAATCTAAAAACTATGCATATAAAATGCACTAGACTTTTTGTTCATTCTATTAGTTTCTACCTTTGCTCAAATACTCAAATTATCCTTCCTTAATCCATTTTCCGATGCCCGTATCGTTTCATTAGCTCATTAACGAGTACACAATTTAAATGTAAAGTTCTAGAAATGAAAGTTATAATGCAAAACAAAAAATTTTCATCCGCGGCACTCAAAAGTTCTAGTTGTGGCTCTAATTCCTTTCACCACTAATTTGTAATTTAGGCACATAAGCACTACTTAAATGATTATGTTGCAGTTTCAATAACTTATTTTAATATTAAGATTGTTTCTATTCACGCAATGACAATAAACAAATAAGAAAGAAAGAGAAAAGAAAAATATTGGAGAAGAAGATGAATTTCTGCAAAGCACTCTCTGCCCACAAGTTGTGGAATATTTCTTATTCACTTGCAACTACAAACTGTAAATGTAATGATGTGAATTGTGTTGTTTACAAAATAAGGGTTTTTCTCTATCTAAATATCATTATTAACCTTTTTACTAAACTTAGTTAAATAACAAAATAACAATGGTTTCTAAATTCCATTCAATGCATCTTTTAATATTAATTAAGTTTAAATTTTCTTTTCTCTTTTATTAATTTTAATCATAAGTCCTTTTTTCTGCGAGTTTTCTCAATAGAGAATTCTACTAATTAATTAATTAAATATTTATACCAATTTAGGATAGTTGTCTTCTCTCCTCCCTTCGGCACAGTTAATCCCCCCTGTAAATAAACTCTAAAACTTTAAAAAAATAAAAAACCTTATTCATGACTTTTACCAAGTCTTTCTCATACCCTTGTGTGCTTGCTTTATGCATTCTTAGTTCTCATGCGTGCTTAACATGATATATACTTGATTCATGATATGATATCTTTCTTCATAGGTTGGTTGGACGTTATATTATATGTCTTATATGTTGAATATTCAATCATGGCTATGGCTTTAATACTTGATGCTTTTATCTATAATAATATAATTGTATATGTCTACGTCCAAGGGAAAGAATTGTGTTTGACTATTATGTCATATATATTGCATCTCATTTGCATTTCTCCCCTACCCCTTTGTGGCTTTTATGCCTCCTTTAAGTTGAATATCTTAGATAACTTCCTCTAGGATGATTAGACAACTTACAATTAGTTTCCTTTTTTCTCCCATTAGAGAATTAGACACTATTCATTCCTAGTCGAGATGTAATTCTCCTACCCCATGACATAGTCAAGAAAGATATAAATTATTTTCTATATGAGAGAGGTGTAAGAGCAAGAATTGTCTCTGCATGTTATCTCTATGTTTTGATGATAACAATTAAGTATTTGTGAAAGAACCATTTTATATTCTAATGTTTGTTGTGTGTAGATCGTTAAATAAAGATATCAGATCAAACAAACAATATCAAGAAGTGCATTAAATATAATATGGAGTTACTTTGTGTGACGTGACATAAAGCACTTATTAAAGAAGCAAGTTTGCCTCTGTATCTGTTCACAATCAGAAAGATCCAAGGATGTTGGATACTGTTGTTGCAATGCTCTTGTGGATTCTGTTCTATGAAGTGCATCTGATCTGAAAGCAAACAAAGCTAATTGAAGAAGCTAGTATAGCTCTGTATCTGATCATAATAAGAAAGATCCAAAGATGCGGTATATTGCAGTTGCAATGCTCTTGTGGATTCTACTATGAGAAGTGTATCTGATCTGGAAGCAATCAATGCATCTGGGATATAGTCCCCTGAAGAACCAAGCTCTGAAGACTCTGATGACTTGAAGTTCTGAAGGCTGAAGGCTCTGAAGACCAAGTGCAGAAAGACTCTGAAGACTTAAGGGTTCTAAAGATCAAAACTTTAAAGATATAATCCTCTGAAGAATTACGTGCTGAAGACTCTGATGACTTGAAGCTCTGAAGGCTTAAGGCTCTGAAGACCAAGTGCAGAAAGACTCTGAAGACGTGTTAATCAGACAAAGACGTGTTAATCAGATAAGCTAGTGTTATCATCCTCTAACAAACAAGGTGCTGAAGTCAGACTCTGATGTTATTACACTATCATACCAAAGTAGTTTCTGAACTACTCATCAGATACATCATCAGAAGAACCAAAGCCAGAAGCTAATTTGTCCTTGCTGATAAATAAAGATCATATCATTTATGGATAAGAGTTGTCTCCCACAATGATATATTAACGTGGCAAGAAAAGGAAAAGAAAGTGATGTTAGTACTATACAACACATGAGTATTCTATCCGTTGGGAAATGACCGTTGGAATATTTGAATGGACATCTCTACCCTCACAACGTCTCTTTTGAATACACTATAAAAGAAGAACATTTGATTCATTCAAATTTTAGCTCATTACAAAGCAAGCCAGCTTGTTACAAAGCAATGATGCTGACGAGTGAAGTTAGCAACATAGTTGATTAACAAGAAAAACTTTACGCTAAGAAGCCACAATGCTCACATAAGAAAGCTTTTAAGCAATATGGAAACTACTGTTCTAATAATCTCATAGAGATTTGTCTTTAGATTAGTTTCTGTATTAGGAAGAAAGAAGTTGTTGCTCAATACTTGCTATGTACTTAATTAGAAGTAATCTGATTGATAAGAAGCACTCATTTAATCTCCGGCAACACAAATTCATTTTAGAATTGTGGTTCCTCAAGTGATCTTGTGAAGATCAGAATACTTGAGATGACAAGTGACAGTTGTCATTTTTGGTATCCTAATAGGAGATCTCTTATAATCGGATTCTATTAGGTGTCAATGAATGTTATATCCTAAGGGATCCCTGAACGTGTCATTGCCTATCTGTTAGTCACCTGCAATTAGCTTGTGCAACTGTAATCAGTTTGGTTATAGTGGATTAAGTCCTTGCTTGAGTGAGGCGAAATCACCTTGGAAGGGTGGACTGAAGTAGCTTGAGAGTTGCTCAAGTGAACCAGGATATATCATGTGTCTTTACTTGTGTTATACTTTATTATTTATGCTTCCGCAATGCATCCTATAGAACTCTATAGAAAGCAACAAGTGAAGAAACCCATAAAAAGTTTTAATAGAGTGAATACCCAATTCAACCCCCTCCCCCTTTCTTGTGTATTTCTCACACCTTCAATTGGTATCAGAGCTCCGGTTCTGTTATTGATGGATATCAAACACCTAACAGTGTCAGAAAAAGATCCAAAAGCTGTGTGAAGAAATAATCTTGGTGGTTTTTCACCTCACTTACAATTTCAGTCTAATATCAGTTTTTAATGAAGATGAGTATTGAAATTGTAATCAAATGGGTTATCTTGAGCAAGTCAGTGATTCGTTGAAGTTTGAAGTTTTGAAGTTATCAACAACTAAATCTTCTCCATTAGAGCTTGGAAGAAGATTGAAGAATCAGCTGACAAGAGAGATTCATCAGTTAAGAAGTTCTCTGTTGAATGCTTATCTTAAAATGTGTTTGGATATACAACATATTCGCTCAAAAGATCAAATCATCAGAAGCAAGAAATCTTGTTTGCTGAAGATTATTTCTATGTGAGTATGAGATGTTTTCAAGAAACGGATTAGTCCACTCTTGACTTTCTCATGAAAAACTCATTGGGAATTTTCTTTAGTAAATAAAGAAATATTGTTGGATAATGTTTTTGATTCATAAGAGTTTCAGAACGAATTCTGCAGAAAAGGGCTAGATCAGAGCAAGCTCAAATTTTGAAGAAATGATCCCTCTAATTCAAGGCACTTGAAAGCTATTTTCTTTGAAAAAGCTTTAAAGAAATTTGTAAAGGTTTCAAGAAATGAAGATCATTAACTCATCAGGGATTTGATGAAAGATGAATTCTGAGATCTTAATAAAAGTAGCATGGACAATTAAGTTCTATTAACTTAAGAATGTATCTCAGTTGAACAAACCGTAATTGGTCTAATGATTCAGATATTATTCTCAGAAATTCATTATGATTGATTCCTGAAATCAAGATTGTTTGGAAAGATACATTGACAGAAGTCATTTAGTCTAATTTAAAAGGGATTTAAGTCTCTGGCGTTATTCAGAATGAATAAGTCAGTAAACATCCTTTTTCAGAAGCAGATGCAATGTCAACTATTGATGAACTAACTCTATACTAGTTAGCTCAACAATGTAAGAACAAAATTGTTAGTTAGATTGTGTCACTTGATGTATCTGAGTTTGATAATAATTGTATCTATACTGGATCTGTGTTTGACTCAAGCAAACAAAATTAGAAGATGAAGCCTGTCGGAAGTTAGTTTCTCTAAATCATGAAGATCAGAATATCTGTGCTCTGAAGATGTCTCTCAGAAATCAGATGGATGATGTGTTTATGAAGATACTGCAGAATGCAACCAAAGGATATGAGATCAGATCGGAAGAGAAATTCAGAAGATCCTACTTCAGATGTTGTTACTGGCTCCTCTCACAAGAGCAAGAAGGTTTTGACTACACAGAGACATATGCTTCTGTGGCAAGGTTAGAATCCATACTCTTGTTAATTTTCTTTGTTGCTCCGAATAACATCAATCTAAATCAGATGAATATTAAAAAATACTTTTTAAATGGTTTAATTGAAGAAGAAGTATGTGTTCATCAACTTCCTGGTCTTTGAAAATGAAAGATTTCCAAAACACGGTCTATAAATTAAAGAAATCATTCTATAGCCTAAAACAAGCTCTCAGAGCTTGGTGTGAAAGGCTGAGTAATTTTCTTCTAGAAAATAATTTTATCAGAGGAAGGTTTGATAACACTCTTTTTCATAAATCAATTAAGAAAGATATTTTAATCTGTCAGATTTATGTTGATGATATTTTTGTTTGGAACAAAATATTTCACTTGGAAAAGAGTTTGCTAAGTGTATGCAGGCAGAAGCTGAAATAAGCATGATGGGAAAGCTAAGATACTTTCTGGGCATTCAAGTTATTCAGACTCCAGAAGGCATCTACATACATCAGATGAAGTATGTGAAGGAGCTTCTGAAGGAGGTTTCTGTGACGCTGATTTTGCTGAAGTTAAAATTAAGCTATAGAATGATCTGAACATTAAGCCATAACACTTCAGGAGATTCTGAGTGTTTTATAAGAAGTGAAGCTACAGAGGACTCTGAGGAAGCAAAGCTACAGAAGACTTTGAGGAAGCAACTCTACAGAAGACTCTGAGCGGTTGGTTGAAAGCAACGTTTCAGAGAACTCTGAGCGAAGAGTTTAAAGCAATGTTTCAGAAGACTCTGAGCGCACTTATCTCAAAGGCTGCAACTGCAGAGGCTCTGAGAATCAGGTTATGCATGGCTCTTAAACGTCAGCAATAAATCTTACATCTGGATAACAAAAACATCTGAACAACGAAGATTTTCTCTGATCTGAAGCGTTCCTCTGGATGAACAGTTTACTGAAACACTCGCTAGAGCTAAGCTGAATAGATCTAAAGCTTATTCTGGAACTTCATCAGAATATCTGAAGCTTACTTTGATAAGAAGAAGACGGAACTTCATCAGATGATCTAATGCTGATTGATAAGAACAAGATTGTCAGTCAAATCGATGCTAGATATACATATTAGTTTGATGATAAGTTTGTGATGAATAATTGTGTTTATTCAAGGGATAAATTCTTGATGCAAGAAGTCATTGTCTAGAAGAAGATAAAGAGGCGTGATCATTGATATCAGAAGATGAAGACCAAAGGAAGAATCTGGATTTCGCAACTGTTGTGCAGGATGATACAAACATCAGAGGAGATTTATTTCTATTCAAAAGAAAGGAAGCTGAAGAAGTCATTAAGATTCAGATGAAGACTGTAGCAGAAAGAAGATTAATCTATCAGATAGTAAGCAGCTAAGACTCTCATGCTTTCAACGTACAGTTTGGGAAAATAAGAGGTTAGTAAAAAGGTAGATCAGAAGTTGTACAGAGGTATGAGTTGTTCTCTTCTGTATTTTACTGCTTCTAGACCTGACATTCTTTTCAGTGTATGTTTATGTGCTTGATTCCAATTAGATCCTAGAGAATCTCACTTAACAACTGTTAAGAGATTTCTGAGGTATCTAAAAGGTACTACTAACGTGGCTCTGTGTTACAGAAAATCAGATGAATATAATTTAGTAGGTTTCTATAATTATGATTTTACTGGAGACAGAGTTGAACACAAGAGCACCTCTGGAAGCTGTCAGACAATCTGATCCTGTGCTACAACAAGAAGCAACTCAAAATATCACTCTCTACTGCAGAAGCAGAATATGTTGCTGCTGCTTGTTGAAGTATCAGATGCTCTGGATAAAGAATCAGCTGGAGAGCTATCATATGCATAAGACTAAAGAATCAGAATGCATTCTTCGCACATTACCTTCTATTGGTGTCAAAGATGCTCTTCTAAAATCCTGAGCAAATCTGATGTCGTAGATCATCTGAAGATTTAGATTATTTGGAAGATCTGGATAAAAGATTCAATAAGAAGAAGTTCTGTCAAATCAAACTCTGATACTTCTGAAGTATAATATTTTAATGTTGAAGAAACAAGATGAAGAAAGATAAAAGTCAGAATGGAAAGCTCTCAGAAAAAGAATAACTCTGAAGATCTCAGAACCTCAAAGGAATATGAGCTCTCTGAAAAATGAAAGTTTTGACTCTGAGAGCTCCTCTCATCATCTGCATCTGCTCCGTTAAAAGAGAATATGTTTTTAATAATTCCTACACCTCATTCAATTGGTATTCCTCAGGAAACCAATTCTGATGAAGTCCCCTCATCACTTTACCGTTCATACCTTAATTTAGTACCATTCACACCTCTGAGCACTATTCATTTCTCTGAGTATGTTCATGTTTCTGAAACCTCTCCTCACACTCAATAAACATTCATCCTCTAGAGTTTGAGACTTTCTGGAACGTCTTTCAGAAGTGGTTAAACTTTGAATCTGGACGCTTTTCAAAGTCACTAGAAGCTGAAGTTCAAATGGTTAAGGAAAGAGAAGACAAGCTAGAAAGGATAAGAAACTTCAAACTTTTTACTGAGAAGAAAAAAGAAGCTGAAGAAAGAGCTGCTGAAGAAGTGAGAATTCTAGCAGAGCAAGATTCAAGAAAAGAAACTGTCAGATTGACACAAGAAGCTGAAGATGCTGAGAAGGCTAAGCAAGTTGCTGTAGTTGGTTCTTCTTCTGAAACTACTCTTGTACGTTGAGAATGTGACGATAGTGAGATTCAAGAATATCAACAAGCTATGAAGAAAGAACAATAAGTTTTCAGAGAAAGCTTTGCTAAACAGAAAATTGTCAACAACTCTCTTCTGTGCATGCTTCAACAAATTCTGGAAAATATGTCAACCTATAAGAATTAGGTACTCAGGTATTATTTCTTGACTCTAATATTTTAAAATTTTGAAATTATGTTATTAAAGAGGAAAAAATAGTATATATTCTAAATCTTGTTTTTTATGAAAACTCACCTTTTTGATGATGTTAAAAAGGGGGATAAATAGAAAATGATTTTGATATAACAAAATAAATAGAATATGTTTGATATAACCTAAAGAGAATGCAAAACATCAACTCTGATATAAACTGCGCTTACTACTAACTGTATGTTTGATGTTTTACCGAGGAACTTTGAACAAGCTCACTAGGCATTCTAAAGACATGTCAAATGAAAGAACTCTGAGTTCAAATGAACTGGTTGTTCATATAATCGAAGTTATACACTTCATGAACATATGTTCAGAATCAGATGGACCCAATAATGTTCAAGAGAAAGTTAAAGTCATCTTGATTTTGGTATCATAATGTTCAGAAGATATAAACTGTCTGTGAATATGATAATCAGAGCATAAGAATCAGAAATCTTCATAAAAGCAAGAATTGGTCTCAGACTCAGAATCAAGAACTAGTATCGGATTCAGGGGGAGTTCTGAAGATTTAAATATTTGACCTATCGTAGCCAGGGGGAGTTCACCCAGAAAGGTTCACAAGTCAGAATATTTAATTTTCACCCAGTTTGAAACTCAGAGGGAGCTTCTCATTTGAAGAAAATCTAGTTCTGCTTCTGATAAACAGCGTGGCTAAGTTATTAGAAAAGAACTGTTTTGTATCAGTGATACAAATACGCAAATGCTTTAGAAGGCTCTGAAGTTATACGGCTCTGATACGATGTTTAGAGAAAACAAGTTCTAAAGATCTGAAGATGGAAGTTCTGCTGAACTAGTCTAGGTGCTGAAGACTTATGCTCTCTTATATCGTAGGGAAGTATTCCTTCTCTTCTATTTGTTTTTGTTTTTTAAATATTTTTTTGTGAGTCTTGAGTGTCATACCCCAAATTTGTCCTACCTTTGTACAACCTCCATTTCGTACGCCCACCCATTAACTGCCATTCAAAATAAAAATATATGTGCGGTCGTTGCCCAGGGTATCACAATGACGAATCAAATTGAACTGAGGATCACTTGAGACTATTAGGGGAATTGTGTGCGTGTTGACTAAGGTTCAGCGAATATAAATAGTCTTGGTCAAGCAAGGATTTGGCTTCATGATTAAGGTCATGGTGTAAGACTTATATGGTGTGCATTTGAAGCAGGGCTCCTGTGCAGTTGTAATACAATTTTGTGTTGCTTCTTCGGTTTGAGATTTGGATTATCATTGCAATTGAAGATTGATTCATTTCTCACGAATTGATTCAAGAAGGAAATTCAAGAGCAATTCCAAATGTGGTTATGGAGTTACGATGAAAATTCAATTATTTTAATCAAGAGTGAAGAATTTGAAATAATTATGAGTTCAAGATCATTCCACCTCACATTCAATTTTCTTCATTCAAGTCCAAATTATAATTCAATTCCACCGCGGCGTTTCAATGACCACAAGCCATGGTTGAATGGTTTTCAATGAGTTTTTGGAATATGGATTAAATTTAGTCATGCTTTGAGTAATTGGGTCATAGGTATTTCCAAGTCATAATTAATTGTCAATGAGGTTACTTTACATATGCAATCATGACAATAAAGAAATTTAAATTCAATTGCACAAAGGGTTTACAACTTTTGGTTCAAGTTTACAAATTACAAAAAGGGAAATACAACCTACATTATTTGAGGAATCTGTATGATTCAAAATACATAATATAAGCTACACCAAATAAGCTACACCAAATGCAATCTTCAAAGGATGAACTTCAGCCTAAGGAAATAAGTCACAAACAAGCTTTGAGATTGTTCTTTTAATACGCTGCAAAATTCAGAGTAACCTGCAACACAACTTCATCATTACGCAGTAAAGGAAGATAGCACTCTTCTATCAAAAAATACTTCTCAAAGCTCTTGATTTCACTTTGCATCTATTAATACAAAAAGGGGGCACGCACCAGCTCTGCGGGGCCAACCGTCATCGCCTGCAGCATACTAGACAAAATGAATAAAATTATGAATTGTTGAAAACCATTACACAAGCAGCTTGCACATCCCTTTTCTGTGATACACACCCTTGACTTTTGCTTAACCAATACTCCTCAACCGAACCTACACAACATGGCAGCAACAAAAATTCACAACCATCAACGTATAACTCGCAAGCCTAGCAGCGTGAGGGAAATAAGAAAGGCCCGCAACTTCCGTTTGCAAAATCATGCGGACATTCACCAAATAGGCCACTTGCAAAAGGCATAAATTAATTTTCTCGAATGGGTCGGCAATAGCGTACAAAGTTCTCCGCAATACGTGAACCATTACCCAAAACCAGCACCACAAAATCTGCAACAACAAAAGGCAGAAATAGCAATTACAATACATCCAACAAATCAAGAAGATGCAATTACAAATTGCTATAAACCATTACGTCATTCCACCATAAAATTCTGCCATGAACAAACAGAGCCACCATTTACGCACTTCACCTCTCGCAACGCACCTACCCTTCAAACATGTGCAAAGTTATGGACTTACGAAGCAATAAAGTTCTTTTCTCAGTTTTTTTTATATATAATTTCATGAACTGCAAACAGAACAGATGAAAGGGTGCGATAACTTTTGTTTTCTTCCTATTTCACACAAATACAACCCATACCTCCATGCCAAACACACAGCATACAAGCCACTCTTCACGTGACCTCACCGAGCATGATTTACGTGAATCTCATTTGTGGCCCACACAAACATGTATTTCGTACGTCCCCCAGTTTGCAGCTCAACAAACCACAATGCCTACTTCCTTTTCACAAACTCACCAACCTACAAATAAGCCAAGAAATTAGAATGAATAAGAGGTCCCACACAAATCAAGACTGTGCGAGTGAATAAAGGGCCCAGCTCATGTTGAATAACAAAGAGGAAAAAGGTAAAGCAAAAGTTGGTTCTCACAGCAGGAAATGTACAAATCTGCAGCAGGCATCACCATCACCCTGTACATATAGCCATACACATCTGCAAAAGAAAAAAAAAAGAGACAGTTGCAAGATTAATGATAGCCACATATTCTGGCATCACCTTTACCTTTACACAGTTGCAAGATTAATACACATCTGCACCATCACCTTTACGCACAGTTCAAAACAAACAAAATTTGAGTGTTTGCTCAGGAAATTCACAAGAGGGGCCAACGTGAAACCGTACGGTCAAGATTAATGACAGCCACATATTCTGGCATCTATCAGTGACCATACAACGTGCCCCAAAATTTTTGTTGTTGCACTAAAGTCGCAACTATTTCACAGCACAATTGAACGCACCACACAAACCCATCGAATTACCAAGGTCCTTTCCATCAAAAAGCCATGTCATTATCCTTCCTGCACAAAGTAAAAGCAACAAAACTATTACCCTCATCAATTTGCAAACGACAAAAACACAGGAAACAAGGCTTATACTGCTGCAATTAAGATAAAGGGATATCTGTTCCAAAACGCTTTCTCCGTGTGATGCGTTCACGCATTTCCTAGCCTGCACAATAGCTTGTATCTCCCAAAATGCTTCATAAAGTCTTTCACCAAAATGGTTCTTTAGGTGTAGCCATGACCTTGTACGAACAATCATATACCCCTGCAAAACATACAAATAAACAATGAAAATGCAGCAGTAAACAGCTCACCACAATGGTCCAAAAATACAGCCAAAACGGCACCAAACGACATCCCAAAGGCAGCGACACAACTTGCAGAAGATTTCACATAAAAAAACCTACAAGTCACAAGATATAATAAAGTAAATGGGCAGAAAAGAGGACTCACGACCGAGAACAGAAAAATCCTTTCCTCATAGACTCCATACCCTTCATCCTTCATGAAAAAACGGGGACCGAAATCCCAGAATTTTCTCATCAGTAGAACAAAACCCAATCTTCTTCTCTCTTTTAATCCTCATCACCTCAACAAAACCTTGTTCGTCTTCTCTTCAAAACCCCTTTCACTTCAACCATTCATTCAACTTCAATAACCCTCTTCAATCTTCAATCATCAATGAATTATGAACCTTTTCCCAAAAATGATTTGAATTTTTCGTCAACCTCTCATCCAACCCCAAATCCACCATCACCGTCTTTAAACAACCACCCTCTTCAACACCAATAACAACCAAAATCTTAACCCCTTTTCTGGTTTCAAAACCAAATCAGAAAACATACAACTTTTTTTCACCATCTCTCAACACGATTCAACCTTTATCCCTAAATTTCTAAAACTCTTCGTCGAACCCTAACCCCAAAACAGAACACAAAACCATAAATTGAATCCTTCAACATTGAAACATAACCCACAAATTCCCTTTCTCAAACCGAAACTCATGGAAATCCCTCTTCCACCTCCAAACCCTTAAACCAAATCAGAATATCTGAGATGAAGAAGATGATTAAAATCGAACCAAAACAAACACGTAAGGTTTGAACCAAACCTGGAATGAGCGGAGGTGAAGAAAGAAGCTCGAATTGAGCGAAGAGAAAGTAAGGAGAAGACAGTGTTATATTGTTGATTCCATGTCCTCTATCTTTCGTTGATGGTGATCTGACACTTGTTTTTTTTAATTTGTTTTTTAACGTGAGAACCGTTTTTCAGAGGAAAGATTGGAGTTTGTTGAAACGCTTGCTGATGGGTAGATCCATGTGGATTTACACAATTTTATTTACTTATTTATTTATTTATTATTATTTTTTTTATTTGATTTGTTTCCAACCTTGACTTTTGGATGGAGAGGTGATGGGCTGCAAGCCCATATGATCCTCATTTCTTGATTTCACCCTCAAACCACAATCCACCCCGTGAGTTTTCTTATATATTATTTATTTTATTCTTTTTTAGAAAAATTATTTTCTTAGTTAACATTCTATTTGATTTTAAATCTGGTAATCTAATTTGATTTTCCATTAATTTGTCTATAATTTATATTATTTTCAACTTAATCTCTTTTCTACGGTCGATGACGAGACTTCCACCGTTTAACCGTCACATTAGTGGCGTGAAACAAAGGATCCGAGACCACCTTTGTTCTTTCGATTTTATTTCGGTAAACCAACATTAAATTTAATTTCTGTCAAACATTATTCATATTATTTCATATTATCATATTTATTCATATTATTTATTATCATATTTATTCATTCTCACTCACCCATATTTGAAAATACTAATAAATTATTGAAACTCCTAAAAGCCAAATTGGTGGACTGTTGGATCTTTGGTCATTTGCAGGTATCCTAATTTTAAGTCGTGCCCGACTTTGCTCAAGGCGTAGTTTAGGACACTAATGCACACACACGGCTTTCTCTTGGGCTACCTGACAACGAGACCCCTTTATTTCGTGCAATCCCGTGTAACTTACATGTATCCCTTCCCCATTCCGATGTATGTTTCGCATTTCTTTGATTATTAGTTTATCTCCTAGGAGCACCCATAGGGACTAGAGCGGATTCAAACTATCTTCAAACTAATTCTCGATTCATCGTCGAGCCACTTCCAAACAACCCGTAAGTCGAGTGCTCATACGCATTCGCCATCAACCTATTACAACTCGACCCTTGATGCGTAAGTCAAGTCGGTCTCTCTTTTTTTCAAACAATTTCATTTTCAGCACGTTTTGCACGCGATAATGAGTCAAACCCTTGACCCAACGTCAAGAGTATTTTTGAAACAAACTATCAATCAACTAACAACCTTTCAATCCTTTTCAAGGTGTAAAGAGTGGGTTCAAGTCTTTGAGCTTGCTTTCCGTTGTTTATATGCGAGTTATCTTATTCGTGTGTGAGCAATTGACACTTTTAAATAATATTAACAAACTCAATAATACTCAACCATCTCCAATTACTCATCCTTTCACTCACCTTTCAAACAACTTCTTTTACGATGAAAAAAGAGAGTGTCCCAAGTCTTTGGTTCGCTCTCCCGGCTACTTGGATCCGAGAAGCCTTTCTCAAGCTTCAAGTAGTCGTCATCCGACCAATCTCATCCTTTCACTCACCTTTCAAACAACTTCTTTTACGATGAAAAAAGAGAGTGTCCCAAGTCTTTGGTTCGCTCTCCCAACTACTTGGATCCGAGAAGCCTTTCTCAAGCTTCAAGTAGTCGTCATCCGACCAATCTCATCCTTTCACTCACCTTTCAAACAACTTCTTTTACGATGAAAAAGAGGGTGTTCCAAGTCTTTGGTTCGCCTTCTCGATTACTTGGGGTCTGTGAAGTCTTTCTTAAACTTCAAGTAATTGCCATCAATTCAACCTTATCCTTTCAAACACATCATTCCTTCATGATGAAAAAGAGGGTGTCCCAAGTCTTTGGTTCGCTCTCCCGATTACTTGGGTCCGAGAAGTCTTTCTTAAACTTCGAGTAATCGTCATCCGTACTCACTTCAAATCCAATTCAAATCCTATCCCTTTTCGTGGTCGTTACCACGAACTACGGACGCTCTGATTCTTCATTCATTCTTGAATGTAAGATACGTAGGCACAAGATTGCGATGATCTTGGCGAGCACAATCCCCTTCATCTTCCACTTCCCCCATCCTTTCCCGTAGTCGAACTACAACGCTCTGATTTCTCATTCTTGTCCGAATGAGCATACGTAGGCACAAGGGCCCCAATCCTTGGCGAGCACCCTACCCTCTAACCATCCCCTTTCCCCTAGTGTCTTTATCCCTTTATAGTATCCTTTAGCATTTAGTAGCGAGATGAGAAGATTTAAGTTTAGCTAACATCCATCACAACTCGAATTAAGAGGTTCCCATTGAGTACAACGGACGTGAGGGGTGCTAATACCTTCCCCTCGCGTAACCGACTCCCGAACCCAGGAATATGGTTGCGACGGCCGTGTTCCTTCCGCATTTATGAGGTTTTCTCGATATTTTCCTCTCCCGTCTATTTGGGAAAAATAAAGTTCGGTGGCGACTCTTTCGAACCGTATTTCCACGCCTTTCGCGCAAGGGTCGCATGTTCGAAATGAAATTTTCAAGGTGCGACAGGTGGCGACTCTGCTGGGGAATATTGCTCCATGCAAAAGAGAGTCGAGCCTATCTTAGTTTGAGTTGTTAGCTTTTTTTTTATTTTCTTCTCGCTTGTTTGTTGGTATCCTTGTCTTGGTTACTTGTGCTTGAGGCATTGTGGGGGTTGCTATGCTTATGGTTACTTTGTGAGATGGCTCTACACCCGAGTCCGAGTATAACCCTAGGATTAGGATGGTGGTTGTGTAGTGGAGACTTGCATGGAGTCTTTCACGTTAAGTTGAAGCGAAAACCCCACTTGGAGTAGATTCCTTGGAGATATTGTTGTTGTGGTGAGTCTTTTCCATGACAATAATGTTTTCGAGTTTGAATCGTTTATCCCAAGGACCATAAACCGTTTTATCCATGGTGGTCGGTAGTGTTAATTCTTTGTGAAATAATACGAACGCCCCAATCAGATGAGATCCCTTGAACGTATTACTTTCTTACAGTAATATTTTCAACCTCGATCTATGACTCTGAGAACCTTTTTTAGAATCCGTGTGTCGATGGTTGTGTAGTTGATGCTTCCGAGAAGTCTTTCTCGCGTGGAAGATACGAGAACCTCACCTAGAGGAGATTCTATTGAGGATATTATCGTCGTGATGAGGCTTTGTCTTGGTTGTAATATCTTTGAAAGATGTCCATGACTCTAGGCACCTACCCGTTTTAGAATCTTGCCTGTGGGGGTTTCTTTGAGCAGTGACTATGATCCTTGAACCGTCCATCCGGCTAATCTCAGAATTATTTGAATTTGTGATCCTGTGATCCTGGATCTTGCATCTTGCATTGCATATCATTTGCATTGCATCTCATTTGTTGTGCATCTTGCATTCTCCTTCCTTCAGCAGTTTCTCATGTTTATCTTTCCTTCATATCCAGTAAATCAAGTTGAGTCCTCGACACCAGTACGCAACTAGAGCCAATACAAGACGAATGATGGAGCAGATTCAACAAGAGCAAGCTGCCTTCAGGGAAGAGTTGGATTCTATGAAGGGAAAGATCGACCAGATCCTCGAAGCCATCCTCGCATCCAGAAGAGAGGAAGAACAGCGTGAAGCCGCTGCTGTCGTCAACAACAATCGTCAAGGACAAGGGTCTACTGCCATCCCTTTGGTTCCAATTCCAAATCCTCATGGGATGCCGTTGAACTTCAATAACGCAGCCGAAGGGAACACTTCTCAGCCAACCCCAGCGCCCGGAGTTGCCATTGGAGCTATCCCGCAGGCCCAACCTACTGCTGTGCAAATCCCAGTTCCTCATATCGAAGATACTCTGATGGATCAGTATGACGACGTTCAGAACTATCATGCTGCTATCCCCATTGCCAGTCCCGTTGCTGCTCAGGATTCAGAAGCCATGAAGATGTGTCGGGATCTAGCCGAGAAACTTCGAGCCATGGAGGGACATAGTTCAAATTCCTTCAGTGCTTTGGAATTATGCTTGGTGCTTGACGTTGTCATTCCTCCCAAGTTCAAGGTGCCTGAGTTTTCGAAATACAAAGGTCTCAGTTGCCCAAACATTCATCTGAAGATGTACTGTCGCAAGATGGCTGCCTATGCCAGAGACGAAAAGCTCATGATTCATTGTTTCCAAGACAGTTTGTCTGGGGCATCACTCGAATGGTATATTCAGCTGGAACGTAACAGTGTGCGCACTTGGGCCGAGCTAGCCGATGCATTTGTCAAGCAGTATAAGTACAACACCAATCTTGCTCCGAATCGTACTCAACTGCAGAGTATGACTCAGAAGGACAACGAATCCTTCAAGGAGTACGCGCAACGATGGAGAGAGCTAGCCGCAAGGGTGCATCCACCTCTTGTTGACCGTGAACTTATTGACATCTTCATGGGTACTTTACAAGGCCAGTACTACGAAAAGCTGATCGGAAGTGTCTCCGCTGGATTTTCTGACTTGGTGATCGATGGTGAGAGAATTGAAGAAGGGCTGAAGAGTGGAAAAATCCCAGGAGGTTCTAACAACCAGGCCAATGCCAAGAAGCCTTTCAATGGATACAAGAAGAAAGAGGGCGAAACAAATGCCATCTTTTTGCAGAAAGGGCAAGCTTCTCAACAAGCTCCCGCTCCTATGCCTTATCAAGTTCCCTATTATCAGTATCTGTATGTTGCTGCCGCGCAATGTGCTCCTATGCCTTATCAGCCAGCTGTTCAAGCAGTGCAGGCTCAGATGCCACGACAACAGGCTCCTCAGCAACAAACCTACAACCAGTAAGGATATCAGTATCCTCCTCAGCAACAGTAGATGCAAGCTACTCAACAACGACAAGGTACTCGCCCACAGCGTCAGCAGAGAACATGGAGGCCAGATAGAGTCTTTGATCGTCTACCAATGACATATGCTAAAATATTTGCTCAGTTGATGGAGAAGAAAGCTGTTGTTCCGAGAGATTTGGCTCCTCCAACTGTCATTCCTGCCGATTACGATGCAAATTCTCATTGTGAGTTTCATAAGGGCGCTCCAGGTCATACCATTGAGGACTGCAGAGCTTTCAAGCACATAATTCAAGACATGATCGACAGGGATGCTATCAACTTCAATGGGAAGTCTCCAAATGTCATCAACAATCCGATGCCACCAGTCAACTAGTGCCAACATCAGATCAAGCAGAGTCAAGTTCATTTCTCGAAGAAGGCCGTCATGTCGCCATTTCATATTACGCATTTCTTATATTTTGTCTTTGTTTTGTTTAAGTATTGTATGCTTTGAACAATTGCCATTCGTATTTGGTTTTTTATTAATGTATTGTTTATGCATGTTTTGAATTAGTTATGTCGTATTCACTCATTTTCACTTATCAATGACACATTTATCCACTCCACTCTATTCACTGTTGTTTAGCATGATTTGAGGGAGGATGATGAAAATGAGATACCCATAATTGCAAACCGTATGCTTTCAGACAGAATCTCGTCAATGATATACAGGCATTGCTTCAATTCCCCAAACACTGGAGATATAAGGAGTTGATCCCTAGTAACCCCTTCGAGCCTAGAAGTAGCAGTTTCCTTTGAATATTCAAACCTTTACGCTCAACCTGGGGGAGGGTAGTGTTCAGTCAATTCAACTCCGCACTCGAATTAACAAGCAATGACCCATGCTATGGCAGTCACATCCTTCCCAAAAAAAAATCAAAAGCCTGCTAAGTCAAACACCTTAGAGGGGACTTAGGAAAAATCAAGGCAATCCCGATGGAGCTGACAAGCAAAGTCAATCCATGCAAAAGTTAGGGATCAAAAACAAAAGCAAAAGAGGACCCCGAAACCCTCAACAAAAACAAAATAATATTCAGTGGCCACCCAAATCAAAAGGGGCACTGACATCCATCAAAAAAACCAAAATAAGGTGACTGCCACGACGAACAAACCGTGAATCATCAAGTTTATACCGTCAAGACAAGTGTAGAATTAAATGAGCGTAGGAATGGAGATCATTAAGAAGAATGGGTGGGTACAAATCATACTTTGAGCCTAATATCCTTTGTTTCATAACCGTAAACCAGACCACGTTACAACCCTCGAAAGACCTAATTGAGACGAGGTTTATTCTGAAAGCATATTATCGCAAGGTTGCGTAACTTGACTCCTCACATGATTGCTAATCATCAGCATTGGTGTCATTATCCTTGCAATATCTTTCACACCAATCAAAGTTAGCACAATGTTTGAGCTAATTGCCCATTCGTCTCACTACCACGACACTCTCAATAAATGACACTTTTTCAAAACTTACATTGAACTTTGCATTAATATTACCATTTGTGGGTGTACAATTTTAATTGCAAAACAGTGCTAGGTATTCAAAGACATTTCAACAAGGGGCAATTAAGGAGGAATTTGACTTTCAGTGGCTGTCACGAAGCAAGACTACCTAAATATCCACAGGCTAGGGCAAGTCGTTTCAACGGCTCGGGCAGGGGTAAGTCATCAAAGTTCAGCTTCGACTTCAAAACTGGTTAATCTGGGGCAAACCATTAACAAGTTCAAATTGGGGCAAGACCAGGTCGTCTTGACCATCAAGCAGGGCTGCAACCTTTTTTGAAGCAAATTCACAATCACCAAATATCCCAGACTTGGGGCATCAAGGACATCTTCTGCTCCAATCATGGCGTATTCAACAAACTACGTGTCGAGGAAGTCAATCCCTCCCACCACCTGAAGTCCAATTCGCATTGGCAACTACCCAAAGTCCACCACGCTGGCGTCTCCCTGCATTTCCAAGAAGTTCAGTATCCAACTCGAGCAGGGGCATCCTCAGCAAAACCATGAGCGTTCCTCATGAAGTTGTTCAGCCTGTTGTTGAGCAAGATAAGACATCAAGACAAACTCAGTCTAGTCAGGGACATCCTATTCAGAATTCATGGGCGTAACCACAAAATCGTGATCTCCAAGCAAGACGGTGGGCGTACCCCATTGATTCATTTCAATCCAATCTTCCTCTTGGGTGTCCCCTAATGAGTTGTATCCAGCAAGCGTGACTGTTGTCGATTGCTTTACTATCATCCTTTTGGTGATAGCCGAACTTCGTCAGTTCAACCTAGCCTGCATCCTTTTGGTGTTGGTAGCCCTCAATTTGTGTTTATCCTATCATCCTTTTGGTGGTAGTGGCTGGTGTGTGTTTCGCTCCGTCATCCTTTTGGTGGGGGGTCTATCATAGTCATTAATGATAGATTGTGCAATGGTTTGTTTGTGTTTCGCTCCGTCATCCTTTTGGTGGGGGGTCTATCATAGTCATTAATGATAGATTGTACGATAGTTTGTTTCGCTCCGTCATCCTTTTGGTGGGGGGTCTATCATAGTCATTAATGATAGATTGTGCGATGGTTTGTTTGTGTTTCGCTCCGTCATCCTTTTGGTGGGGGGTCTATCATAGTCATTAATGATAGATTGTGCGATAGTTTGTTTAACATTCAGCCCAGTCAGGGGCATACCATTCAAGATCGCGGGTGTCCCCACGAAGTTGTTCAACCTTTTGTTGGGCAAATCCAAGAAGTTCAATATCCAACCCGAGCAGGGGCATCCTCAGCAAAACCATGAGCGTTCCTCATGAAGTTGTTCAGCCTGTTGTTGAGCAAGATAAGACATCAAGACAAACTCAGTCCAGTCAGGGACATCCTATTCAGAATTCATGGGCGTAACCACGAAATCGTGATCTCCAAGCAAGATGGTGGGCGTACCCCGTTGATTCATTTCAATCCAATCTTCCTCTTGGGTGTCCCCCAATGAGTTGTATCCAGTAAGTGTGACTGTTGTCGATTGCTTTACTATCATCCTTTTGGTGATAGTCGAACTTCGTTGGTTCAACCTAGCCTGCATCCTTTTGGTGTTGGTAGCCCTCAATTTGTGTTTGTCCTATCATCCTTTTGGTGGTAGTGGCTGGTGTGTGTTTCGCTCCGTCATCCTTTTTGTGGGGGGTCTATCATAGTCATTAATGATAGATTGTGCGATATAGTGTTTGGCATGTGTTTTCTCTATCATCCTTTGGGTGATAGTAACCCGTGTGTATATCTTCCCATCATCTTTTTAGTGATGTTGACCTTTTCCCAAGCATTCTTTTTCTTTTCGGACAAATTCAGGGTCTTCTTTGTATCTAATTGCCTTCTACCTTGAAAGAATAAATACTGCAACAATTCATCTTACTCGGTCAAAGCCAATTAGATAGGGGCATCTGTCATACCCCAAATTTGTCCTACCATTGTACAACCTCCATTTCGTACGCCCACCCATTAACTGCCATTCAAAATAAAAATATATGTGCGGTCGTTGCCCAGGGTATCACAATGACGAATCAAATTGAACTGAGGATCACTTGAGACTATTAGGGGAATTGTGTGCGTGTTGACTGAGGTTCAGCGAATATAAATAGTCTTAGTCAAGCAAGGATTTGGCTTCATGATTAAGGTCATGGTGTAAGACTTATATGGTGTGCATTTGAAGCAGGGCTCCTGTGCAGTTGTAATACAATTTTGTGTTGCTTCTTCGGTTCGAGATTTGGATTATCATTGCAATTGAAGATTGATTCATTTCTCACGAATTGATTCAAGAAGGAAATTCAAGATCAATTCCAAATGTGGTTGTGGAGTTACGATGAAAATTCAATTATTTTAATCAAGAGTGAAGAATTTGAAATAATTATGAGTTCAAGATCATTCAACCTCACATTCAATTTTCTTCATTCAAGTCCAAATTATAATTCAATTCCACCGCGGCGTTTCAATGATCACAAGCCATGGTTGAATGGTTTTCAATGAGTTTTTGGAATATGGGTTAAATTTAGTCATGCTTTGAGTAATTGGGTCATAGGTATTTCCAAGTCATAATTAATTGTCAATGAGGTTACTTTACATATGCAATCATGACAATAAAGAAATTTAAATTCAATTGCACAAAGGGTTTACAACTTTTGGTTCAAGTTTACAAATTACAAAAAGGGAAATACAGGCTACATTATTTGAGGAATCTGTATGATTCAAAATACATAATATAAGCTACACCAAATAAGCTACACCAAATGCAATCTTCAAAGGATGAACTTCAGCCTAAGGAAATAAGTCACAAACAAGCTTTGAGATTGTTCTTTTAATGCGCTGCAAAATTCAGAGTAACCTGCAACACAGCTTCATCATTACGCAGTAAAGGAAGATAGCACTCTTCTATCAAAAAATCCTTCTCAAAGCTCTTGATTTCACTTTGCATCTACTAATACAAAAAGGGGGCACGCACCAGCTCTGCGGGGCCAACCGTCATCGCCTGCAGCATACTAGACAAAATGAATAAAATTATGAATTGTTGAAAACCATTACACAAGCAGCTTGCACATCCCTTTTCTGTGATACACACCCTTGACTTTTGCTTAACCAATACTCCTCAACCGAACCTACACAACATGGCAGCAACAAAAATTCACAACCATCGACGTATAGCTCGCAAGCCTAGCAGCGTGAGGGAAATAAGAAAGGCCCGCAACTTCCGTTTGCAAAATCATGCGGACATTCACCAAATAGGCCACTTGCAAAAGGCATAAATTAATTTTCTCGAATGGGTCGGCAACAGCGTACAAAGTTCTCCGCAATACGTGAACCATTACCCAAAACCAGCACCACAAAATCTGCAACAACAAAAGGCAGAAATAACAATTACAATACATCCAACAAATCAAGAAGATGAAATTACAAATTGCTATAAACCATTACGTCATTCCACCATAAAATTCTGCCATGAACAAACAGAGCCACCATTTACGCACTTCACCTCTCGCAACGCACCTACCCTTCAAACATGTGCAAAGTTGTGGACTTACGAAGCAATAAAGTTCTTTTCTCAGTTTTTTTATATATAATTTCATGAACTGCAAACAGAACAGATGAAAGGGTGCGATAACTTTTGTTTTCTTCCTATTTCACACAAATACAACCCATACCTCCATGCCAAACACACAGCATACAAGCCACTCTTCACGTGACCTCACCGAGCATGATTTACGTGAATCTCATTTGTGGCCCTCACAAACATGTCTTTCGTACGTCCCCCAGTTTGCAGCTCAACAAACCGCAATGCCTACTTCCTTTTCACAAACTCACCAACCTACAAATAAGCCAAGAAATTAGAATGAATAAGAGGTCCCACACAAATCAAGAAAGACTGTGCGAGTGAATAAAGGGCTCAACTCATGTTGAATAACAAAGAGGAAAAAGGTAAAGCAAAAGTTGGTTCTCACAGCAGGAAATGTACAAATCTGCAGCAGGCATCACCATCACCCTGTACATATAGCCATACACATCTGCAAAAGAAAAAAAGAGACAGTTGCAAGATTAATGATAGCCACATATTCTGGCATCACCTTTACCTTTACACAGTTGCAAGATTAATACACATCTGCACCATCACCTTTACGCACAGTTCAAAACAAACAAAATTTGAGTGTTTGCTCAGGAAATTCACAAGAGGGGCCAACGTGAAACCGTACGGTCAAGATTAATGACAGCCACATATTCTGGCATCTATCAGTGACCATACAACGTGCCCCAAAATTTTTGTTGCTGCACTAAAGTCGCAGCTATTTCACAGCACAATTGAACTCACCACACAAACCCATCGAATTACCAAGGTCCTTTCCATCAAAAGGCCATGTCATTATCCTTCCTGCACAAAGTAAAAGTAACAAAACTATTATCCTCATCAATTTGCAAACGACAAAAACACATGAAACAAGGCTTATGCTGCTGCAATTAAGATAAAGGGATATCTGTTCCAAAACGCTTTCTCCGTGTGATGCGTTCACGCATTTCCTAGCCTGCACAATAGCTTGTACCTCCCAAAATGCTTCATAAAGTCTTTCACCAAAATGGTTCTTTAGGTGTAGCCATGACCTTGTACGAACAGTCATATACCCCTGCAAAACATACAAATAAACAATGAAAATGCAGCAGTAAACAACTCACCACAATGGTCCAAAAATACAGCCAAAACGACACCAAACGACATCCCAAAGGCAGCGACACAACTTGCAGAAGATTTCACACAAAAAAACCTACAAGTCACAAGATATAATAAAGTAAATGGGCAGAAAAGAGGACTCACGACCGAGAACAAAAAAATCCTCTCCTCATAGACTCCATACCCTTCATCCTTCATGAAAAAACGGGGACCGAAATCTCAGAATTTTCTCATCAGTAGAACAAAACCCAATCTTCTTCTCTCTTTTAATCCTCATCACCTCAACAAAACCTTGTTCGTCTTCTCTTAAAAACCCCTTTCACTTCAACCATTCATTCAACTTCAATAACCCTCTTCAATCTTCAATCATCAATGAATTATGAACCTTTTCCCAAAAATGATTTGAATTTTTCGTCAACCTCTCATCCAACCCCAAATCCACCATCACCGTCTTTAAACAACCACCCTCTTCAACACCAATAACAACCAAAATCTTAACCCCTTTTCTGGTTTCAAAACCAAATCAGAAAACATACAACTTTTTTTCACCATCTCTCAACACGATTCAACCATTATCCCTAAATTTCTAAAACTCTTCGTCGAACCCTAACCCCAAAACAGAACATAAAACCATAAATTGAATCCTTCAACATTGAAACATAACCCACAAATTCCCTTTCTCAAACCGAAACTCATGGAAATCCCTCTTCCACCTCCAAACCCTTAAACCAAATCAGAATATCTGAGATGAAGAAGATGATTAAAATCGAACCAAAACAAACATGTAAGGTTTGAACCAAACCTGGAATGAGCGGAGGCGAAGAACGAAGCTCGAATTGAGCGAAGAGAAAGTAAGGAGAAGACGGTGTTATATTGTTGATTCCATGTCCTCTATCTTTCGTTGATGGTGATCTGACACTTGTTTTTTTTAATTTGTTTTTTAACGTGAGAACCGTTTTTCAGAGGAAAGATTGGAGTTTGTTGAAACGCTTGCTGATGGGTAGATCCATGTGGATTTACACAGTTTTATTTACTTTTTTATTTTTTTATTTTTTTATTTTTTTATTTGATTTGTTTCCAACCTTGACTTTTGGATGGAGAGGTGATGGGCTGCAAGCCCATATGATCCTCATTTCTTGATTTCACCCTCAAACCACAATCCACCCCGTGAGTTTTCTTATATATTATTTATTTTATTCTTTTTTAGAAAAATTATTTTCTTAGTTAACATTCTATTTGATTTTAAATCTGGTAATCTAATTTGATTTTCCATTAATTTGTCTATAATTTATATTATTTTCAACTTAATCTCTTTTCTACGGTCGATGACGAGACTTCCACCGTTTAACCGTCACATTAGTGGCGTGAAACAAAGGATCCGAGACCACCTTTGTTCTTTCGATTTTATTTCGGTAAACCAACATTAAATTTAATTCCTGTCAAACATTATTCATATTATTTCATATTATCATATTTATTCATATTATTTATTATCATATTTATTCATTCTCACTCACCCATATTTGAAAATACTAATAAATTATTGAAACTCCTAAAAGCCAAATTGGTGGACTGTTGGATCTTTGGTCATTTGCAGGTATCCTAATTTTAAGTTGTGCCCGACTTTGCTCAAGGCGTAGTTTAGGACACTAATGCACACACACGGCTTTCTCTTGGGCTACCTGACAATGAGACCCCTTTATTCCGTGCAATCCCGTGTAACTTACATGTATCCCTTCCCTATTCCGATGTATGTTTCGCATTTCTTTGATTATTAGTTTATCTCCTAGGAGCACCCATAGGGACTAGAGCAGATTCAAACTATCTTCAAACTAATTCTCGATTCATCGTCGAGCCACTTTCAAACAACCCGTAAGTCGAGTGCTCATACGCATTCGCCATCAACCTATTACAACTCGACCCTTGATGTGTAAGTCAAGTCGGTCTCTCTTTTTTTCAAACAATTTCATTTTCAGCACGTTTTGCACGCGATAATGAGTCAAACCCTTGACCCAACGTCAAGAGGATTTTCGAAACAAACTATCAATCAACTAACAACTATTCAATCCTTTTCAAGGTGTAAAGAGTGGGTTCAAGTCTTTGAGCTTGCTTTCCGTTGTTTGTATGCGAGTTATCTTATTCGTGTGTGAGCAATTGACACCTTTAAATAATATTAACAAACTCGATAATACTCAACCATCTCCAATTACTCATCCTTTCACTCACCTTTCAAACAACTTCTTTTACGATGAAAAAAGAGAGTGTCCCAAGTCTTTGGTTCGCTCTCCCGACTACTTGGATCTGAGAAGCCTTTCTCAAGCTTCAAGTAGTCGTCATCCGACCAATCTCATCCTTTCACTCACCTTTCAAACAACTTCTTTTACGATGAAAAAAGAGAGTGTCCCAAGTCTTTGGTTCGCTCTCCCGACTACTTGGATCCGAGAAGCCTTTCTCAAGCTTCAAGTAGTCGTCATCCGACCAATCTCATCCTTTCACTCACCTTTCAAACAACTTCTTTTACGATGAAAAAGAGGGTGTTCCAAGTCTTTGGTTCGCCTTCCCGATTACTTGGGGTCTGTGAAGTCTTTCTTAAACTTCAAGTAATCGTCATCAATTCAACCTTATCCTTTCAAACACATCATTCCTTCATGATGAAAAAGAGGGTGTCCCAAGTCTTTGGTTCGCTCTCCCGATTACTTGGGTCCGAGAAGTCTTTCTTAAACTTCGAGTAATCGTCATCCGTACTCACTTCAAATCCAATTCAAATCCTATCCCTTTTCGTGGTCGTTACCACGAACTACGGACGCTCTGATTCTTCATTCATTCTTGAATGTAAGATACGTAGGCACAAGATTGCGATGATCTTGGTGAGCACAATCCCCTCCATCTTCCACTTCCCCTATCCTTTCCCGTAGTCGAACTACGACACTCTGATTTCTCATTCTCGTCCGAATGAGCATACGTAGACACAAGGGCCCCAATCCTTGGCGAGCACCCTATCCTCTAACTATCCCCTTTCCCCTAGTGTCTTTATCCCTTTATAGTATCCTTTAGCATTTAGTAGCGAGATGAGAAGATTTAAGTTTAGCTAACATCCATCACAACTCGAATTAAGAGGTTCCTGTTGAGTACAACGGACGTGAGGGGTGCTAATACCTTCCCCTCGCGTAACCGACTCCCGAACCCAGGAATATGGTTGTGATGGCCGTGTTCCTTCCGCGTTTATGAGGTTTTCTCGAGATTTTCCTCTCCCGTCTATTCGGGAAAAATAAAGTTCGGTGGCGACTCTGTCGAACCGCATTTCTGCGCCTTTCGCGCGAGGGTCGTATGTTCGAAATGAAATTTCCGAGGTGCGACATTGGGATCAGAGAAAGTCTCTGAACAAGCATAAAAATAATTTTTAAGGTTAACACATTCAGGGGGAGCTGTTGCTTGAAACTCTGAATATGTTAATGCTTGGTAATTACCGTGTATAAAATGTTCTATCAAAATACATGTTTTTGTCATCATCAAAAAGGAGGAGATTGTAAGAGCAAGAATTGTCTCTGCATGTTATCTCTATATTTTGATGATAACAATTAAGTATTTATGAAAGAACTATTTTATGTTCTAATGTTTGTTGTGTGCAGATCGTTAAATAAAGATATTAGATCAAACAAACAATATCAAGAAGTGCATTAAATACAATATGAAGTTACTTTGTGTGACGTGACATAAAGCGCTTATTAAAGAAGCAAGTTTGCCTCTATATCTGTTCACAATCAGAAAGATCCAAGGATGCTGGATATTGTTGTTGCAATGCTCTTGTGGATTCTGTTCTATGAAGTGCATCTGATCTGAAAGCAAACAAAGCTAATTGAAGAAGCTAGTATAGCTATGTATCTGATCATAATCAGAAAGATCCAAAGATGCGGTATATTGCAGTTGGAATGCTCTTGTGGATTCTACTCTGAGAAGTGTATCTGATCTGGAAGCTATCAATGCATCTAGGAAATAGTCCTCTGAAGAACCAAGCTTTGAAGACTCTGATGACTTGAAGTTTTGGAGGCTGAAGCCTCTGAAGACCAAGCGCAAAAAGACTCTAAATACTTAAGGGTTCTGAAGATCAAAACTCTAAAGATATAATCCTCTGAAGAATTACGTGCTGAAGACTCTGATGACTTGAAGCTCTGAAGGCTGGAGGCTCTGAAGACTAAGTGCAGAAAGACTCTGAAGACGTGTTAATCAGACAAAGACGTGTTAATCAGATAACCTATTGCTATCATCCTCTGACAAACAAGGTGCTGAAGTCAGACTTTGATGTTATTACGCTATCATACCAAAGTAGTTTCTGAACTACTTATCAGATACATCATCAGAAGAACCAAAGCCAGAAGCTAATCTGTCCTTGCTGATAAATAAAGATCACATCATTTGTGGATAAGAGCTGTCTCCCACAATGATATATTAACGTGGCAAGAAAAGGAAAAGAAAGTGATGTCAGTACTATACAACACATGAGTATTCTATCCGTTGGGAAATGACCGTTGGAATATTTGAATGGACATCTCTACCCTCACAACGTCTCTTTTGAATACACTATAAAAGAAGAACATTTGATTCATTCAAATTTTAGCTCATTACAAAGCAAGCCAACTTGTTACAAAGCAATGATGCTGACGAGTGAAGTTAGCAACATAGTTGATTAACAAGAAAAACTTTACGCTAAGAAGCCGCAATGCTCACATAAGAAAGCTTTTAAGCAATATGGAAACTATTGTTCTAATAATCTTATAGAGATTTATCTTTAGATTAGTTTCTGTATTGAGAAGCAAAGAGTTGTTGCTCAATACTTGCTATGTACTTAATTAGGAGTAACCTGCTTGATAAGAAGCACTCATTTAATCTCCGGCAACACAAATTCATTTTAGAATTAGTGGTTTCTCAAGTGATCTTGTGAATATCAGAAAACTTGAGATGACAAGTGACAGTTGTCATTTGTGGTATCCTAATAGGAGATATCTTGTGATCGGATTCTATTAGGTGTCAATGAATGTTATATCCTAAGGGATCCCTGAACGTGTCATTTTTTATCTGTTAGTAACTTGCAGTTAGCTTGTGCAACTGTAATCAGTTTGGTTATAGTGGATTAAGTCCTTGCTTGAGTGAGGTGAAATCACCTTGAAAGGGTGGACTGGAGTAGCTTGAGAGTTGCTCAAGTGAACCAGGATACATCATGTGTCTTTACTTGTGTTATGCTTTATTATTTATGCTTCCGCAATGCATCCTATAGAACTCTATAGAAAGCAACAAGTGAAGAAACCCACAAAAAGTTTTAATGGAGTGAATACTCAATTCAAACCCCCCCCCCTTTCTTGTGTATTTCTCACACCTTCAAGAGGTATGAGGCATACTTGTTGATTCTATATCTGAGTTGGAGCCCTTCTCTCAATGCGAAGCAAAGACCCGTCTTCCACATGTTTTTGGTGGTTTGAATTGAGTATTCTCCTTAAGATGACGACTTGTCTCTTCTCCTAAAACCAATCAACAAACTTTGGTTTACCCTTTTACGGGAACTACAAATGCTCTGATTCCATTACCGTCAGGATACGTAGGCACGAGATGCGATGTCTTGGCAAGCATACTTAGAAATATCACCTTAGGTCTCGCTTTACCTTTTCACACTTTAGCAGACAAAATAACAAATAACACAATAAAACAAGAGGTTCTTGTAGAGTACTACAGATGATTAGGATGCTAACATCTTCCCTTTATATAACAAACCCCTGAACCTTAGATTCCCTTTTGCATTGCATTGCATATTTTGAGTTATTCTCTCTTTTTTACCTTCCTTTGGATAAATTAAAGATCGATGGTGAATAATGATTTGTGAGTTAATTAAATAGCTTGATATACGATTCTCACCACGACAACATGTTGATGAGTGTTTTGGTTTCTCTTTGATTGAATTTTCTCTCTATGTTATGAACCATGTAATTGTGTGATCGTGCTATTTTGATGTATGTTGGATGAATTAAGAGATGGATGAAATGTTGTGTTGTTGTGGTTTATTAGAAATGAAAATATGAAACATGAGTATATGACTTTTCTTTAAAAATTGGGGTTTTTGGGCGTTTTTGGAACTGCTTTTCGTAACCCAGATTACAGAAAAAGTTTGTTTTTGTAAGGGTGTAACTAGTTACAGGTTTTGGTGTAACCAGTTACACTATCATTAAAAAGCACAATTGGGGAATATTTTTTTTTGGGGGGGGGAGGAGGGGGTGTGACCGATTATCAGTTTTGGTGTAACTGGTTACACTGGAAAAGCATTACTTGAAGGTGAGATAATACTTAGAAGGGGGGGGGGGGGGGGGGTTGAATAAGTATGGAAAATTAAGACTTGAAAATAATCACACAATTATTTTTATCCTGGTTCGTTTAACAACTACTCCAGTCCACCCTTCCAGAGTGATTTGCCTTTCTCAACAAGGACTTAATCCACTATTAAATCAAATTGATTACAATAGTATCACCTAAGAACAACAATTTTTAGTCTTCTCAAGAGCTACTGATTCTAACTGAATCCTCTTAAGGAATATCCTTTACAACCAATGTAAATTAAGTACAAGAGTTTTTAATGCTTCTATAAAGCTTTTATCACAACAGTGATTTTTCTCTTAAGTTTAAGTACAATGAGATTCTATGAAGAATAAGAATGAGAGCTTTTAGAATATTATGATTTCTTTTCAGCAAGCGTGTAACTGAAGAATGTAGTGAAGATCTCCTTTTATAGGCAGCTGAACCATGCAAGCTGAACGTTGAAAAGAGAGTCCCAAAAGGTCTGAGCCTTTTTGTCTTCACATCAACTGACCTTTCCTTGAAATAGATGGCACAGAAAAATCCTTTTTGTCTGTGTAAGTGTGTCTAGCACAAATAAGGAAAGAGACGTTGAATAGTTCCAACGGATATATTCTTGAAAATACTTCTTCAGTTTCAGCAAGTTCTTCAGAGTCTGAATGGATCAGAGTCTTCTAATGAGATTCAGAACTATGTTGTATCAGAGTCTTCTGCAGCATGTGTGCTTCTAGCGTGTTGATCATAAGAGCATTTTGACACAGAACTTCAGTACTTGGCAGCGTAGGTACTTTCAGAAACTTCTGTAGATTAATGCCTTGAGAAACTCTTCAATTTATATTCTTCTATACTTCAGATGCTTCAGCTTCAGATGCTTCTGACTCAGAATATTCTGGAGCTTCTTTCTTCAGATCCTTCTGGAGACTACGCTCAGGATCTTCTGTGAGGAGCAAACAGATTCTTCTGTAAGGTGCATCTGGCGCTTCAGAGTCAGAATAACTTCTTGTATTCAAGGCAGATTTGCTTCTAGAGAGTTAATATAATTTCAATCTGCACTAAAACTCTCAAACAAATTTTAGAGTATATAAATCTTAAATATAAATTTCCTAACAGTTATCATCAAAACAAAGAGTAATTATTAAGAACCAATCTGTGTTCTAACAATCTCCCCCTTTTTGATGATGACAAAAAGTATCAGAAATTTTATTTAATTGAACATAAAGAATTATAACTCCCCCTGAGATGATGAATCTCCCCCTGAGTTGAATATGAAAAAGGAATAGAAACTTCCCTTTTTATCTTGAGTAATCTTCAGAGTCAGATCTTGTTTGTCTTTATAATAATTAAGGGTCAGACTATCTTGCAGATATGAGATTCAGAGTTTGATAAAAGATAAATGATCTGAGAAACTCAGAGATTCTTTTATAGAGTGTTCTTATCAAATGTTCTGAAATAGTCAATTTAGATATTAGAAAGAGTAGATATGTCTGAAGATTCATTCTAGTGAAATTATATTAAATAGTTCAGATCTTTATTTTCTCCCCCTTTTTTGTCATAAGCAAAAAGTAAAAACTTTTAATAAAGACAAATAAAAGGAACATGAAACAGATAATTCAATGGAGAATAACAAACTGATTCATTTAACATAACAGAGCAAGAGTACATTGGAAAATATCAGAAGATATAACAAGAACATTCAGATGCAAAACAACAGATGCACAAACATAAGAAAAAAAGATCTAAGAGTGTTTTGACAAAAGCATCTTCAATAGGTCTGTGATCTCAGATGATGATTGCTCTTGCTTTGACCTCCACTTAGTCATTGTCTCATTCTTCTCATCTTGTTTAGACATCCACTCTGACATGTCCTCAGTTTTCTTGTCTTGCTTCGCCATCCAAGATTTTATTTCAGATTGACCAGCTTCCAGAGCAGCAATCTTGTCTCCAAAATCTGGATTTTCTGTCTTTATCTCTGATGAAGAAGATGGAGGTTCTGCAGCCTGAACAGAGTCAATTGCCATAGGTTCTGGAGATCCTGAAGAGGGTTCTACCAGAGTCATAGTCAATGCATTGGCAGTTGGTTCTGGTGGAGGAGGAGGAGCATCCAAACAAAGCAGAGGTTCAGTCTTGTTGACAATCCAGAATTGAGTTCTTTCAGCTCTGAGCTTTGCATCATCAGAACAGATGTTCTTCAGATTAGAGGCTACAGTGTTGAATCTATTGATAAAACCTTTCCAGATGATGTCAGTCTCATTTGCATCCATAGTTTTAGAGCATCTCTTCTGAACAGTACCTAAAGACATCTGTATTTCTTGCAAAAACGTTTGAAATAAATGATCAATATTAAGTCTGGGTGGTGGTTTAAGCAAGGTTTCCAGAGTCATCTGTTTAGGTTTGGGAGTTGGTGGTATCAGTGATTTTGAGATGGAAATCAGAGGAGGGGGAACATATGGAATGAATGGAATTTCTGGTTTTTGAGGTAAGGATCTGTTTAAACCATTAAGCAGATTTGGTTGAGGTCTTGTGCATGGGTAAACAACATCAAAGGATGCATTGGAGTATGGTATGAAAGCAGAGTTTGATGGTTTATCAGATGCAACTGTGTTATCAGATGCAGGATGCAGAGCTGAAACAGCAGCTTTACCAGATGTAGCAGATATGGTGGCTAAGGATCCTTCATTGTTCATAGATTGAATATATGAAAGGATTACAGATGGAAGGGTCTGTCTGAGTTTCGGTTTCAGAGGTTTCAAAGGTTCAGAAGGCTCAACTCTATCATAAAAATCTTTCAGTTTGAAACCATAAGATAAATTATGATAAAGAGAAGACACTTGGGCACAAGATATTCCAGATGATGATGGATTGGAAGTGGGAACAATCATCTCAGATGAAGTTGCAGGTGGAGGCATAGGGTCTGGAATGGTAGTTTTAGCAGGTAAGGTTGATTCAGGTTCAGGTTCATGCACAGGGTATTTGTCAGATGGATTAATTAGAAAATCAGGATGAATTTCTGATTCTGATGAGTTGGAGGATGTTGTAGGTGTACAAGAGGTAGAAGAGACTTGAAACACTGTTTTTAATGGAGTGATATCAAGAACTTCTGTCTCAGGGATATGAGTAGGTTCTGAAGGGGTATCAGATTGTTGTGATGGTGGTTCTGATGAAACAGGAGCAGAAGTTACTTTAGTGGGTTCAGAAGTAACAGGTGCTACAAGTTCAGAAGATGGAATTTTTGATGGTGGTATGACAGAGTCTTTTTCTGGTTGATCTTCTGTGGTTTGGTTTTCTGGATGTTTAGAAGTTTGTGGTTGATTTTCTGTTTGTGGTTGATCAGAGTTTTGTTTTCCAGAAGGTTGTGGTAGTTCTGATGGTTGTGATTCTGTTTGTTGTGGTTTTGTTGGTTGTGGAACTGGTGGTGATGGACGTGGAATGAAGTGTTTGATGTGTATTTTGGGTTGAGGTGGTTTTGATACAGAGGCAGTGGTTTGTTTTTGAGGTGAGACAGAACTAGGGGCAGCAACAGATGTTGTTTGAGTGACAGGTGGTTTGGGAACAGACTTAATAGATGAATCATTAATAACAACATTTTTAGAAATAGCAGAAGTCTTTGTACCTTTGAGTTTAATCCTCTTAGCAGATGCAGAGGCAGCTTCTCCAGAATCCTTTCTCTTTAAAAGATCCTTGGGTTTCTCAGCAATCTTAGCCTTCTTCTGGACAGGTTCAGATTCTGCTGCAGGCTGATATCTTTTCCTCTGAAGTGGAACTTCTTCTTCTTCTTCTTCTTCTCCTGCATCTGGTAGTGGTTGCTTGACAAGTTGAAACACATTGGCTGGAACAGGCACTCCTTCCTTTTTGCATTCCTCTATATACATCAGAACTATATGTCTAGGTTCTTCAGCAAAGAATAGAGGAAAGTCAGATACTGGAACCCTCTTATTCAAATCAGACATATTTAACCTCTTTGGAGCAGTAGTGAGTTCATCTACAATCTTGAGTCTCAGAAGACTTTTAGCGTTCAGAGGCTTTCCCATAATAAACTCTAGTTCCTCTGTAACCCCAACATCATACAGAGCAGCCACTAAACCATTTTCAGTGAGAAGATCTGAGAGCAACCTTCCAAAAGGTATCCAAGTCCTGATCTTCTGGCCTTTTTCTTTCACAGATTCTCTGGATGCATTGATGTGATTCCACAGATGCATGAACAGAATGTAAGGAAGATCTACCTTGTTGCTCTGACTAAGGCAGTACATAAAATAGATCTGTTCATTGTTGACATAATCTGGGGAATTTGTTGACTTTCTGTGATGTATGCATCCCATGAAGATCTTGGCCCAGATCTTGTAATCAGGCTTCAGATCTTTGAATCTGTTAGAGGCTTGTCCAGCAGTCATAACTTCCTCATAAACTTCATCCATATCCACACGCCCAGCTGGCAAGTGTGAAACACCATCTGTTTCTTCATAACCAATTAATCTTCTTATCAGATCCTCTGTGATGATGATCTCCTTTCCCAGCACAAATGATAAAATAAACTTGGGATACACAGATGCATGAATCAAGAATTCCTTCACAAGTAGAGGGTAAACTGGTCCAAACAATCTATCAAAGTATTTCACTCAACCTTGAACTCTAACAATGGAGCGAAAATCAAACCCATTGTCATCCAGAGAATCAAATTCAACCATGGATTCACACAACACTTCTAATTTATCAACAGGTGTGAGAAGAGTTCTTTTTGGAGGAGTATATGGAGCAGCACCTAGGTTATCTGAAGTCACAGCAGCCATTGTAGATTGAAACTGTGCAGTTGTTGATGAAGAAGACGCCATTGAAGATTGCTTTTTCAAACACTTAGGTTTTGAGTTTTTATGCAGAGAGAACAATAGATGAAAACGCATGTAAATTCTGAGAGTGAAAAGTGTGAAAGTGAATACACAACAAGTATTTATACTAATCACATAGGCACATCAAAAGACAGAAAGAGCGCACGTTTGAGCAAGCATTAAATGAAGAGAATAAAATCATTTCAAATAATAAATGCTTCTGACAATTTTTGGGGGGAAAACCAAGATATTTACTATTCAAATTTCACCTCAAACGTCTTTTCAGTTGTGAACACGCCATCTCTTCAGATTTTGTGGGACACGTGTTTGCTTGCATGCTGTTCTGAATTCTCTCAAGAAATGAAACGTTAGCCAACGTTCAGATCTTCTAAAGATGGTTAGTTCAGAGTTTCATATCAGAAATTTTAATCAGAGTAGAGTAAATAAACAGAAGAAATACTTCAGATGAATTAAGCATTTTTGCATCTGGAACAATTTGCTTCTGATAAATATCATTTTGGACAAAAATCCATACCAATATTTTTCAGAATAAAATTGAATCTATCTTCAACAAGGGGTTTTGTAAAAATATCTGCCCATTGATGATCTGTATCAACAAAGGCTAAATTTATGATTCCCTTCTGAACATAGTCTCTGATGAAGTGATGCTTAATTTCTATATGTTTTGCCTTAGAATGTAAAATGGGATTCTTGGACAAACATATAACAGAAGTATTATCACAAAAGATAGAAATGTTACTCTCAAAAATTTGATAATCTTCTAGTTGACTTTTCATCCAGAGCATCTGCGTGCTACATCCAGCAGCAGCAATGTATTCAGCCTCTGTGGTTGAAAGTGCAATTGTGGGTTGCTTCTTGCTGTACTAGGAGATTAGATTTCTTCCTAGAAATTGACAACTTCCAGAAGTACTTTTTCTTTCCACTCTGTCTCCAGCATAGTCAGCATCACAGAATCCAACTAATTTGAAATCATCAGATTTTCTGTAACACAAACCCACATTAGAAGTACCTTTCAGATACCTTAGAATCCTCTTGACAGCTGTCAAGTGTGATTCTCTAGGATCTGATTGGAATCTAGCACACAGACAAACACTGAACAATATGTCAGGTCTAGAAGCAGTAAGATAAAGAAGAGAACCAATCATACCTCTGTAGAGCTTCTGGTCTACTTTCTTACTTACCTCTTCTTTGCCAAGTGAGCTAGTAGGATACATTGGAGTCTTTGCCACCTTGCTGTCAGACATGTTGAATTTCTTCATAAGTTCTTTAACATACTTTGTCTGATGTATGTAGGTGCATTCTGGAGTTTGATTAACTTGGATTCCTAAAAAGAATCTGAGTTCTCCCATCATGCTCATTTCAAATTCTGCCTGCATACATGTAGCAAACTCCTTTCCAAGCATAATATTTGTTGATCCAAAAATAATATCATCTACATAAATTTGGCAAATTAGAAGATCTTTCTTTATAGTTTTACAGAATAGAGTTGTATCCACTTTGCCTCTGATGAAATTCTTCTCTAGAAGAAAATTACTCAATCTCTCATACCAAGCTCTGGGAGCTTGTTTTAATCCATATAGAGATTTCTTTAATTTGAAAACATGATCTGGAAATTTTTCATTTTCAAAACCAGGAGGTTGGTGGACATAAACTTCTTCTTCTATAATACCATTAAGAAAGGCACTTTTTACATCCATCTGATACAGAGTGATGTTATTCTGTGCAGCAAAAGAAATAAGAAGGCGTATAGATTCTAACCTTGCCACTGGAGCATATGTCTCAGTGTAATCAATACCTTCTTGCTGACTGTATCCTTGAGCAACCAGCCTTGCCTTATTCCTCTCAACTTCTCCTTTCTCATTTAGTTTATTTCTGAAGACCCATTTTGTACCAATAATATTGAATCCCTGAGGTCTTTGAACTAGATCCCATACATCATTTCTGCTGAATTGGATAAGCTCTTCTTGCATGGCAATAATCCAATCATTGTCTTGCAGAGCTTCTTCTACAGAAGATGGTTCAATTTCTGACACTAGTCCAAATAGTGATGCCTCAGATGATCTTTGAAAGGATCTTGTTCTGATGGGATCATCCTTCTTTCCAATAATGACATCCTCTGGATGAGAAGCTTTAATTCTGGATGATGATCCTCTGATAGTTGACTCTTCAGAAATATTTAGATTATTCATCTGAGAAGTTAAGGGAGTAGCATCTGGAGTTGCTTCTGGTTCCTTCACTTGAAGTTTGTCTGCTTCTGGAACTTCAGAGTCAATAAAGACTACTTCCCTATCTGCAGAGTTATCAACCTGCTTTGGCTTTTCAGAGCCAAGCTTATCATCAAATCTGACATGAATGGATTCTTCCACAATCTGTGTCTCAATGTTGTATACTTTGTAGCCTTTAGAGCGTTCAGAATATCCAAGCATGAAACACTTCTGTGCTTTGGAATCAAACTTGCCCAGATTTTCCTTAGTGTTTAACATATAACAGATACATCCAAAAGGATGAAAATAAGAAATGTTGGGCTTTTTGTTCTTCCACAATTCATAAGGAGTCTTCTTCAGAAGAGGTCTAACAGATACTCTATTCTGAATGTAGCATGCTGTATTGATTGCTTCTGCCCAAAAATGTTTTGCCAGATTTGTCTCATTGATCATGGTTCTGGCCATTTCTTGCAAAGTTCTATTTTTCCTCTCTACAACCCCATTCTGTTGTGGAGTTCTAGGACAGGAAAAATCATGAGCAATGCCATTTTCAGAAAAATATTTTTCAAAATATTTATTTTCAAATTCACCACCATGATCACTTCTGACTTTTATTATTTTGAAATTCTTTTCATTCTGGACTTGCTTGCAGAAGTCAAAGAACACAGAATGTGACTCATCCTTGTGTTTTAAGAACTTTACCCATGTCCATCTGCTAAAGTCATCAACAATGACCAATCCATACTTCTTGCCTCTGATGGATGCAGTTTTCACTGGTCCAAACAGATCAATATGAAGTAGTTCTAATGTGTTAGAGGTAGAAACAACATTTTTTGATTTGAAAGAGTTTTTGAAAACTTCCCTTTCTGGCATGCTTCACAAAGAGCATCTGAAGTGAACTTCAGATTAGGGAGTCCTCTGACAAGATTAAGTTTATTAATCTGAGATATACGTCTCATATTAATATGGCCCAATCTTCTGTGCCAGACTCATTGCTCTTCATTCACAGACAAGAGGCATTTAACATTTTGAACTTTAAGTTCTAAAAGATTTATTTTATAAATGTTGTTTTTCCTCTTACCACTAAATAGGATAGAGCCATCCTTCTGACTAATAGCTTTACAACATTTTTGATTAAAAGTTATATCATAACCATTGTCACTTAATTGACTTATGGACAATAAGTTATGTTTTAACCCTTCAACAAGTAAAACATTAGTAATAGAGGGAAGTTTACCATTTCCAATAGTGCCAGATCCAATGATCTTGCCCTTCTGGTTCCCTCCAAACTTCACGTCCCCTCCAGATCTAAGTTCCAGGCTTTGGAACATAGACTTTTCTCCTGTCATGTGTCGTGAGCATCCAGAGTCCAGGTACCATGATTGGTGTCCTAACCTTGCTGATAAGAACATCTGCAACAGGAATTATTTTGTTTTTAGGTACCCAGATCTTCTTGGGTCCTTTGGGGTTAGTTGGTTTGTAGGTTTGTCTAAACTTCTGTTTTGCAACATAATGTTTATTCTGACTTGCCTTAGGTTTAAACACATAAGTACTCTTCTCAGAGCTTGTGTGTTTAATGTCATTCAAGTGACCAAATTTGAATTGAGAATACAGAGGTGTCTTCCTGATGAAAAGTTTGTCAACAGGTTTTGGATTGCTTCCAGATGAAGACTCATATCCAATGCCTCTTCTGTTGTTTCCACTAACACCATAGATCATGGAAGCCATCTTGCTTCTGTCTATGCTCTTAGTGAGAAATCTCTGAAAACTAGAGTCATATTTTTCTAAAATATTTTCACATGACTTAGTCTCAGATTCAGATTCTTGTTGAGTTCTTTCAAAGTCATTTTTTATTTTCAAATTTATTTCTTTTTGCTCAACAAGTTCAATTTTCAGAAGATCAATTTCAGATTCAAGATTGCTTTTCAGCTTCTTGTATTTGAGTTTGATGTTGTTATAACTTTTAAGAACTTCTGTTAAAACTTTAATGAGTTCTTCTTTGGTAAGTTTAGCCATTACCTCTTCTGCATCATCATCAGATTCAGATTCAGATTCATATCCTGAGGTACCTTCCTCTTGATCTTCTGTCCTGGCCATCAGTGCAACGTTTGCACATTCTTCTTCTGATTCAGAAGATGATTCACACTCATCTGAGTCATCCCATGTTGCCATCAGAACCTTCTTCTTTTTGTTGAACTTCTTCTTAGGTTTTTCTTTCAGAAGTTTGGGGCAGTCATTCTTGTAGTGCCCAAGTTCTTTGCACTCATAGCACACAACTTCTTTCTTAGCAGATCTTATGTGACTAGAAGATTCCTTTCTGTTGTCAGATCTTCTGAAGTTGTTGAACTTCTTTCCCTTGTGCTTCCAGAGTTTGTTAATCCTTCTGGACAGCATGGATAACTCATCTTCTTCTTCAGAAGAAGATTCTTCAGAGCTTTCTTGAATGACCTGCAAAGCTTTAGCAGTTTTGTTAGATTTTAATGCTACAGATTTACCTTTATCTTTCTTCTGAGGTTCATCTTCCTCAAGCTCAATCTCATGGCTCCTCAGTGAGCTGATGAGTTCTTCTAGAGAGATCTTGTTCAGATATTTGGTGTTGCACCCTAAAATTTGCTCAACCTTATTCACTTGGTTTATGTTTCAATATCATTAGCATTTGCATATAGAGTCATGTACATAGCCTAACCATCTGCATAGCATAAGCATAGCAAGTCATTCAACAGGGGATCAAGCATTATTCTCATCTCTAGAGGCCTATCCAGAGGTTATTATCCTAATTCAATCTCATTCAAGTCATCAAGAAAGAATTTGAAAGCAGAGAGTTCAGCAGATCAAGCCTTGAGTCCATCTCCTAGCTGAGGGTATCTGAGGGTCAACAAGAGGGTTGTGAGCTGTGAGTTGAAGGCATGGAGAGTATCTAGACATTATGAGAGACTTAGAAAGTCATTTAAAGAAGGAGACAAGTCATTGATGAGAGCACAAGAACTACAGCTGAAGGCAGTCAACTAGGGTTTCATCTGGGTCAACCCTAGGTCAACCCTAGGTCAATTGACTGATTTAAAGGGAATTCAAGTATATTGGAGAGATGTGGGGGTTCATCATTTGACATATAAAGAAGGATATGGAGATATGCCAAGAAGAATTCAAGAGAAATCAAGGAGAGGAGGAGTTTCTAAATTAGGGTTTCTGTGTAAAATCCCCTAGTTTAGGTCAAATTTCCAAGCAAGATAAGTCAAAATTCAAGGTTCAAATGGAGCCTTGGCCAACATGGAACTTGTATAGGATCTCAAGACCTTTAATTTTAGTGGTGGAAGACATCAAGTAGATTTATAGAACTCAAGTTATGGTCCTTGCAAGTTACAGGTCATCTGAGGTGTCTGAAATTTTGTCTGTGAAAGTGACTTGACTTCCAAGCTAGTTTTACCCCTCAAGGAGGTTTCAAGTGAATTTCTGGTCAACATAAGAATTGTTCCTCATTGTCTTAGATTTCTAGAATGGTATAGCATGCCCTTATATGATGTGTGGAGCTCAACTTATGGTCTTGGCAAGCAAAGGGTATTTTGGTCATTTGTGAATTACAGGTCATTTTAACCTATGCCCAAAACTCATACAAGGAAGCTTCAAATGGAAAAACTTACAACATCAAACTTGCTCCAAATGACATTTTGAGTCTAGAAAAGTGACCATGAGAGATTGGAAATGTCCATAGCACAAGATTTCAAAATTGGTGAATTTAATGAAGGAAAATGGCTTAAAAAATGGTATTTTTCATATCTTGGCCAAATGATGCAAAATTATAGGTCATTTTGAATGGAAAAGGCATTCTAAAAACATTGGCTAAAGTGGAATTTTGAGTTTAGGTCATAATTTGGGAGTTATCCATGGTTGCTTGATTTGAAAGTAACATAATCCAAATTGAAAGGGAAAGTGTAAAGGGAATTTCTCCAATGTTCTAGGAGGTTCTAATGCAACCTATATATTCATGCAAGCTGAATCATGCAAGGGTTGGTGCTCCCATTTGGCAAGAATCTCCATTTTCATCCATTTTTCTTATTCTTCCACAAGATACTCAAACTCACACAAACCTCTCAAAATTCTCACATCTTTGAATTGAATCATCATCATCATCATTCAAACCCTAGGATTCACACCAAGAAGTGGCTGAATTGATCAAGGATCATACATATCCACTTCATCATTCCAACTTGCATGAAGGATGGAATAGCATAATTCACAAGGTTTCAGCATAAATCACTGCAAACAGAAGCATATTCATCCATTGGAGATTGTTTTTAGCAAGTATCAAGGGTTGGATTGAGGTCTAGCTACCATCACCATTATCAAGTGCAAGGTATGTATATTTCTTTGAATCTCACTGTTCTGGCTGTTAGAGATCATGTGGCTAAGATAATGTTGTTTAGAAACCCTAGAGGATCATTTCTTGAGGTTTAGGGATAGATTCATGGAGATCAATAACAGGTTACCATTTCTGTTGGCTTCGATAACAAGCTTTATGTTGAGTTATAATCAATATGTTGAGGCATAGAATAATGAGGCAAGCATGTAGAACATCTGTTGATCATTAGGTTTGAGTTCTGGCAACTTTGATCTCAGGCAAGCATGGTGTGTTCTGAGGTTCGAGCTCTCTGTTTGGAGTGTGTAATGAGAGTTAAGGAAAACTAAGACTAGGCATGGATTGCTGGAGTTTCATAGAATATTTTAGGGCTTGGAATTTTGTGTTTTCATCAAGAAATCATGGAGAAAGATTGAGTGGAATTCTCATGCATGGAAGTGGGGACTGAAACCCTAGGCGAAGGGAGGAAGAAGATGAACCACGCGCCCTTGGATCTGGAGGGAATATTGACTTGACCAGGGATCGAACGGCCCTCATTCAATCTGAGTTTTGGTGGGAAATTTCAAAAGAGACCAAACGCTGCGTTTCATTAATTGGGGGGTTGGGCTCAGAGCGCTATCCACACCCCCCATTTTAATAAGCCCAATGCCTTGAACGTGTTATCCCTGCTATTCACACCCCCTCCACTTTATTTCATTATATTTTCTTTTATTTTCTTTAATTTTTTCATGCATTTTCTAAAATTCATAATAAATAGCAAAATAATCATTTTTAATTCATTCTTTTTGCATTATTTTCTTTAGGATGTCTAGAAAATTATAAAAAATAAAAATTGCATTTTATTTTTTATTTGATATTTTTCCCATATTTTCTAAATAAATGACATTTTAAATGGTTTCATTTCTTACATGATTTTATTAATTTTTGTTCTATTAGATATTTTCATATTGTTCATCCACTCTTTTTAGGTTGTTTAGATTAGACATTGAACTTATAGATTCAATTTAGTTCCCATTTTTTAGAAATTAAATTTAGGTGCTTAGTGTAGGTTTGAACAACATGAACAAATTAGGGTTTTTAGGTGATGACTCAGGAGATTTGATTCTTCTCCCTTAGGACTTAGGGTTTGACTAGTTTAGTTATGGGACTATAGGGGCTATGGGTAGCTATTAGATCCCCTAGAAAAAGTCAGGATTCCCCTACTGCTATTACTATACTGTATATCTGATGGACTGGTGTGGTGTGCCCTCTGGGGATTATTGTTTGATTGTTTGGGTATTGGGATTGTCTGGGGATTTGGGAGAGCTGAAGACTTGAGAAGGTGAAGCCTGTTCACTTTTGCCTATTGTTTTCTAGGTTCGAGGTTGAGTGGGACTCCCTTGCCTCGCTTGTACTGTTGCATCCATGCATTTTACCGCTTTATTATATCTGTTGTTGTTTCTGTTTCTGCCTATCCCGTAGGATCTCTGTTTCTCTCTGTGCAAGAGAGGAGCATGATAGACACTAGGTCTTAACCCATGCCTGATAACATTAGGTTAGTTTGATTCCCTTCGCAACCGTAGGTTAGAGTTCTGTCTCTTTCTTTCTCAAAACAAACAGAAAAACACATAAAGATTTCAAACACAATAAAAGACACTTCTTCCGTAAAAGAATGCAAACTCATCAAGACGTCATTTTTGTCCGCCGGGACTGTTAACCCAGAAAACCTTTTTCAGAAGGAATAAAATCAACCAAGACAGACTTGTGTCGTACGTGGCCCGAACTACGTTTGCTCTGATCTTTCATGCTGTATGAAAGTACGTAGGCATAGGATGCGATATCCTAGCGAGCAACCTTCCCCTCCTTCCCCGTAGGTAGGCGAACTACGTTGACTCTGATTTCTCGTTCCAGACGGGAATACGTAGGCATAAGGTGCGATACTTTGTCGAGTCATTTTATCTTTCATTTTATTTTCTTTTTAACCCTTGACCTATAGTTTAGATAGAATAACAATCCATACCCGAAAACAAGCGTGGATCCCGTCGAGTACGACGGACGTGAGGGGTGCTAATACCTTCCCCTTGCGTAACCGACTCCCGAACCCAGGTTTTGGTTGCGACGACCATACCTTTCCCATGTTGTGCGAGGTTTACTCTGAGCGTTTCCTTTCCCTCCCGTGGGATAAATAACGCACGGTGGCGACTCTTCTGTTCAGCCGGCGCCGATTTTCGCAGTAGCGACAGCTGGCGACTCTGCTGGGGAATCAACGTCCCCTGGCTGCTAAGGACTGCGATGGTTCTTATGCATTTGGGATCCAACGTCCCTTGAGAGAGTCAATCCTAACGCTTGTTTTCCCGTCGAGGATTTTGTATGGAGTTATTTTATATTTCTAACCTTGTATTTTCAGCTTTATATATTGATTATTGTTGCTGTATCTGGGGTGTGACGGGTGTTCTGATATTGAGAGATAAGCCGGACCTGGGCTTGAGTGCACTTAGAATTAGAGTAGAAATTAGTGGGTGCCCGCTTGCTTTGCTTGCTTTGGTGTCCCATGAAATCTACACTCAGACGAGGTTCCTCTGGTTGGCCTCCTGCCCCTTCCTTTGGTTGGCATGGGTTGCTGGTTAGTTGGATTGTCGACTCTGGGGACCGATCATTTGGAAGTTGGCTAAGTGAGGCCTCTTCAGGGATTGATGATGCCACTCCTTCTGGGAATCGTATCATCAACCCTGAAAGTCTGTGACGCCGACGACCGCATAGGATGCCGTACCTTGTGCCAGTTATAGGGCCACCCACCTGTGAGAGGATTCAGGGTTATGCAGGTAACTAGACCTTCAGACCACCGGTTTGTTTCTTGATCAGGATCCTGGATATTTATGGAGGGTTCTAAGGTCTGTCAGAGACCAGTTGGTGTGTTCCGAGGTCTGTCAGAGACTATTTAGAGATGTGTTCTGAGGTCTGTCAGAGACCAGTGGGGGATATGATCTGAGGTCTGCCAGAGACCATTCAGGTTATGATTATGGGGTCTATCAGAGACCAATATTGGAGCTTTGTTTGAGGTATATCTGAGACCAGGGCTTGAGGACTTTTGGATGGTCTATCTGAGACCTTTCTTGATTGGGTTCAGGCTATTCAGCTACAGCTTCGGTCCCTGTTGCATGTTACTTGCATTGCATCACTGCATATCCATTACCATTTGCATTTCACTAACGTGTGTCTGTGCCGCAGGTGCATTTGCATTTCCCTAGTTCTAGTGCCCAGACTTCTGAGTGTTTGATCATGACTAGCTTAAGGAGAACAGTTGCTTACAAATTGCCTACGCCTGATATTGTTCCTCTACTTGGGTTGATCTCTCTTGCTGATGAGGGTGTTCGTAGGAGCTTCCGGATGAGCTATGGTAGATTATTGAGATTGGTGTGCAAACCTACAGAGGTAGAGTTAGATGGGCTGTATGCTTTGATGCAATTCTACGACCCTGCTTTGAGGTGCTTTACGTTCTCTGACTTTATTATGGGACCAACCTTGGAGGAATACGCTGAGTATGTTGAGCTGCCCATGCAGAACCAGATTCCATTCATTCATTATGACGCCAAGCCCAAGCCGGAGGATTTGGCAAAAGCCTTGCATATTGATGCTTCTGAACTTGTGACTACTGTTTCCCGTGGAGTTCCAGGCTTCTCACTCCAATTCTTAGTTGGTAAAGCCCAAGAGTATGCCAAGAGCGGGTGCTGGGTTGCTTTCAATGCTGTGTTGGCCTTGTGCATTTATGGCATAGTACTGTTCCCCAATATACCGGATTTTGTGGACTTCGACGCCTTCTACTTGTTTGCCGCTGGTAATCCTGTACCTACCTTACTCGGAGATCTCTACCACTCACTGCATTACAAGAATGAGAAGGGAAGAGGGAAGAATGTTCATCTGTGTGTACCCTTGTTGAGTAGGTGGTTTGAGAGTCACCTTCCTAAGAGAAGATCTGTTGCAGAGACTACAGTCCCAGCTGGTTGGCCAGAGCGCCTGATGAGGCTATCGTCGGAAGATATGGAGTGGTTTGATCGAGACCTGTTGGGATCTGAGCTCATTTTCAGTTGTTCTGGGTACCCTAATGTGCCGCTGATTGGAAGAAAAGGGTGTATCAATTACAACCCTTCTCTATTCATTCGTCAGTTCGGATATGCGCTGAAGAATCCACCTCAGGAGGAAGAAGTACAGGAATCTCTGTACTTCACAGGTGATGTGAAGGGGGAGTTATTGGCCAAGCTGCAGCATGCCTGGACGCGTATTAACCAAAGAGGGAAGCCGTTGTTAGGGAAGAATGACTGTCAAGCCTATGCATCTTACAGGGTTTGGATCCAGGAGAGAGCAAGTCGGTTGCGGATGCCATTTCCAGATGCACCAGTTCTTGACCCTATTCCGGTAGCGGAGCCAACTACTGTTTCTAGGGAAGTCTATGAGCAAATTGTGAGAGAAAAAGAAGCCTTGATGAAGATCAACGAAGGGTTAGAGCAAGAGCTAGCTCAAGTACGCAGTGAGAAAAACAAGGCCGTATATGCTTTCCAACAACAGATCGAGCTGTTAAACAGGTTAGGGGATGAGTTGACCGAGGAAAAGAAAAAGCGCGAACGTCTGGGGCAAGAGTTCAGAAGCTCCCATGACATGCTGGAAGCCAAAAAGAAGGCACTCGACGCAGCACACCGAGAAATCTCCTCTTGCAATAAAACTTGGAATGCTACACTCACCAATAACAAGAAGAGGGAAGATAAGTTGAAGCAGCAAATCTCTAACCTCGAAGAGAAGTTGAAGTCTAGCATCAAGAAGTGTGAGGAAGAAGTGATGACCCGGTATAGTGTCCAGCATGCACTGAACAAGGCAATCAAATCCAGAGATGAAGCGGTGTCTCAGAAGCGAAAGCTCGAAGATTGCTTCGGGGAAGCAACATGGGAAGAAACTGCTGAAGACGTGCGCCGCGTTCTTAAGAAGAGAAACCAACTGGTTGAAGGGCTGCTTACCCAACCAAGTCATCCGGAGACCAAGAAGTTGCTAGAAGAGTACCAGACTTATGGGAGTGTTTGATCATTTCATGTAGTAACTTGTATGCTTTATTTGCATAGTGCTGACCATCACCAGGATTGTTGGTTGAGGTCATGCCTTCTTATTATACTCTCAGTGATATTGTACTCTCGGCTTATTGATTTTCCCTGCAATATATGAGGCTTTCTATGATTCAGCTCCGATATTCCTATTGTCAACACTGTCACTGCACTGGCACCTTCACACTAGAACTGGGGGAATGAATTTCCCTAATGCACAGACACATTGCATTGCATTCATACTCATATTGCATCCCAGGTAATCTTTGAATAGTGTCTTATTTCCTGCTCTGTAACAGGTACTTTCCAGGATTGCAGATCAACATCCGCACCGCTATTCTACCCGCACCAATTGTCGAAGAATCATGGATCAAATGCAGAGCGAGATGCAAGATGTGCGCGAGAAGCTCGCTCTCTTCATGCAGACCATGGAAGCTATAGCAAAAGGGCAGGAGAATTTGCAGGCCATGGTCCAGCCTCTATTGGCCCGAAACGCTGGTCATGGTAATGAAGATCATCAGTCTGTACGGGTCGATACCGCTCATGGAGACGGTACTCCCACGCCAGTGGCTCCGCCTGTAATCAATACACCTGCTGCTAATGTCAATAACGCTACCGCTGGTGCAAATGGTAACGTCGGAGTTGGAAATGAGACTGCTATCCATAATGTTGGGCTGGGTGATGTCAATTTGGGTGATAATCTAGGCGGCAACGGCTTTGTCAATGCTGGATTCAGATTCAACGATCAGGGATTCGATAACACTGGGAAGTATGGCTTTAATGCTCAAGGCTTTGGGCAAGACGGTTATGGCGCGACCAATCAGGGTTACGGAGGCTTTGGAAACGGAAACGGCACTGGATTTATGGCTTTTGGTCCTGCTGGAGGTGTTCAAGGGTACGGCAACAGAGGCCGAGGTCCGGGAATGAATCAGATCAGAGCAGGGCGTAATAATGGATATGATGGATATGGGGCTGGAAACGGTATGTGGCAAGAAGATCAGCAGGAAGACGCCTTCTCCGGAGGAGGTTTTGAAGGGCCGATGGATGATTCCCAGAAGATCAGAATGCTGGAAGAGCAGATGAGGGGAGTCTTAAACCAAAGTGCTGTGGGTTTGGACATGGCAACAATGGGGCTGGTACCTGGCTTGAGGGTGCCAATTAAATTCAAAGCTCCTGCGTTTGACAAGTACAAAGGAGACACATGTCCAAAAGTGCATGTACGAGCTTATTACAGAAAGATGTCTGCATACTCAACCGATGAAAGAATGCTGATGCATTTCTTTCAGGATAGTCTGTCGGGCCCTTCCCTAGAGTGGTACATGGGGTTGGAGCCAACTGATATCAAGACATGGAAGCAATTAGCAGAGGCGTTTGTAGCTCACTACAAGTATAACAGCGACTTGGCACCCAATCGGGTCCAGTTGGCCGGGCTGTCGCAAAAGAAGGGGGAGAGTTTTAAAGAGTACGCGCAAAGGTGGCGCGATATGGCTGCCAGGGTCCGTCCTCCGGTAGAAGACAAGGAAATGAATGACATGTTTGTCGGCACATTCACAGGTCTGTTTCATGACATGCTGTTTCACACGTCTCTGGCCAGTTTTTCAGACCTAATTCTGATGGGAGAAAAGATTGAGCGTAATATTAAGCAAGGAAAGTTCCAAGCCGAGGAATCAACTGCGTCCGGCAGTAATAGGAAAGCTTATGGTGGGCGCCGTCAGGGCGAGGCAAGCGCAGTATTTGGAGGCCGAGGCCGAGGCCGAGGCAGAGGACGAGGTCAATATCGTCATCCGCAGCAGGTGGCAAGTGTGACTATCCCGTATCAACAACAACCACTCCAGCAACAACAACCGGTTCAGCAACAGCCAATGCCACAACAGCAGCAGCCTCAGCAGGGTGCACAGCAGGCTCAGCGAAGATTCCAGGGTAGTAAACCGAGAAGAGTGTTTGAGAAGCCTCCCTCGACCTACGCCGATTTGTTGCAGACATTGTTGGGATTGAATCTAGTAGAGAAAAGAACTTTGGCACCGATAACGGGAGCTCCCCCGTTTGGTTACGATGCAAGCCGGCACTGTGAGTTTCATTCTGGGGCCCCGGGTCACGATATAGAAGGTTGCCATGCTTTCAAGCACGTGGTGCAGGATCTTTTGGACAACAAGACTATCAACTTCGGAACGGCAGGTCCGAATATAGTGCAGAAACCCATGCCTAATCATGGGGCGAACGCCATTCTAACTGAGGAAGGGTTGAATCTGATTATGAATGTCGATGATTTGAAGACGCCGCTGAGCGAGATAAAGAGCCGACTGTTGCAAAGAGGTGTTTACCCAGGATGTAACGAGTATTGCTTAGACTGTTGGACCCTAGCTGGGGGGTGTGAGGATTTGAAGAAAGGCATTCAGGCTTTAATTGATGAGGGCATATTGCAGTTTGACCAAGCGGCAACTGAAGAACCCGCAGGGGCAGTATCAGATAATCAGAATGATGTGGCCACTGTGACAATTCCTCGGAAGACGATCACTATTGCAGCACCAGCTCAGCGCCCACCGATCACCATAACTAAGGCCGGGCCGATCCCGTATGAAAACACGAAAGCAGTCCCATGGTCATATGGGTTGGAAGTATATTGTGACGGAATAAAAATTGATGTTAATAAACAGCCAGCCGAGACGGTGGATAATGTTGTCGGCTCAGGAGGCATGACAAGGAGTGGCCGGATCTTTATATCTCCTGAAGTGGAGGCTGAAAGACTAGCGAAAGGAAAAGGGAAAGTGGTTGAAAATGTTCCGGTGCAAGCAAGTGAAAAAGAAGCGGCATCGAAGGATGTAGAAGAGTTCATGCGCTTGATTCGAAAAAGTGATTATAAGATTGTGGAGCATCTGCAGCAGACACCGTCCAAAATATCTATCCTGTCATTGCTGTTGTGTTCGGAAGCTCACAGAAATGCTTTGCTGAAAGTCCTGGACACTTCTTTTGTACCCCAAGACGTCTCCGTAAATCAGCTAGAAGGATTATTGGCACATGTGAATGCAGGCCACAGCTTGGGCTTTACCGATTTTGACTTGACTCCAAAAGGGAGAGATCATAATATGGCATTACACGTATCTGTTGAGTGTAGAGGATCAGTAATGTCACACGTCTTGGTTGACACCGGGTCATCTTTGAATGTGTTACCCAAGAAGGCGATGATGAAGCTGGATGTTAGAGGAATTTTGTGTACGCCCAGTGATTTGGTAGTCAGAGCGTTTGACGGCACGCGGAGAACAGTCTTTGGATCGATTACTTTGCCTCTGCAAGTGGGGCCGGAAGTGTTTGCAACTGAGTTTTATATCATGGATATACAGCCTGCGTACAGCTGCTTGCTTGGAAGACCATGGATTCATGGAGCAGGGGCAGTCACGTCCACCCTGCATCAGAAATTAAAATACATGGTCGGAGACAGCGTAGTCACCGTGTGCGGAGAGGAGGACATCCTGGTCAGCCATCTGTCGTCATTTAAATATGTGGAGGTCGACGGAGAGATCCACGAAACACCATGCCAGGCATTCGAAGGTTTGCGCATCAAGGACAAAGGTCCCGGGCCGAGCAAAGTGCCAGAGATAGCTGTCTCATCGTATAAGGAGGCTCAAGCTCTAGTGGAAGCAGGAGAAGCCGAGGGTTGGGGCAAAGTGCTGGACATTCCTGTGAAGATGGACCGGTTCGGGCTGGGGTACCAACCGTCGTCATCGACTCCTTCCGTGGGGGCGCCCCGTTTCAGAAGGCCAATCACCATCTCTGCCAGTGGAGTATGTCACGAAACTGTCAATGCTGCTTCAGAGTCTGATGAAGGAGACAGCGACTGTGATATGGATGCCTGGATTCAGCCAAGCACGCCGGGACAAGGACTGTGCAACTGGTCTATTCAGGAGCTTGTTCCTGTGACTTTTAAACAGTAATGCTTTGCTTTATTAATTGTTGAATAATCTGATGTCTTGCCCGGGGCATCGAGATTTGCTTAGGGCTGTGTTGTTATAAATATTGCGTGTCAATCATTAAATAAATGGCATTTTTCATGTGCAAATACTGTAATCCCTGTCTTTCTTGTTTTATATTTTTCAATAAAATGGCAACGTGGTTATTCGCTTTATACGCATTTTGAAGCACTTAACCATTCCTTTTGCAGGATAACATTTTCAGATGACATCCTTGAACCACCTATGACTCGTCCCGACTTCGATCACCCGGTATTCCAGGCCGAAGAAGAGGTTGTCGAAGATAGCGACGTTCCTGAAGAACTGTCTTGGTTAGTAAAGCAAGAGGAAAGAACCATTCTGCCTCACGATGAGGTCATCGAAATTATCAACTTGGGGTCGGAAGGAGTTGAGAAAAATATTCGTATTGGAGCCGCACTGCAGAGTGATGTCAAGCGAAGACTGGTTGAAATGCTCCAAGAGTATAGTGATGTATTCGCTTGGTCGTATAAGGATATGCCAGGGCTCGATACAGATATGGTCGTGCATCGCCTGCCACTGAAAGAAGATTGCCCGCCGGTCAAACAAAAGCTTCGCAGAACTCGACCAGATATGGCAATGAAGATCAAAGAGGAAGTTCAGAAACAGTGGGACGCTGGTTTCCTGGCTGTGACGAAGTATCCCTCGTGGGTTGCTAACATCGTACCAGTGCCCAAGAAGGATGGCAAGGTTCGAATGTGCGTAGATTATAGAGATTTGAATAAAGCAAGCCCAAAAGACGATTTTCCACTTCCTCACATTGACGTGTTAGTTGATAATACTGCTCAATACTCCGTGTTCTCCTTCATGGATGGCTTTTCAGGCTATAATCAGATTAAAATGGCGCCAGAGGATATGGAGAAGACTACTTTCATAACACCTTGGGGGACATTTTGTTACAAAGTGATGCCCTTCGGTTTGAAAAATGCTGGGGCAACATATCAGCGCGCGATGACGACTCTTTTCCATGACATGATGCATAAAGAGATCGAAGTATATGTTGACGATATGATTGCCAAATCCCAGACGGAGGAAGAGCATCTGGTGAATCTGCTAAAGCTATTTAAAAGGCTTAGGAAGTTCAGGCTGAGGCTGAATCCTAACAAATGCACCTTCGGGGTGAGATCGGGTAAGCTCCTGGGGTTTATCGTAAGCGAAAGAGGAATAGAGGTCGATCCTGCTAAGATAAAGGCAATTCAAGAAATGCCGACGCCTAAAACAGAGAAAGAGGTGCGCGGGTTTTTAGGGAGATTGAACTACATCGCCCGGTTCATATCTCACCTAACGGCCACGTGTGAACCGTTATTCAAGCTGTTGAAGAAAGATCAAGCTGTGACGTGGAACGAAAATTGTCAAAAGGCGTTCGATAAAATAAAGCAGTATTTGCAGGAGCCTCCTATTCTAATACCCCCAGTGGCAGGTAGACCCTTGATAATGTATTTGACGGTTCTTGAGGGAAGCATGGGTTGTGTCCTCGGTCAACACGACGAGACGGGGAGAAAGGAGCATGCGATCTATTACCTGAGTAAGAAATTTACAGACTGCGAATCTCGATATTCAATGCTGGAAAAAACTTGTTGCGCGCTAGCCTGGGCCGCCAAGCGTTTGAGGCAGTATATGCTGAATCATACAACCATGCTCATCTCGAAGATGGATCCTATCAAATATGTATTTGAAAAGCAGGCGTTGTCAGGTAGAATTGCCCGTTGGCAGATGGTCTTGACTGAATATGATATTCAATACGTCTCGCAAAAGGCTATAAAGGGAAGTGTGCTGTCTGAGTATCTGGCGGAGCAGCCTATTGAAGAGTACCAATCGATGAGGTTTGATTTTCCTGACGAGGATATCATGTACCTAAAGATGAAAGATTGTGAAGAGCCGTTGCCAGACGAGGGACCAGAGTTGGGGTCCAAATGGAAGATGATATTTGACGGGGCCGTGAATGCTTACGGCAGCGGAATAGGGGCAATCATCACCACTCCACACGGGTCGCACATCCCGTTTACTGCCCGATTGACCTTTGCCGTTACCAACAATGAGGCCGAATACGAAGCTTGTATAATGGGGCTTGAAGAAGCCATTGATTTGCGAATCAAACATCTAGACGTATACGGAGACTCAGCTCTGGTAGTGAATCAGATAAAAGGGGAATGGGAGACACGGCAGCCTAATTTGATACATTACATGAATTATGCAAGGAGATTGTTGCCTTTCTTCGACAAAATTGAATTGCATCACGTACCGCGGGCAGAAAATCAAATGGCTGACGCCCTTGCCACTTTGTCTTCCATGTACAAGGTCAATTTTTGGAACGAAGCTCCCCGAATCATTATCTCTCGGCTTGACAGGCCAGCTTATGTATTTGCTATTGATGAAGCATCTGACGACAAACCGTGGTATTTTGATATCCTTAATTTCCTGAAGAATAAAGAGTATCCGGCTGGGGCATCCAGTCAGGATCAGAAGACTCTCAGGAGATTAGCGGGTAATTTCTACTTGAATCCGGATGGCGTCTTATACAGAAGAAACCACGATTTGGTGTTGTTGCGTTGTGTAGACGAGAAAGAGGAAAAGCTTCTCATGGAGGAAATTCACGAAGTTACATTTGGTACGCATGCTGGGGGGCATGCTATGACGAGAAAGCTGCTGAGGGCAGGTTACTTTTGGCTGACGATGGAAACTGATTGTTTCAAGTTCGCGAGGAAGTGCCACAAGTGCCAAATCTATGCTGACAAGATACACGTGCCTCCGAGTCCTCTAAATGTGATGTCATCTCCATGGCCATTCTCGATGTGGGGAATCGATATGATTGGAAAGATCGAGCCGACAGCTTCTAACGGGCATCGGTTCATCCTAGTAGCAATCGATTATTTCACCAAGTGGGTGGAAGCGGCGTCTTACGCGAATGTAACGAAGCAAGTGGTGGCCAGATTCATCAAGAGAGATATCATTTGCCGATATGGGATTCCCGAGCGGATAATCACGGATAATGGTTCAAATCTAAACAACAAAATGATGAAGGAGCTCTGCCAGAATTTCAAGATCGAACATCACAACTCCTCTCCTTACCGACCCAAGATGAATGGCGCTGTTGAGGCGGCCAATAAAAATATCAAGAAGATTGTTCAGAAAATGGTAGTGACCTATAAGGATTGGCATGAAATGCTACCTTTTGCTTTGCACGGTTATCGTACGACGGTACGCACATCAACCGGGGCAACCCCGTTCTCGTTAGTATACGGAATGGAAGCGGTGCTACCATTAGAGGTTGAGATCCCTTCTCTGAGGGTATTGCGAGACGTTCAGCTGGACGAGGCAGAATGGGTGAAAGACAGGTTGAATCAATTGAGTTTGATGGATGAGAAGAGGCTAGCTTCTCTAGCATATGGTCGTTTGTACCAGAGCCGAATGAAGAAAGCGTACGACAAGAAGATACATCCGCGGAGCTTTCAGACGGGCGACCTTGTGCTGAAAAGGATTCTCCCGCCGCAAGCAGATCACAGGGGCAAGTGGACCCCCAACTACGAAGGGCCATACGTCGTCAGTAAAGTCTTTTCAGGAGGAGCGTTGTTGTTGTCCACCATGGACGGAGAAGACTTCACGTCACCTGTGAATTCGGACGCAGTTAAAAAATACTTTGCTTAAGATAGACCCGCTGGACAAAAAAAAAAAGAGAGTCCAGGCAAAAATGGGGCATCCTGGCGAACCAAAAACAGAATGAAAGGTTCGGGCAAAAATTAGGGATAAAATTGAAAAAATGTACACCCGCGAAGTTGAAAACCTACACTGGGCGGCTTCGGCAAAAAAGGGTATCCCGGTGAACTGAAAACCCGTAAAGGGCGGTTCACGCAAAAGTTAGGGATTTGAAAAGCAAATGACTGCGGTCCGAATTTGATAATTGCAATGAGCATCAATGCGGGAGAATACATTTGAGGAGCCAGTTATCGGATACAATCTTTTCAGAAGTAGGGATACCGGGAAAGTATTAGAGCCAGATGAGTCATAGGAGGATCAGTTTGTGGTGTTCATCTGCGTCCCGTTGCCGACATGTGTACAAATTTAAGTTGTCAATATTTATGCTTCTTGTGCATATTCGTGTATGTGTATATTTGCTTTGTGTAGCTTCCTCATTTCAGGAGTTACATCCCGTGTACAAAACTCCGCCCATTCAGGGGCCCAATCAATAAAATACGTTATTCAGTACTTAACACTGCTCTTTACTGTTTTGTGCATGATTAACGCCTACGTTTAATGAAACTAGCATGAGTATAACGTCGCTGGCCCTTGCCAACAGTTGCTAAAGCTTTGAATTAACTGAAAATAACGTCACTAACCTGAGTTGATTTGGTTGCATAGACTTGTCTTGTTTTGTTTGTGTTGTTGCCGGTTTCATAACCGTACGAGGAAAATGATCGAAAGATTGCAATAACGAAAGACTCAGCCCTCACGCAGGTCATGCAGGTTCTTCCTGGAGAAGGATCGAACTCCCCAGCTAGTCGTAGCTGGTGCAAAAAAAAAGGAAAGGATCGACGATTACAAGATCGTAAAGATGTATTCAGACAGGTTCATCTTTCCCCGCAGGGTCATTCACTCTCCCCCAGCGGAGTCAGTGGATTCCCCCGAGAGAGTAGTCCCACCAGCGGAGTTCTCTCCTTTCAGCAAATGTTCTTTCCTCCCAGTGGAACTCGAAGATCAAGACTCTCCCCAACAGAGTTGGTGGTGGGTCCTGTCATTTATTTTGTCAGGGATACTGTGTAATATCAGTTCACTCTCCAGCAGAAAGTCCGATCATACTGTGCACCTCTGCTATTCCCAAGCAAAGTTATGTTCCCCAGCAGGGGGTTATCTTCAACAGGGCGTTTGGTTTGAATTCCCCCAATTTCCCAGCAGGGTTGACTTCACCCTTCCAGCATTAATTTTGTAGCACCTGGCTATCCCCAGCGGAGTTGGCATTATCTTCAGCATTTATTTTGCTGAAGCAGTTTCTGTACTCTAGCAGTTCAGGCGGAGAGAGCTCTTGCTCAAATGAACTACCAAACATTCAAGATCTCGGCATGGAACATCCAATGATAATGTCAGTTTCGGCCGTATTCCTCACAGAGTTATCAGGATAAGTTTCTCTTTATTCCCAGGCAGAGTTAGTTGTCATCAGGGGTTCCATGAATCAGAATTTCAGAGGCCACCGCCGGTTATCAGAACAGGCGTCCGGTAGTTTGGTTTCCAAATATCCCCAGTAGAGTCCGCCTCAAAGTCGCTGTCACGTCGGTGCTAAGAAGTTTGTGAGTTGGGATCAATGGAGAACTGAGTCCTGACGGGGACAAGATGTATTTTCTCAGCAGAAAAGATGTAGTCCTTACGTGGACAAATCAAGACGAAACATGGGTCCTAACATGGACGAATCTATTCCTTACGTGGAAAAAGAGGTTTTAGTTCCTTACGTGGAAGAGCAAGTTCATTCCTTACGGGGAAAGATGAGATTCCTTACGTGGAAAAGAATGGGTTTCCTTACGTGGAAAGATTGAGTCCTCACGCGGACATATCAAGATTGATTCCTGACGTGGAAAGAAAGAGATTATTCCTGACGTGGAAGAGTTTAGTCCTGACGCGGACAGATCAAAGAAGTTATTCCTAACGTGGAAGAAGAAGATAGATTCCTTACGTGGAAAGTTTAGTCCTGACGTGGACGGATTCAGAAGAAGAAGTATGCCTAACGTGGAAAGAAGGCGTGTTCCTTACGTGGAAGAGAAAGAGAAACTTCAGGTCCTTACGTGGAAAGATGGGAGTCCTTACATGGACAAATCAGAAAAATGGTTCCTTACGGGGAAAGGAGACGTGTTCCTTACGTGGAAAAGATTGAGTCCTTACGCGGACACATAGGAGGAGGATTCCTTACGTGGAAAGAGCGGAGTCCTTACGTGGACAGATTAAGATGGCATTCCTTACGTGGAAAAATGTAGTCATGACGCGGACAAATCGGAAAGAGTTGGTTTCCTTACGTGGAGAGATTGGGGTCCTTACGTGGACGGATTCATGAAAAGTTGATTCCTGACGTGGAAGAATGATGTACTCCTTACATGGAAAGGTGAGTCCTAACGTGGACAGGTTCAGAACCAAAGTTGTATTCCTTACGCGGAAAGATTGGAGTCCTGACGCAGACATGTCGAGTTGTACTGGAGTCCTTACGTGGACAGATTGATACGGTTCTCCTTACGTGGAAAAAGAAGATTGCATCCTGACGTGGACAGATGATTCCTTACGTGGATGGTGTTATTCCTAACGTGGAAGAGTCTATTCCTAACGTGGACGATTTATTGGAATATCCCCCAGCGGAGTTGCCGAGATTTTTCTGGGTTAACAGCAAGTGGAGTCCTAACGTGGACAAGTTCTAGTTGAGATTTCTTCGTATTGATGACAGACAGAGTCCTAATGTGGACAAGCAAGCAATCTGTTATCCCCAGCGTGGTCGTTACGAGATCAGTAAGCGGCTGCAAACAGTCAGATCCAGGCAGTGGATGTCGTTACCCAAACAGGGGTGCAGTTTATTTCTGCGGTTGGCAAATTTCTAGGTTTCTTAGTATTCAACCGTCTCGTACCTCGAATGTTTGAAGGTCGTTCGCTTCACCCAATCGGGTCCAAGTCGCTTGAATAGGGGCAGCTGTTGCACCCTAAAATTTGCTCAACCTTATTCACTTGGTTTATGTTTCAATATCATTAGCATTTGCATATAGAGTCATGTACATAGCCTAACCATCTGCATAGCATAAGCATAGCAAGTCATTCAACAGGGGATCAAGCATTATTCTCATCTCTAGAGGCCTATCCAGAGGTTATTATCCTAATTCAATCTCATTCAAGTCATCAAGAAAGAATTTGAAAGCAGAGAGTTCAGCAGATCAAGCCTTGAGTCCATCTCCTAGCTGAGGGTATCTGAGGGTCAACAAGAGGGTTGTGAGCTGTGAGTTGAAGGCATGGAGAGTATCTAGACATTATGAGAGACTTAGAAAGTCATTTAAAGAAGGAGACAAGTCATTGATGAGAGCACAAGAACTACAGCTGAAGGCAGTCAACTAGGGTTTCATCTGGGTCAACCCTAGGTCAACCCTAGGTCAATTGACTGATTTAAAGGGCATTCAAGTATATTGGAGAGATGTGGGGGTTCATCATTTGACATATAAAGAAGGATATGGAGATATGCCAAGAAGAATTCAAGAGAAATCAAGGAGAGGAGGAGTTTCTAAATTAGGGTTTCTGTGTAAAATCCCCTAGTTTAGGTCAAATTTCCAAGCAAGATAAGTCAAAATTCAAGGTTCAAATGGAGCCTTGGCCAACATGGAACTTGTAGAGGATCTCAAGACCTTTAATTTGAGTGGTGGAAGACATCAAGTAGATTTATAGAACTCAAGTTATGGTCCTTGCAAGTTACAGGTCATCTGAGGTGTCTGAAATTTTGTCTGTGAAAGTGACTTGACTTCCAAGCTAGTTTTACCCCTCAAGGAGGTTTCAAGTGAATTTCTGGTCAACATAAGAATTGTTCCTCATTGTCTTAGATTTCTAGAATGGTATAGCATGCCCTTATATGATGTGTGGAGCTCAACTTATGGTCTTGGCAAGCAAAGGGTATTTTGGTCATTTGTGAATTACAGGTCATTTTAACCTATGCCCAAAACTCATACAAGGAAGCTTCAAATGGAAAAACTTACAACATCAAACTTGCTCCAAATGACATTTTGAGTCTAGAAAAGTGACCATGAGAGATTGGAAATGTCCATAGCACAAGATTTCAAAATTGGTGAATTTAATGAAGGAAAATGGCTTAAAAAATGGTATTTTTCATATCTTGGCCAAATGATGCAAAATTATAGGTCATTTTGAATGGAAAAGGCATTCTAAAAACATTGGCTAAAGTGGAATTTTGAGTTTAGGTCATAATTTGGGAGTTATCCATGGTTGCTTGATTTGAAAGTAACATAATCCAAATTGAAAGGGAAAGTGTAAAGGGAATTTCTCCAATGTTCTAGGAGGTTCTAATGCAACCTATATATTCATGCAAGCTGAATCATGCAAGGGTTGGTGCTCCCATTTGGCAAGAATCTCCATTTTCATCCATTTTTCTTATTCTTCCACAAGATACTCAAACTCACACAAACCTCTCAAAATTCTCACATCTTTGAATTGAATCATCATCATCATCATTCAAACCCTAGGATTCACACCAAGAAGTGGCTGAATTGATCAAGGATCATACATATCCACTTCATCATTCCAACTTGCATGAAGGATGGAATAGCATAATTCACAAGGTTTCAGCATAAATCACTGCAAACAGAAGCATATTCATCCATTGGAGATTGTTTTTAGCAAGTATCAAGGGTTGGATTGAGGTCTAGCTACCATCACCATTATCAAGTGCAAGGTATGTATATTTCTTTGAATCTCACTGTTCTGGCTGTTAGAGATCATGTGGCTAAGATAATGTTGTTTAGAAACCCTAGAGGATCATTTCTTGAGGTTTAGGGATAGATTCATGGAGATCAATAACAGGTTACCATTTCTGTTGGCTTCGATAACAAGCTTTATGTTGAGTTATAATCAATATGTTGAGGCATAGAATAATGAGGCAAGCATGTAGAACATCTGTTGATCATTAGGTTTGAGTTCTGGCAACTTTGATCTCAGGCAAGCATGGTGTGTTCTGAGGTTCGAGCTCTCTGTTTGGAGTGTGTAATGAGAGTTAAGGAAAACTAAGACTAGGCATGGATTGCTGGAGTTTCATAGAATATTTTAGGGCTTGGAATTTTGTGTTTTCATCAAGAAATCATGGAGAAAGATTGAGTGGAATTCTCATGCATGGAAGTGGGGACTGAAACCCTAGGCGAAGGGAGGAAGAAGATGAACCACGCGCCCTTGGATCTGGAGGGAATATTGACTTGACCAGGGATCGAACGGCCCTCATTCAATCTGAGTTTTGGTGGGAAATTTCAAAAGAGACCAAACGCTGCGTTTCATTAATTGGGGGGTTGGGCTCAGAGCGCTATCCACACCCCCCATTTTAATAAGCCCAATGCCTTGAACGTGTTATCCCTGCTATTCACACCCCCTCCACTTTATTTCATTATATTTTCTTTTATTTTCTTTAATTTTTTCATGCATTTTCTAAAATTCATAATAAATAGCAAAATAATCATTTTTAATTCATTCTTTTTGCATTATTTTCTTTAGGATGTCTAGAAAATTATAAAAAATAAAAATTGCATTTTATTTTTTATTTGATATTTTTCCCATATTTTCTAAATAAATGACATTTTAAATGGTTTCATTTCTTACATGATTTTATTAATTTTTGTTCTATTAGATATTTTCATATTGTTCATCCACTCTTTTTAGGTTGTTTAGATTAGACATTGAACTTATAGATTCAATTTAGTTCCCATTTTTTAGAAATTAAATTTAGGTGCTTAGTGTAGGTTTGAACAACATGAACAAATTAGGGTTTTTAGGTGATGACTCAGGAGATTTGATTCTTCTCCCTTAGGACTTAGGGTTTGACTAGTTTAGTTATGGGACTATAGGGGCTATGGGTAGCTATTAGATCCCCTAGAAAAAGTCAGGATTCCCCTACTGCTATTACTGTACTGTATATCTGATGGACTGGTGTGGTGTGCCCTCTGGGGATTATTGTTTGATTGTTTGGGTATTGGGATTGTCTGGGGATTTGGGAGAGCTGAAGACTTGAGAAGGTGAAGCCTGTTCACTTTTGCCTATTGTTTCCTAGGTTCGAGGTTGAGTGGGACTCCCTTGCCTCGCTTGTACTGTTGCATCCATGCATTTTACCGCTTTATTATATCTGTTGTTGTTTCTGTTTCTGCCTATCCCGTAGGATCTCTGTTTCTCTCTGTGCAAGAGAGGAGCATGATAGACACTAGGTCTTAACCCATGCCTGATAACATTAGGTTAGTTTGATTCCCTTCGCAACCGTAGGTTAGAGTTCTGTCTCTTTCTTTCTCAAAACAAACAGAAAAACACATAAAGATTTCAAACACAATAAAAGACACTTCTTCCGTAAAAGAATGCAAACTCATCAAGACGTCATTTTTGTCCGCCGGGACTGTTAACCCAGAAAACCTTTTTCAGAAGGAATAAAATCAACCAAGACAGACTTGTGTCGTACGTGGCCCGAACTACGTTTGCTCTGATCTTTCATGCTGTATGAAAGTACGTAGGCATAGGATGCGATATCCTAGCGAGCAACCTTCCCCTCCTTCCCCGTAGGTAGGCGAACTACGTTGACTCTGATTTCTCGTTCCAGACGGGAATACGTAGGCATAAGGTGCGATACTTTGTCGAGTCATTTTATCTTTCATTTTATTTTCTTTTTAACCCTTGACCTATAGTTTAGATAGAATAACAATCCATACCCGAAAACAAGCGTGGATCCCGTCGAGTACGACGGACGTGAGGGGTGCTAATACCTTCCCCTTGCGTAACCGACTCCCGAACCCAGGTTTTGGTTGCGACGACCATACCTTTCCCATGTTGTGCGAGGTTTACTCTGAGCGTTTCCTTTCCCTCCCGTGGGATAAATAACGCACGGTGGCGACTCTTCTGTTCAGCCGGTGCCGATTTTCGCAGTAGCGACATTTGGCCATCTTCAGGGCAGTCACCATTGGTCTCCATCTGATGGGAAGACTTCTGATGATTTTCTTTACATGATCTGACGTGGAATATCCCTTGTCCAGAACTTTCAGCCCAGCAGTGAGTATCTGGAATCTGGAGAACATGGCTTCAACAGATTCAGAGTCTTCCATTTTGAAAGCCTCATACTTCTGGATCAGAGCCAGAGCTTTTGTCTCCTTAACTTGAGAATTTCCCTCATGAGTCATTTTAAGGGATTCAAACATATCAAAAGTTGTCTCCCTGTTTGTGATTTTCTCATACTCTGTATGTGAAATAGCATTCAGTAATATGGTTCTGGCTTTATGGTTATTTCTGAAGTCTTTCTTCTGAGAATCTGTCATAGATTTTCTGTCAATCTTTTTGCCATCTCCATCTGTGGGATGTACATATCCATCTATGACAAGATCCCATAGATCAGCATCATATCCTAGGAAAAAACTCTCAATTCTGTCTTTCCAGTAGTCAAATTTCTCCCCATCAAACATTGGGGGTTTGGTGCTGATCCTATCCCTCTCTTCATATTTATTGTTAATATTTGACATTGAATTATCAGCCATGATAACAAATAAATATAAATATCAAAGTATATCTCTATGGATCTTTACTGACACTGTTAAGTGGTAGCACACTCAGAACCGGAGCTCTGATGCCAACTGAAGGTGAGATAATACTTAGAAGGGGGGTTGAATAAGTATGGAAAATTAAGACTTGAAAATAATCACACAATTATTTTTATCCTGGTTCGTTTAACAACTACTCCAGTCCACCCTTCCAGAGTGATTTGCCTTTCTCAACAAGGACTTAATCCACTATTAAATCAAACTGATTACAATAGTATCACCTAAGAACAACAGTTCTTAGTCTTCTCAAGAGCTACTGATTCTAACTGAATCCTCTTAAGGAATATCCTTTACAATCAATGTAAATTAAGTACAAGAGTTTTTAATGCTTCTATAAAGCTTTTATCACAACAGTGATTTTTCTCTTAAGTTTAAGTACAATGAGATTCTATGAAGAATAAGAATGAGAGCTTTTAGAATATTATGATTTCTTTTCAGCAAGCGTGTAACTGAAGAATGTAGTGAAGATCTCCTTTTATAGGCAGCTGAACCATGCAAGCTGAACGTTGAAAAGAGAGTCCCAAAAGGTCTGAGCCTTTTTGTCTTCACATCAACTGACCTTTCCTTGAAATAGATGGCACAGAAAAATCCTTTTTGTCTGTGTAAGTGTGTCTAGCACAAATAAGGAAAGAGACGTTGAATAGTTCCAACGAATATATTCTTGAAAATACTTCTTCAGTTTCAGCAAGTTCTTCAGAGTCTGAATGAATCAGAGTCTTCTAATGAGATTCAGAACTATGCTGTATCAGAGTCTTCTGCAGCATGTGTGCTTCTAGCGTGTTAATCATAAGAGCATTTTGACACAGAACTTCAGTACTTGGCAGCGTAGGTACTTTCAGAAACTTCTGTAGATTAATGCCTTGAGAAACTCTTCAATCTATATTCTTCTATACTTCAGATGCTTCAGCTTCAGATGCTTCTGACTCAGAATATTCTGGAGCTTCTTTCTTCAGATCCTTCTGAAGACTACGCTCAGGATCTTCTGTGAGGAGCAAACAGATTCTTCTGTAAGGTGCATCTGGCGCTTCAGAGTCAGAATAACTTCTTGTATTCAAGGCAGATTTGCTTCTAGAGAGTTAATATAATTTCAATCTGCAGTAAAACTCTCAAACAAATTTTAGAGTATATAAATCTTAAATATAAATTTCCTAACAGTTATCATCAAAACAAAGAGTAATTATTAAGAACCAATCTGTGTTCTAACATTACTCACTGTTTTTGGTTAAGTTGTAACATTGTTACCTGTTTTGGTGTAATTGGTTACACCTGTTGTGTCAAACTTAAATAATTCATAACTTGAGTTCCAGGTGTCCGTTTGAGGTGTCGTTCGAAGAGTTGGAAAGCTCGCGCATTTTAATTTAATTTAAAAATAATTTTAGCACCTAAAAAGATTTTAAATGGTGCATAAGAGGGTTGGATGGTATGCGGTTTGTATGTTGTGATATGGTATGGTGTGAGAATGGTATGTTGTGACTTGTTATGTTACTATAATGCTATTGTTGAATGTTTGTAGTATATGTTTGATGTTTGTTGACCAGTTTGGTGTAGTACATTGATTAAGGTGAACATCATTATACATGTTGTTGTAACATGTCATGTATGAATTGTGCATTATGGTGTACGAGCTTCGGTCCAATTTTGGTGAGCCTTCATCCTATGGTGATGGATCGGGTTCAAGTAGCTAATTCCTATTATGGAGGATTAGTGAAGTGTTACCTATGGTGATGGTAACGAGCTTTGGTAAGCCTTGATCCCATTGAGATAGACCGGGTGCGGGTAGCTGATTCTAGATGGGAATCAGTGAAGTGTTACCTATGGTGATGGTAACGATTTCTGGTGGGCTCTGATCCTATGGTGGGGATTGGGAGCAAGTGAACCTGAGAGTTCACATTTGGTGCCACATGCATTGAATCATGGAGTTGAGTCTCATTGTATTGCATACATGTTGTATTATTATTTTTGGATTGTGTGGGGTGTGAATTATGGATTAGGTGATTATGTATGTGATAATCATATGCTTATATAGTATTATGTAGTTTCTTATATGATTGATATTTCTCACCCCTTCTGTTTGAATGTTGCCTTTACATGAGCATCACACTGATGGATCATCATGAGGGGGAAGCATACACATTGGGTTAAACACTCACCTAAATATCAAAGACTCACCTAAACAAGTGAGAGGGACACCATTCACCCGAAATCTTAAGGTGATAGATGTATAGGTCATCTTACTTATAAAGTGATTAACCTTCACTTTTCTAAGCAATGTGGGACTTAGAACTCACACTTGTTTCTCCACAATACTCACGCTTATTTTCCAACAATCTCCCTCTCAAGTGTGAGTCCATCCACTATGCTCCCCCTCAAACGGAAGATCTTTCATCCACATGTTTGTACCGCCATTGAGAGACAACCTTATCTCGTCATGGGAACTTCAATGGAACATGCCGCCTGACCACCATGTCACGAAGACTTTCGACATAAAGAGTCGGTCCCTTACTCGAATCAATCTCTGATACCACTGATGGGTCATCCTAAGAGAGACACATATACATTGGGTTAAACACTCACCTAAAGGTCAAAGTCTCGCCTAAACAAGTGAGGGGGACACCACATATTCACCCAAAACCTTAAGGTGATAGATGTATGGGTCCTCTTACTTATAAAATGCTTAACCTCCATTTTTCTAAGCAATGTGGGACTTAGAACCCACACTTGTTTCTCCACAAGACTCACACTTGTTTTTCAACACGCGTAAATAATTCGCAGTAGAGACGTGGAAGTGACTGGAAGAGATTATTCTTCTTTATGATTATGTTGAGTCGGCGTCTCCTCTGATATGTAACACAGGGTGAGGGAAGAACGTTTTTTCTTTGTTTTGTGTTTAATAAAGACCCTTATGTGTATCTCATACTTTTGTTATTTCTTTATGATTACATTATGTTATGGTTAAGTTTTGATTAATTAAACTAATCAATTATTAAATGTCTTTTCACTACTAACAAATCAGTATGTTAATCCGAATGAAAAAATTGTAAGAGTAAAATCGAAATAGAATTAAGAGCAACAACGAAAATCCATGAAAAAAACAATATGTATTATTTTTAATAAATATTAAACTAAACAAAAGGATTGGTAAATAAAAGCGCTAATGCTACAACCAGCCCATAAATAGTTAAAGCTTCCATAAAAGGAAGGAGTCATTTTCATAGTTACGGTGCCCGCTGTTAAAATGAGGTATGCCTGTCTAGGACTAGAGCGTGGTACCAGTCCATAACGACCGAAGTCAATCACGATCCTATTAATGAAGCAAATTCAATGCCCCGTGGGGCAAAAAAGGGGAAAGAGAGAGATTGGGTTTCTCTCACTTTGGACATAGTGGGCCCCTGATAATTGTGTTGTTGTGCCTGGACTGTGAGGGCTATCAGCCACATAGATAGTTCAATGTGTTCATCGGCGCCTGACCTTAAAAATGGTTTTTTCTTTAGTTCGATTATATGAGCAAATGCCCGAACCAAAATATGTTATTGCTATGGGAGCTTGTACAATTACAGGAGGTATGTTCAATACCGGTGTTTGCATTGCCTAAATCATAAGAAATGAAAGTATCCTTCATTAGGTCTGAGTATAGAAAAAAAGTCTTCGGCGACTGATCCGGCAGAACAACTCAAAAGATAAAGATAAAAAGTTAAAGTTCAGACTTATTTAATATTATTATTATTTGGAATTTCATATATCTTACATATCCAATTGCATGAACGGATTGATATCGAAAGTAACATCCTAATTATTGATTGTTTTAATTTACTCTAATTTGTACTTATTAATTATATAAAAAAAATAGAGTGTTATAACAACAAACACCATCTAAACCAACTACCTTTTTAACAAAGATACAACTCTAACAAATATTATATGATATATCTTTCTACTATTGTCATATTATATATATATATATATATATATATATATATATATATATATATATATATATATATATATATATATATATATATATATATATATATATATATATATATATATATATATATATATATATATATATATATATATATATATATATATATATATATATATATATATATATATATATATATATATCATACAATCACTCATTTGTCTCAAAATAATATCTATTTTTCTCTTAAATTTGAAGGAATATTATTATAGTTTTCAACCCACTTTAATTTTGGTTCAATCCACTTTAATGAAGAAACTTTTTACACCTTTAATACACGTCTAGTATGTTTTATGGCAAAATAACCCCTTTGGTCCCTTAACATTAGCTTGGGGTCCATTTTGGTCCCTTATCTTTAAAAGTGTCAAATTGGTCATTTAACTTTTAAAATGGTGTCATTTTAGTCCTCACCGTTAATTGACCATAAACGTCAGTTTGTTTTGTATATGTGGCAGATGAGGTGGCAATCTTGTTCATGTCTTCCTTCTCCCTCCTCCCTCCTTCGTTGAAAGCCCTAAAAAAATTTCATATCCCAAATCCCAATTCCACTCACGAATCCATAAATTAATCTAGGGCAAGCATGAAATCCGGATGTTGCTCTTCCATTTCAAAAACGAAAAGTCAGGATTCGGATGTTTGTAGTCGGTCACGATGGAAGCCCATGTGCCATTGTGGAGACATGGTTGTTCTTCAAAGGGCAACGACTGTTAAGAATATGGGAAAACTTTTTTGGGGTTGTCCAAATTATAAGGTATGCAAGCTGGTTTTGTTCTCTGTTCAAGTTATGTTTTTGTGTAAATTATGTTTCTGTTTATTATCCTCTAAACAATTAATCTTACAGGGAGATATGCAAGCTGGTTGTGGCTTCTTTGATTGGTTTTATGAGGAGATGGGTGATGAGAAGGAGCAATTTTGGATGCATAGGTTGGGTGTGGTAACGAAGGGACTTGAAAAAGCGGCAATGGAAAATGAAGAATTAGGAAAAAAGCTGATGAAACTTGAAATTGAAATGAAGAATATCATGAAGTGGAAAAAGATTTTGAATTTGATGTTTGTGATTATTATCATTGTATTAGTTGTTAGGGGTAGTTAGGTTCTTACGGGTTGTTTGGAAGTATTATGTTTAGTTAAAGTTTGTATGACTTCAACATGAATGTAATAGTTGGATTTTAATATATGTATTGTATCAGTTTAGTTAATTTCAATATTTGCAGCAGCATACATAAAGCAGCAGCATAACAGCAGTTAATTTCAATTTCAATATATGGATTGTAAAGTGTTTTGCAATATTTCAGCATAACAGCAGCAGCATATAATTGGTATAATTGGATTGTATTGTGTTTCGCAATATTTCAGCATAACAGCAGAAACATATAATTGGTATAACAGCAGCAGCAACAATAATTGACATATTTGCAATATTTTCAATTTACATGTTTTGGTGTAGGTGATGCTTGTAATAATTTCAATGTTTTGCAATGTTTGGTAATATTTGCAATAATTGGCATATTGGCATATTTGCAATAATTGGTATAACAGCAGCAGTAGCAATAATTGGCATATTGGTATATTTGCAATGTTTTGCAATATTTTCAATAGTATAACATGTTCTGGTGTAGCAGCATAAGTTTGCAATAGTATAACATGTTCTGGTGTAGCAGCATATATTTTCAATTTCAATTTACAGTTTTGGTTATAAGTGGTGCTTGTAATAATTATGTCACAGTTTGGATTATATCACAATTTCAATTTCAAATTATGTCACAATTTCTGGTGTAGCAGCTTGTAATAATTATGTCACAGTTCTGGTGTAGCAGCATATATTATGTCACAATTTCAATTTACAATTTCAAATTATAAACTTGTTCATAACACATAAACTTGTTCATGACAACAACAGTAGAATGTAAGAGGAACATCCAAATTATTATTACCTAACATGACAGCCCACTTTTAGCCAAAGTTTTAACTTAATATGATTTTATTTCATGAAAACAATAGAATATATAATTTAACACCATAAGAAAATGATTCTAATTTATCAAAACTCAGAATTTTAATAGTCATTATTCAGTCATTAATATAATTAGGTAATCAGACATCCAAAATCTTGACCCATTTTCCAATTCTGCAACATTATATCACTACTCATGAATTAGTTTATACTTTATAATAAGTGACATTTTATCTCCAAAAGTCTGTATAAATTTTTCACAAGCATACATATTGCTAATCTGTTTTAGATGAAAATGCTAATATGTTAATTTGTTACTCTTATCTTAAAAGAAACACATACTTATTTTTATTGATTGACTAACCACTGCCTACTTGGCCAAACACTAGTCAACGGATATATTATATAGTTGCACAAATGAACCAAAAATGTATGTCAAACAAATGAAATTCTATTATAAAAGTAAATTACAAGTTTCACTTTAACATTGGAGGAAAGTGAAATGATGATAAAGGCATAAAAAATCTAGTGCAATCATGCAACTTCTTTGCCGCTTTGACATATGCACTTCCATCCAAAATATGTTCCATAATAGCAGCAGCTTCAATTTGACCAGGGTGGTGCTTTAACTTGTGTATCAAATGATCCGTAAATTCGGGTTTGCCTTGCATAACTTCGGCGAAAATAGCAGATAGGACTTCAGACAAGACAGCCAAGATGTTGGATTCAAATAGAACAATAGAAGCCAAACCAGAACCAACAGCAGTTCCATTAACAAGTGCAAGTCCTTCTTTTGGTTGTAACTCGAAGAAATCAGAATTGCTTCCAGCGAATTGAAAAGCTTGTTTGGCATTAAGTATTTCTCCAGAAGGTCCATGAGCTTTGGAGTTCGGGCTTCCTGTTAGTAAACCAACAATGTAAGAAAGAGGGACTAAATCTCCCGAAGCAGTGATAGTACCTCGAAGTGGTAAACACGGGGTGATGTTGTTGTTAATGAGCTTGGTTATGGCTTCCAAGATTTCAAATCGAATACCAGAATAGCCTTGGAGAAGTGTGTTGATTCGCACTAACATGGCGGCTCTTGTTGCAGTGTGTGGCAGTATGTGGTTTGACTCAGTTCCACTTCCAAATATTCCGGCATTGTCATAAAAGACCATTGTCATGGCGGCTCTTGTTAACATGGCGGCTCTTGTTGCGGCAATTTCTAAAGCACCATTGTCATCAACAAGTCGGTTCATCCCAAATTGAGGGTCCTTGTAAAATATTGTTTCAAACTCCCTGTAACCTAGGTCTTTCAATACACCAACTAGCTCAAAATAACTCCATCTGTCGACATTTACCCTCAAATCATTTACTACTCCATTCTCATATACACTACGACCTTTGTCTGTGAACTCACCACTATGATGAATTTTCAGAGTTATGTATTCTTCCATGATACCTGGGCATACCATGTAAGTAATTAACGTTTAAACTAACAAATTTATATAAACCCTAAATCTGTCTGAACCTATACCGAAAAACCCTAAATCAGAGAGATGAACTAACCTTTCGAGATTGGCTCTTGAATCGTCTGCTTCTCTTCAATCGTTTTCTTCTTCTTCGTTTTCTGCTTCTCTTCAATCGTTTTCTTCTTCTTCGTTTTCTGCTTCTCTTCAATCGTTTTCTGCTTCTTCAGTATTTTCTTCTTCAATCTTGCTTTCAATCGTTCTTCATTGTTTTCTTCTTCAAGTCGTGCCCTCTTCACTTCCACCTCACTTCCACCTCAACACTTCATTCCACCTCAGCACTCCACATGGCAATTTTTTCAAAAACAAACTAACGACAACTAACGGAAGGATAAACGTGACACCATTTTAAAAGTTAAAGGACCAATTTGACACTTTTTAAAGATAAGGGACCAAAATGGACCCCGAGTTAAAGTTAAGGGACCAAAGGGGTTATTTTGCCTATGTTTTATTTGCAGTATATTACAAAACATTGAATATATATATATATATATATATATATATATATATATATATATATATATATATATATATATATATATATATATATATATATATATATATATATATATATATATATATATATATATATATATATATATATATATATATATATATATATATATATATATATATATATATATATATATATATATATATATATATATATATATATATATATATATATATATATGGAATTTGTTAGTGTAGACCAATTTATTTTCATGAAAGTCTATTTTAGTAATATTTAACTATAAAAAGTAGTTAGATGCACCTTAAATTACATGTTATTAAAATAGACCTTCATAAAAATAAATGAGTGTATTTTAATAAACCCTACGGGATTTGCTTAAAAACACCCACTTATTTTTATAAATGTCTATTTTAATAAACTTTAACTAAAAAATTGTTAGATGCACCCTAAGATACATGTTATTAAAATAGACCTTTAAAAAAAGTGATTTACGTTAACAAACCTCAAATATATATATATATATATATATATATATATATATATATATATATATATATATATATATATATATATATATATATATATATATATATATATATATATATATATATATATATATATATATATATATATATATATATATATATATTAAAATTAAATTAATGTATCACAATAATATTTACTCATAAATATCATCTAGTATAACTAAATAAAAATAACAAATTTATATCAAGCATATGTCAATTATGAATTTGTGTAAAAAAATAAACATTTATGACACATTATATAGAATAACATGACAATAATCACACACACACACACACACATATATATATATATATATATATATATATATATATATATATATATATATATATATATATATATATATATATATATATATATATATATATATATATATATATATATATATATATATATATATATATATATATATATATATATATATATTCTTTGATTTATTAAAAAATAAAAAAATTTATTTTTATTTTGTTTTAGTAATTGAAGAAAATAGATTTTATTGTATAAACTTATAATAATGTATCACAGTTAATATTAAGTCATAAATATTAGTATAAATATATGTTACTCATAAATATTATGTGTTATAACTATATGATAATAACTAGGGCTGGAAATGAGTCGAGTCGAGTCGAACTCACCTCAGCTCGGCTCGACTCGTTAAGAATTGTTTGAATTCGAGTTCGAGTTCGAGTTCGACACGAACTTTTTTTTAAGCTCAAACTCGACTCGTTATAAGTTCACGAACAGTTCGGTTCGACTCGTTAGGTTCATCTCATTAGGTTCAGCTCACATGGTTCACGAACTTAAAAACTATTTTTAAAAAAAAATATATTTTTTAGTATATTTGAAATTTTAAATAAATATATATTTTTAAAATAAAATATTAAAATAAAATAAAAGTTATCATATTGAAATTTAACTTTATCTTCGAAATCTACTAATTCAAAACCTACACAACTTTCAAGAGATACATTTGAGAGTCTAATTCAAAAACTAATAAATTGAAGATTAAATTTGTCTAAGATTTGAAGTAAATATTTAAACCTAATCTTAAAGACAGTATAATTCTTTTCATATGTAATCGAGTTGACTCATGAACCTAACGAGTCGAACTATGTATAGTTCAAGTTCAGCTCATTTAGTTAACGAACTTAATTTTTCGCTCATACTCAACTCATTTGGTTCATGAACCTAGTTCAACGATTTAATTGTCGAGTCGAATTCCGAACTATCTTCGAGTTGGTTTGGTTCATTGCCAGCCCTAATAATAACAAAATGAAACATATATGGAATACTTAAATGAAAATAACATATTTATATCAAACATGTATTAACTATGAAATTATGTTTAAAAAATAACAAATCATATATATATATATATATATATATATATATATATATATATATATATATATATATATATATATATATATATATATATATATATATATATATATATATATATATATATATATATATATATATATATATATATATATATATATATATATATATATATATATATAGTTCTGGACTGAATTTGTAGTTGACCCACAGTCGAGCACAACCCAATCCAGTTCTACATCCAGGACGGCGCAGAGTGCTGGTCCAACCCTTTGGGGCCAATGGAGAACACGTTCTCCACATTCTCCTCACCCGAAGACACGTCACCAGTGAAACCTGCACACTTCGCGAAACTGTTTTTCCCTTCGTAACGGGCAAGTTCGTCCACTATCCGTCGAGTGTTGAGCGATTGACCCAGGACGATGAGCGCGAGCTGCTCATCCCTACTTTCACGTAGGAATCCTGACAATCATCCGTTGTGGGCTTAAACACTCAGCCCATAATAGAGACCATTGGCCTAGCGCTAACAACTCACTATAAAAACCCTCCTCTGTAGAAAGTTCAGAGATTCTATTCTTTAACTCTTTCTTACTTACCTCTTCACCCGAACTGACTTAAGCATCAAAGTTCCTACAGGTACAACCCCCATTTGTCGATCGTTCAAGACTACAGACGTGTTGCTGGCCACTCACCTATTCTGATCAACTGGTTGGATCAGTGGCGTCATCTGTGGGAAACCAATTTCCCCATCTTTTTTTTCCTGAAACCAAAAGATCAAAACAAAAAACCTCAGAAATCGATCATGGTTGGTCAAAAAGACGACAATAACAGCGGTCATGAAACCGTCACCTCTCTTGTCCGTAATGCTGTCAACGACGATGATATGCCACTTTTAGAGGAATGCACTCCACCGAGGAGAGACACGCACACCACTTCCCCCTCCTGCGACGATGCGACCGACAATGACGTCCAATATATCGAAACCCGCGAAGTCTAGAAAGCTCCAGAAAAGACACCAGAGAAATTTTAACCGATTTTGGTGCCACCCAAGACCGACCCAACCATAGCGGCCCTATTCGCAGCGCTTAACCAGACCAACGTGTTGATCTACCAACAAAATGAAAGGATCAGAGCATTAGAGAAGGACCATCGTTCATGCTCTCCCCCACGAAGACACTAACAATATGAAGCCCGAAGCTCGTCGTTGTGACAACCAGGCTGCCGCCAACAATTAGAGAGGTCGCAACACTTGATGATCAAGAAGTGAAACCGTACTCCTCCTCACAAGGATCGACGCTTCCCAGGTGCCAAGAAAAGCAAAGCCAGTGGACGACTAGATAACCGTCGTTCGCCTCTGCACAAATCAAATGGCCGACCAAAGGACGTGCCACCATGCCGCGATGACAGCCCTCAGCGACAAAAGTACGACCATTCTCCACCATGCTCACCAGTTTGGAGTGACGAAGACGACCCCCGCGGGCCATTATCTCGAGCAATCATAGACGCTTCCTTTCCCGTCGGGCTGGAAAAACCATCGAACTTGGGAATATATGATGGAACAACAAACCCCGACGAACACATTGAAAACATCGATACTTCGCTCGACTATCTCGGCGTCAGAGGTGCCATCAAATGCAGGTTTTTCCCCACTACATTGAGGAAGGGTGCCATGATGTGGTACAAGATCCTCGCCGACGAATCCGTCACTTCTTGGAGAGACATAGGAAAGCATTTTTTGAGGCACATCACCGCTTCTTGTCGCCATTCAAAGTCTGAGGTGACGCTCGACGCAATCATGCAAGGGAAAGATGAATCCCTTCGAGCCTGCATCGAGAGGTTCAATCGGGAAGTCGTCTAGGTCTCCACGACTGATGAAATGAAGAAGTATTTTCTCGAGCGGGGAATGCACCCCCACAGTGGCTTCGCCAAATCCGTTGGCATTAAAATGCCTACAATAGCTGGATGCCCTCATCCTCAAGGCTCAGGCCTATATTCAGTACGAGGAGAAAGAAGCCGCCAACAATGCTCGAGACTCACGACACCAGGAAAACGCCAGAGTTTCGAGGCATGATGACCACCTAGCACCTTGCCGAGGAGGGGAGAAAAGAAAAGAAAATAATCCCCATGAATCTCGAGAACACAAAGGATTTGAAGATGAAGTATTACACGACCAATGGGACTGTCGCCACTCTTCACGGGGACAAAGAGGCTGCAAGGAGATGCTTTGAAGCAGCCTCAAAGAGTCAAAACTCCATTAACGTGTCTCCTAGAACTGTCAACAAGCCAACACGACCCAGTGGCTAGGGGGATCCAAAAACAATGCCTAATGTTGACTCGGTAGACCTAGATAATTGCTTCATCAAAGATGACTTAAAGGAGCAAAAGAAGAAAGAAAGAGAAGCCCGACTAGTAGCGGAAAGCTCCTCAACGCCAGATAACAACGAGGAGCCTCCCCATCCTAGGCGCCTCATTCCAGACAGCGATTTCGAAGTTATCCTCCTCGGCAACAATCCAAACAAAGGGGTGAAATTGGCACTGGCCTCCCTGACCTCACAAGGAAGCAGTTAAAAGTCTGCTTAAGAGAGAATGTTGACCTGTTCGTGTGGAGTGCCGTTGAGATGCCCGGACTGGACCCCAAAGTGATCTGCCACCAACTGACAATAGACCCTGCCGCTAGGGCTGTAATGCAACATAGGCGTATGCAGTCTCCCGAGAAAACGGAGGCTGCTGAAAATGTTGTAAAAGACCTTGTAGAGGCTAATTTTATTTTAGAAACCCAGTACACAACCTGACTTTCAAACGTTGTTAAAAAATATAATGGGAAATGGAGGATGAGTGTTGATTATACCGATCTCAACAGGGTTTGCCCTAAAGATGCTTACCCTTTACCTAACATAGATAGACTAGTTGATAATTCTGCTGGATTTAAATTATTTTCTTTTATGGATGCGTATTCAGGGTACAACCAGATCCTCATGGCAAAGGGCAACAAAAAAATACACGACCTTCATAACCATACGACATGACGCTAAATCCATAAAACGAGAATTTCAAATTGGAAACCTAGTCTTGAAAAGAAATCACAAAGATTCTCGCGAGTGCAAACTCACCGTGAACTGGGAAGACCCCTATCACATTCGGGCAAAAACGAAAAATAGGGCCTACTACCTCAAAAACTTGCACGGGGAAGAACTTGATCGACCACGAAACACCAAGAAAATGAAAAAATATTACAGTTAGGCTTGACAATCAACATACCCCATTTGGCAACGACATGGTACGTCCTGACCATGGAGGCATGCTCGGATACAAGCACAACGTCAAAAACTTAATCAAAAAGGAAAGTTTCCATTCTTTGACGAGCAGATTCTTAGCCCAATAGGGAAACCTCAATCGAGCTCCGCCGTCGTCGTACCATTAAGGCAAAACACTCAACTCGCGATGGGAGGTTCACGCCGCGGAGCTAAGATCCCGACCGAGATCTTTCCATCGTTATCAGTACCGAACCCAACTCCAGTTACTCGACGAGTTCCCTACACTGTAGAACAATAACGATGTTAAGCAAGACCCCCAAATACTTAGAAAAAATAATTTGCAAAAAAACATATTGTTACAAGCAGCTAAAATAGACGAGAATCCAGAACGACTAACCGAGGAAAATAAGTACTTGGCAAATAAAGCATACAGGTGTTAAGTGCAAATTTTAACTTAAATTGAATCATCTTTCTTGGCACTTTTCAACTCAATTCTAATGTTTTAATAGATGTATTTCATGTTCTTGTGTGATTTCTCAATTATATTGCAAATACCTTTGGATTCTTTGATGTGTGTGTTATTGTGCAGAAAATAAGCATATAACATCAAGGATTAAGACACAAAGGATTGGACAAGAAAGCCAAAGAAATGAAGAGGAATCAGCATGTTCGTTGTGCGAACACCAGCAAGTAGTAAGGGAATGTTCGTTGTACGAAGTCCTGGCGAAGCCCTAGTGAGCCATCTCAAATTTGAGGCAGTAGGAAAAGGACCCAAAGTTCGTTGGGAAAAGTTGAAGCAAAGCAGTCCGCTGTGCAAAGAAGTGCTTGCACATGAAACTCATATATTTTCTAAGGGCGGTTTAACTGTTTCTGAGACACTTCAAGTGCCTCAAAGTAGACTTCGTTGGGCGAAGAAATTGTCTGCAGTGTGAACATGACAGAATTTGTAAATAATATATAAGTGCTTTTCTCACTTTTTAGAAAGAATATTATATTTTTTAGCATAGAAATTTATCTCTCTTCATTCCAAGAACATTCTTTAAAGAGAAACACAAACCCTAAGATGGATAAGGTAAGAGCTTTGATTTCTTGTTGGGTTTGAATGTAATCTTTTGATACCTTGTGTATTTCATCTAATATATGTTTTGTGAACTAGTTTTGATTCAATATTGATGTTGTCCTTGATTTCTTATTTGTTGGTCTTGACAAAACCTTTCCAAATCTTAGATCTTAGATATTCATCTATCAATGAGAAATTTTTTGACATAGTCTTGTAAGTTGATATTCACTTGTATCTTTGCTTGTATTGTGTTGATTAGTAGCATGAGTAAGATCAATATGGTATTATGAGGATGCATGATAACATAGATGAAGAACTATGTTCACATACATTTGGAAAATTAGTTGAATACATATAAAAAAGGGTTAATCATGTGTATGTATTATGATCATGGCGTTATATATGAATTAAATCATTAATTTAATATGGATGCTATTTGAATATATGTTAGGTATTGATCGGTGGATTTCACTTGTGTTTTCAAACGCTATTTGTTGTTAATTTCGCAATGTTTTTATCTGTTTTCGAAGCTTTAGTTGTTATTATCTAAATTACTCGTAGTTGTGTGTCTTCAAGTCTTATTTTTAAGTTTGTATTACTTTTGCCGCTGGTGCGTTTGATTCGGTTTCTTTTAGTGTGTTTTTGGCAGGAATGGATAGCTTGACAGTCGCACCGCTTTCGGAGGCAAAGAAAAGTCGGAAAAGGGAAGTCAGAGCTACAACACGGGTACCCGTGTTGCACAACACGGCCCGTGTCATGGAGGACACGGTTGGCAGACACGGGTAGACCAAAGCAGAAGAAAAGGAGACTCAGACGTACAACACGGGTGCCCGTGTCATGCAACACGGCCCGTGTTGCAGCCCTTGGAGATGAAACACGCCCTGAAGAAGTCAGCATCCTGACACGGCCACCCGTGTTGCACAACACGGCCCGTGTCAGGGCCACTGAGAGTGAAATTGTTATATTTTCTGATTTTTTGCTGTCAGACCTATTTCGAAGGGCATTTGAGACATTTCGCGATGTAATTTGAATTTAGATATAAGAGTCACTTTTTAGAAAGTAAGGGACACTTTTGAACTGATATTAGGATTGACAACTGAGAGGAGAGTTCGGCTGGAAAACAAAGGATCGATCAAAAGCGGAAGCAATTGATGATCCAAGGATTTTAACTCGCATTGTAATGATCTTCTCCTTTTCATTTCTAATTGCTTTTATGTTTACAAAGAACATGAGAGCTAAACCCCAAGTTGTTAGGGGGTGGTCCTAAGTTGCGATGTAATGACTTTTATTTGATTATTCTATTAGAACTATGTTATTCACCTTATATATTTTATTTTGCATTAATCTTAACGCGTATTCATATTGGAAAGTAGAATTCAAATTATCCTTAGGTTTTAATCTGGAAAGTCAACCTAACACTTTTGCAAAATAGTATCACGGTCGATATTGCTTAGGAATGAGGATATCCCGTATCACGTATCTTATGGTCGGAACTATTGCTTGATGCTTTTCATGGACACTGAGGAATTAGTGTACAAGAAACTCATCAAAGGGTTTTCATTAAGGAATTAAGAAAACTAAATTGGCCAACTGATGAATTAAGGTTAATAACTATTATAGCAGAATAATCATACATGGTCTTTACTCGCATCGTCTCCACTCCCCTAACACTGTTCTTAGATTGATTTATAAGTCTTTATTTACTTGTTATATTACTCTGCTACCAAACAAACCACTAGACCTTTTGTTCCTTTGAATCCTAAAAATCCCATTAATTACTACGCAGTCCTCGAGATCGATACTTGGGACTTTTCCCTTATTACTACAATTGGTAAAAATAGTACACTTGCTATTTTCCCGATCAAGTTTTTGGCGCCGTTGCCGGGGACTGCCAAATTAACATTGTTTTTAGAATCCAAAAGAAATTTTGTTGCTCTGCGACTAAAATTTTATTATTTACTGCATAATTTTTCTCCGCTTGTATTATCTAACGCTTGTCTAATTGTGTATGCGAGGTTAGGCCTCAGCTAAATATTCTTTTGATACAGAACCAGAACGAGCGTTACACGAAAGACGGAGAATAGCTAAAGTTAAAAGACTGGAAGAAATAGAGGAAATTATATCTGTGCAGAGCGACTCCGAAGAGAGAGAGAGAGACAACACCTGAAACTGTTCAAATGGCTGGAAATCCATCTCAGCCTGAAAGACTGCTAGGAGACTATGGAGGGGCCAATGTTTAACCAAACCGGATGACCATTGTGAATCAACCGGTAAACGTTGCGCATTTTCAGCTACACCCTTCCATCATCCGTCAGTTGGAGAGCAAGCCGTTCGCCGGAAGAATCAACGAAGATGTAAATAAACATCTTCAGAGATTCCTTACGACCACCACCTCGTTGAAGATAGAAGGACATTCCAAAGAGGCCAAGAGATTGGTTATGTTCCCGTTCACACTCACTGATGATGCTGAAGAATGGTTTTACTCGCTTCCAGCTGGGAGTATCACAACATGGCAAGAGATGGAAACTGCGTTCCTGAATGAGTGTTTCCCTGCTTCAGTGTTTATCCGAAAAAGATATGATATTGTCAACTTCAAGCAAAAAGAAGGAGAATCTTTAGGGGATGCATATAAGTGGTTTAAGAGGTGTCTTACAGCATGTCCTACTCATAACATGGACGCCACGGAGCAGATGCAAAACTTTGTGAATGGATTACGACTCAAAACGAAACAGCTCATAGACACTGCTGCCGGTGGCTCAACCAACTTCTCAACGACCACGGGTATCAAAAGGATCATAGAAGCAATTTCCGCTAACGAGCACCTTGAGTTGTATGATCGCACGGTAAACCAACCGGAAGGTAAGATTGATTTGAAGCTGGCAGACCAGGTTGTTAAAATGGAGGATCAGATCACCGCTGAGGTAGAGAGAAGGTTAAAGAAAATGACTGTTGAAACTCAGGCAGTGGCACAGGTTGAGCCAGTTCAAGCAGCACCTTGTGAAATATGCGGTGGACCACACTTTACAGTGCATTGTGTAGCAACTCAAGAGCAAGTGGAACAAATTAATATGTTGAGGCAGAACAATCCCAAAGCCAACATATATAATCCTGGTTGGAAAAATCACCCAAATTTTTCATGGAAAGATCAACAAGGAAATATACAAAAACCTGTTCAAGGCCAACAACCGTATCAACCTCAGCAACAGCAGTACCAACAGACACCGTACCAACCTCAATATCAACAACAAGCGCCTCGAAAAGCTGATTAGGAAGTAGCCATTGAGAAAATGGCCGCCCAAAGTTCTCAATTTCAAGAAGAGACAAGGAGTAACTTCAGGAATGCTGGAGCATCCATAAAGAATCTTGAAGTACAAATGAGTCAAATTGCTCAACAGCTAGCGAGTTCACAAGCGTCGGGTACACTTCCAAGTGCCACAGTACCAAATCCGAAGGATCACCACCAAATTAAGGCGGTAGTAACAAGAAGTGGAAAATCCAAGGAAGTAGAAGAAGAGGAAACGGAACTAAATGATCAGATGATTGAAGTTGAGCTGGAAATTAAAGAAAATGAAATAGTTGAGGAAGAAGTGGTGACACCGGTACCGGTAACTAAGGAGAAAGTGGTAGAACCGAAACCGGTGATCAAGCTGCCATACCCCTCAAGAAATAAAAAGAAAGGACAGCAAGAGAAGAATTTCGAGAAGTTCCTGGAGCTGTTTAAAAAGTTGGAGCTGAACATTCCGTTGTTGGAGGCACTAGAACAAATGTCCACCTATGCAAAATTCATGAAGGACATCATTGCCAAGAAGTGGACTAGTGAGTCCGAACCTGTTATTCTAACAGAAACTTGTAGTGCTATTTTGCAGGGTCTGAAGATTCCGGTCAAGAAGAAAGACAGTGGAGCTGTAACTATCCCATGCACTATTGGCGATAGGTCATTCAACAGAGCTTTAATTGATTTGGGAGCAAGTATTAGCCTCATGCCCTTGTCCATCTACAAAAAGTTGGATATCAGTGCGGTTCAAGACACTCGGATGACTCTCCAGTTCGCTGATCATTCAGTTAAGCGGCCGTATGGAGTGGTTCAAGATGTTCTAGTTAAGGTAGATAAATTTGTGTTTCCGGTTGATTTTGTGATCCTAGAGATGCCGGAAGATGAAGAAATGCCGTTAATTTTGGGCCGGCCATTCTTGGAAACCGGGAGAGTCATGATAGATATGGAAGGCGGCACCCTGACCTTGAAGGTATATAACGAGGAGTTAAAAATTGATGTTAGCAACACCATGAAGCATAAACAGGATCGTGGCACCAGTAGTAACATACAAGTGCTAGAACAAGTCGTAGAGAGCGAACATTTGGAGAGTGTGACCCAACTGCCCCTGGAAAGAGTGTTAAGCATGTCAATCTTTAAGCAAGATAAAGAAGTGGATGAGAATGACAGGGAGGTAGTTGAAATGTTGGAAACTCGACCATTCCAAAGGGGATCCCGACCACACCGATGGGAGGACTTACGGCAACCTATAGCGCTGGAAGGTAATGACGAAAAGCCTAAAGGTTCGGAATTGAAACAACTGCTGGAAAATCTCAAATATGTTTTTCTAGACACCGAGGAAAAGTGTCCCGCCATTATCAGCTCTAGTTTGAAAAGTGTCCAAGAGAAACAACTGATTGGGGTTCTTAAAAAATTTAAGAGTGTTATTGGTTGGAAAATCGAAGACCTAAAGGGTATAAGTCCTACAGTTTGCATGCACAAAATCCTTATGGAGAAGGACCACAAACCGGTTGTGCAGCCTCAGAGAAGACTGAACCCAGTTATGAAGGAAGTCGTAAGAAAGGAAGTGGTGAAATTATTGGATGTTGGACTTATCTATCCTATATCGGACAGTTCATGGGTGAGCCCTGTTCACGTGGTGCCCAAGAAAGGAGGTACAACTGTGGTGACTAATGACAAGAATGAGTTGATTCCTACGCGTACAGTCACTGGTTGGAGGGTATGCATTGATTATAGGAGACTTAATTTAGCCACCAGAAAAGATCACTTTTCGTTGCCCTTTATTGATCAGATGCTAGAAAGATTGGCTGGTCACGATTACTATTGCTTTCTAGATGGATACTCCGGATACAACCAAATCGCGGTTGCGCCAGAGGATCAAGAGAAGACAGCTTTCACATGCCCGTACGGAGTTTTTGCTTATAGGAGGATGCCATTCGGGTTATGTAATGCCCCAGCCACATTTCAAAGATGCATGACTTCTATTTTTGCGGATATGCTTGAGAAACATATGGAAGTCTTCATGGATGATTTTTCGGTTTTTGGGTCATCATTTGATAATTGTTTAACTAACCTGTCACTTGTTTTGCAGAGATGTCAGGAAAGTAATTTGATCCTAAATTGGGAAAAATGTCATTTCATGGTAAGAGAGGGCATTGTCCTTGGTCACAAAATCTCACACAAAGGGATCGAAGTCGATCAAGCAAAAGTGGAAGTAATATCCAAGTTACCACCACCCGTGAATGAGAAAGGTATCCGAAGCTTCTTGGGTCACGCAGGGTTCTACCGCAGGTTCATAAGAGACTTCTCCAAGATAGAAAAACCGTTGACGTCCTTGTTAGTCAAGGACACGGCATTTGTGTTCAATAAGGAATGTGTTGACGCATTCGAAAACCTGAAAAATAAGTTAGTGTCAGCACCAATTGTGATAGCCCCAGATTGGTCGCTGCCGTTTGAGATCATGTGTGACACCAGTGACATCGCAGTAGGGGCTGTATTGGGGCAGCAGAAAGAGAAGCTTTTGCATGTGATTTACTATGCGAGTCACGTTTTGAACCCGACACAGATGAATTACGCAACTACCGAGAAGAAGTTGCTAGCGGTGGTGTATGCCTTTGACAAATTTAGGCAATATCTGTTGGATTCTAAAGTGATTGTTTATACTGACCATGCTGCGTTAAAATATCTTTTTGCTAAGCAGGAGTCGAAGCCCAGGCTGCTGAGATGGATCCTTCTTCTCCAAGAATTCGATGTGGAGATTCGGGATAAAAGAGGATGTGAAAATACTGTAGCTGATCACCTCTCGCGAATGTCACCGATTGAAGAAAACGAGGAAAAGCGTCCGATAAAGGATGAGTTTGCTGATGAACACATCCTAGTTATTCATGGTGTTCCTTGGTTTGCGGATTACGCCAACTATTTAGTCGGGGGTCTCATACCTGACGATTTTGATTCTAACAAACGGAAAAAGTTTGTTCATGACTGCAGGTTTTACTTATGGGATGACCCGTTTCTTTACAAGAAAGGGGTGGATGGACTGATCAGACGATGTGTTCCGGAAAACGAGCAAAGGAAGGTGCTCGAAGCATGTCATAATTCAGATTATGGAGGGCATTTCAGTGGCGACCGCACCGTAGCCAAAGTCCTCCAATCGGGGTTGTATTGGCCGTCTTTGTTCAAGGATGCCCAGAACGTAGTTAAGGAATGCGACAGATGTCAAGAGACTGGAAATATCTCGAAAAGAAACCAGATGCCGCAGAATTCCATGTTAGAAGTAGAGTTGTTTGATGTTTGGGGGATTGACTTTATGGGACCATTCCCACCATCATTTGGAAAACACTATATACTGGTAGCAGTTGACTATGTTTCGAAATGGGTAGAAGCAGTGGCACTACCAACAAATGATGCTAAAGTAGTGGTCAGGTTTCTGAAGGAGAACATATTTTCGCGGTTTGGAGTACCAAGGGCCCTTATAAGTGATGAAGGAACTCACTTCCTAAATCATCTCATGGAAAAGTTACTCCTTAAGTATAATGTGAAGCATAAAATATCTACTCCGTACCATCCTCAAACCAACGGGTAAGCCGAGGTGTCAAATCGACAACTCAAACAGATATTAGAGAAAACAGTGCGTGCATCCCGTAAGGACTGGGCAGTAAAGCTGGATGATGCTCTCTGGGCGTATCGCACTGCATACAAAACACCCATTGGTATGTCCCCTTACCAACTGGTCTATGGTAAATCTTGTCATCTGCCTCTAGAGTTAGAACACAAGGCATTATGGGCATCAAAAGTCCTTAACCTAGACCTCACCAAAGCAGGAGAGTCGAGAACTCTCCAACTCCATGAGCTAGAGGAATTCAGGAACCGGGCATATGAGAATGCAAAAATTTACAAAGATCAAGCAAAGAAATGGCATGATCGACGTATTCAGAAGAAAGAATTTCGGGAAGGACAATTAGTACTGTTGTACAACTCCCGACTGAAACTCTTTCCGGGAAAGCTTAAATCGAAATGGTCAGGACCATTTGTAGTACATAAGGCGTTTCAGCACGGAGCAGTCGAGCTGAAAAATCTAGCAAATGGAGACATTTTTAAAGTAAATGGTCAGCGTCTGAAACCTTACTACGAGGGACAGCAGAAAGATCGGAACGATGTCGTTCATCTCACATGATACGATGAAGGACCGTCGAGCCAGGCGACGTAAAACGAAGCGCTTCGTGGGAGGCAACCCACGTATTTTACACTCACGCTTTCATTTTGTTTTTTTGTTTTAACAGGTTTTGATTAACTCGAGGTTCATTGGTGAAAGAAGATTGTCGGAGACCAGAGGAGAGGAAAAAGTTGAAAAACAGCATCCTGACACGGGTGGCCATGTTACACAACACGGGCCGTGTCAGGCCTAGCATATCAGGGAAAAACTTGGGAAAAAGGTGGAGTCAGTGGAGCAACAAGGGTGCCCGTGTTGTGCAACACGGCCCGTGTTGCAAGTGCGTGGCTTTGAAAAAAAATATACTACAAGAGGAGCAACACGGGTGCCCGTGTTGCAAGGCGCGCTTTGATTCTTACAATTTTACCCCGTGGGGCCCACCACTTTACTCTCCACTTATCATTAGCAACCACACATTTCATATCATTTTTTCATATTCCTCCTTCTTCTCCCTCACAAAACCCTTAACCTCCATAACCTTCTCTCCACAAAAGCTTCATTATCTACCACACCCACTCATCGGAAACAATTTTGTCCTTCACAAGAAACGTTCTACTCATCATTGTGCTTATTTCTACGGTCGTGTTTTTCACTAACAGTGATTTCGAAATTTTTCGAACTATCTGTGTTGTTTGTGTTTTGCAGGTTTAAGAATGCCTCCTCGTAGAGACACAGGAAAAGCAGTGGCGGAAACTTCGCGCCCCAGAAAGAGAGCACACCGTATGGAGAATCCTCACGGAATACTCTTTGAAGACCCGGATCATCAGAAGAAGTACTCTAACATCATCAAGCGTAAGCTCGCTCCCACAAGGTATATCTGTAACACTACGCTTGATAATCTAGGGCTGAGAGTAGAAGTCCATAGGATGTTTCACACTCTGGGTATGCTAGAATTTATGCAATTGGAAGCGCCGACTTATGAGCGCATAACTGTTGAATTCTTGAGTACTTTAGAATTTTAGTTGAAGCACAGGTGGACAGGTGTGGAGGAGGAATATTATGGTACACTGAGGTTTCGGTTATTTGATACTGACCATAGCCTGACCATAGCCGAATTGGGAGATATTCTGAAGCTCCCCAATTTTGGACCCGGAGCCCCTCCGGGAAATTTTAGTGCAGGGGACTTCTGGAAGGCTATTACAGGCAGAACTGATTATGTCGCGAAGGCGGCAAAAGCCTCGTGTATCCATAACCCATGTTTCAGGTACGCTCAAAAGGGATTGGCATATACACTGTTCGGCAGGGGTGACAGCACAGGAGTGGCGACTCAGAGGGAGTTGTACTTCATGTATGGCATGGCAAATCAAGAACTCATTAATGTAGCTGCCTTTGCAGCTGATCACCTGAAGAGGGTTGCGAATGCACCTTCCGGCGAAATAAGTGTAAGCGGTATGATTACTCAAATCGCAAATCACTTTGGCCATGGTGCTCTCTTGAGAGAGGAACCCACTGTTGCAGGTAAGACAAAAATAGATCTTGCCACACTGACTGCCCAAGGTATGATTCGAGTCTTTAATAATTACTACTCCTTGGTAAGCCGAAACAGTCATCTCCTTGCTTTACCTGCCCCTGACTTTATTAGTATTCAAAATGTGAATAACTGGCTATATGAGAGCACAATGCAGGATGAAGAAGACCAATTTTATGATGGTACAGGTACATAATTCTTTGAGGATGAAGGAGATCAGGTAGAAGAAGCGCCTATACCGCCTACTCGAGTCTCACCCCATCAGGAATCCGGCTCAGGCTCTTAGAGCTTATCTAAAAAAGAATGGGATTGGATGGAGAATAAGATGTGTCATCTCCGAAGTGAGCAGACGAGGCAAGGCGAGGAGCAGACAAGACAAGGGAACGAACAAATCCGACAAGGCAGGTTGATCGGTGAGATGCACGAATGGATGCGGCAGATGATGCTGCGCGACCAACCTCCGCAAACATGAACTCTGTGAGTCCTCTACTACTAGTGTTCCAACAGTGAGGACACTGTTGAATTCTAGTGTGGGGGTATTTTATTTGTGTTTTTATGTTATTTGTTTATGTTATTTGTGTGTTTTCAATTCTGTTTTAGTTATTTGGTTATTTAATTTTCAGTGTTAGTTTGAGAACATGATAGCAAGTCCACAGGAAAACCCCCCTGATATTGAGCTAATAAAATTAATAACATTGTTGGTTGGGGAACTATTTAGTGAAGATGTTGAGTGAGGTGATGAGAAAGTATATAGAATACTCAGAAAAGAACTGTGAGGATGAAATCGGAATAATCTTGAGAGATAGGTCAAAGGCAAACACCCTGGGTTTCCCGAATAGGAACGAGTTCGACGTGTAGATTTGTACCATAGTGCTTTGATCTGAGAAGTACCCCTGAGTAGTTTATTTTGACAATCAGGTTTCATCAATAAGAATCGTGTGTGCAAGGTTAATGAAACTTATTGAGCTAAGGCACAGAAAAAGAAAAAAAAACAAACAAACAAAAAGGGGCAATTAGGCGACTAATCCTTCTAAGTTGGGTAACCCTCACCCGGTTATTCAGCCCAACGGCGGTCGAACCTGAAAGCAATAAAAAAAAAGAGAATAACAGTGCCAGAAAAAGAAAAATGTCGTTGATGAATCTTGTACACACGAGGAAAATCATAAAAGTCGTATAGTGATTGTCTGAATGAAAGGGAGGAAAATCGAAAAAGAAGACTTAAGTACAAAGCATAGTCGGAGAGGTTACCCATAGGGAGACTGAGGTCTGTGGTTTACCGCAGTCTAGTGTTTGCATGTTACCTGTTTTGAGGGAAAAGCCGAGATTAATCCCAGGGGACTTGGAATGAGAAGTTCAAGTATGAGTATCATCACCATAACTCACAATTCTATGGACGTTCCGTTATGAAAAAGATATTAAGTTCGGTTTGGCGAGCTTTTTGCTTGAGGACAAGCAAAAGTTCAAGTTCGGGGGAGTTTGATCAGTGGATTTCACTTGTGTTTTCAAACGCTATTTGTTGTTAATTTCGCAATGTTTTTATCTGTTTTTGAAGATTTAGTTGTTATTATCTGAATTACTCATAGTTGTGTGTCTTCAAGTCTTATTTTTAAGTTTGTATTACTTTTGCCGCTGGTGCGTTTGATTCGGTTTCTTTTAGTGTGTTTTTGGCAGGAATGGATAGCTTGACAGTCGCATCGCTTTCGGAGGCAAAGAAAAGTCGGAAAAGGGAAGTCAGAGCTACAACACGGGTACCCGTGTTGCACAACACGGCCGGTGTCATGGAGGACACGGTTGGCAGACACGGGTAGACCAAAGCAGAAGAAAAGGAGACTCAGACGTACAACACGGGTGCCCGTGTCATGCAACACGGCCCGTGTTGCAGCCCTTGGAGATGAAACACGCCCTGAAGAAGTCAGCAGCCTAACACGGCCACCCGTGTTGCACAACACGACCCGTGTCAGGGCCACTGAGAGTGAAATTGTTATATTTTCTGATTTTTTGCTGTCAGACCTATTTCGAAGGGCATTTGAGACATTTCGCGATGTAATTTGAATTTAGATATAAGAGTCACTTTTTAGAAAGTAAGGGACACTTTTGAACTGATATTAGGATTGACAACTGAGAGGAGAGTTCGGCTGGAAAACAAAGGATCGATCAAAAGCGGAAGCAATTGATGATCCAAGGATTTCAACTCGCATTGTAATGATCTTCTCCTTTTCATTTCTAATTGCTTTTATGTTTACAAAGAACATGAGCAGCTAAACCCCAAGTTGTTAGGGGGTGGTCCTAAGTTGCGATGTAATGACTTTTATTTGATTATTCTATTAGAACTATGTTATTCACCTTATATATTTTATTTTGCATTAATCTTAACGCGTATTCATATTGGAAAGTAGAATTCGAATTATGCTTAGGTTTTAATCTGGAAAGTCAACCTAACACTTTTGCAAAATAGTATCACGGTCGATATTGCTTAGGAATGAGGATATCCCGTATCACGTATCTTATGGTCGGAACTATTGCTTGATGCTTTTCATGGACACTGAGGAATTAGTGTACAGGAAACTCATCAAAGGGTTTTCATTAAGGAATTAAGAAAACTAAATTGGCCAACTGATGAATTAAGGTTAATAACTATTATAGCAGAATAATCATACATGGTCTTTACTCACATCGTCTCCACTCCCCTAACACTGTTCTTAGATTGATTTATAAGTCTTTATTTACTTGTTATATTACTCTGCTACCAAACAAACCACTAGACCTTTTGTTCCTTTGAATCCTAAAAATCCCGTTAATTACTACGCAGTCCTCGAGATCGATACTTGGGACTTTTCCGTTATTACTACAATTGGTAAAAATAGGACACTTGCTATTTTCCCGATCAGGTATAAACTCTAGACAAAGATTTAGGTTTAACATTCACGTGAGTATCAGTTCTTAATGCTCTGTGTGGGTTTTGTCGCGTGAGACAACACCAATGAGATAATACGGTTGGCCTCTCGACTTTGCATTAGACATAACCTCTGTTATGGGTGATAAGTGATGATATTAGATGAACATTTGAGTTGTGTATAACATATCAAAATAATTCATGTGCTATCAATTGATGAGATCCAAACCCAACATGGCTCCGTTTATATTTTCAATCTTTACTTTATATTTTTTCGTCTTTATATTTTCTACCTTTATCTATTGTATCTTTCATCTTTCAACCATTTTATAACCATAAGCTTAGAAATGTAGAGACTGTTGAACGATATTCTTTCCCTCACACCGATCCCTGTGGAGACGATATAAATCCCAGAGGAAATCCTTCCAAAACTAAATTTTTGCTTCTTGTCGCTTTACTGCAGTTCGAACAATAGGTAAGTAAAGGCATACACGAGCATGTCAAAAGAGTGAAGTGCGATTAAAATAACTTCCACGAAGGCTGAGAATGTCATAATATTACAACAAAAATAATGGGCAAAGCCCACGATCCAAATTTTACAAAATCACGACGCGCAAGCCCGAATACATAAAAACAAAACAAACAAAGCTAAATGTTGTGCTCCACCTCATTGTTGAGATCTTCCCTTTCCTCATAATCATCAAAGGGATAGCCGGGAGGAGGGACTATTTGACCATTAACCACCTTGTACAAGAATCTGGTCCCCTCAATAACGATCTCGACTCCGAGTTTACGATTTGGATCTGAGCCACTGCATTTTCAAAGCTCATCTTAACAACATCCATATAATCCTGCTCGAGACTCCTAATCTGAGAAACCAGCTCCGCATGGGTTAGTAAGGCTTTCACTTCAGCAGCCTCACCCTCGGTGGGGGCCGCAACAGCTTCCAAGGCAGAAATCTTATCCTCGAAGCTCTTCTTCTCGGTGGCATGCTCGAGCATCAAAGCAGTCATGTCCACAGTTAACTTGGTCAGTTCCTCTTTCTTCTCACGCAGCTCGGTAGCAATCTCACTCTGGATTTGATACTTCTCCTTATAGTCGTCAAAAGAGGTCTCCGGCCTGAGCACCTCCACTTCAAGCTTCGCATTTGTTGCCCGCAACTTCTCCAGCTCATCAGCAGAGCATGTATCATCATCATCATTATTAAGAACCAAGGCCACTTCTAGGACCCTCATCAAAGCGGCCGCATCCTGAACCAATGAATTTTTCATGCCCGCCGCATTGAGGCCCAGGATGGCCGAAGACTCTTCCCGAGGCACAACTAGAGAATGTCCCCCCTCAAAGAAACCCTTGTTAGAATAGTAAGGAGGCAACACGAGCTTGTCCTCTACAACATCATATGTGAGATCCATATCTATGGGATCCTTCGCGCACTGCCTTTTTTTGTTCGGGTGTCCTGCTAAGGGGAAGACTGGTTGCCCCCCTGTGAAGAAGAAGTACCGAGACCGGAGTCACCCTTGGACTGGTTCAGGAGTTGGACAATCCAATTCTTAGAGCCCCTCTTTCCACCCTTTGCATTATTCTCTTTGTTCATCGCCATCTTGATCACACGATCTTGAAGGTCTGTCATTTTATCTGCGACAAATGACATGCATAGGTTAATATACCTAGAAAGAATAAGCATACAAACAAGTTAAAAGGAAAAACAACTACCTAAAAGCAATACAACATCCTCAACAGTATCACACTCGAGGAGCTCCTTAGTGTTGATATATCGAGCCTTATAAAAGGGTTGGTCATGCTCGTCGAGGACAACCTCCCTGTTCTTAGTCTCCCACTGAGTAGGAGCGAAGTTGTCAACGAAATACATAAGCTTCTCGAAGCCATGTTGGTCCTCATGAGTCTAACTCGTTAGACTTAGTAATATAATAATATGTACTCTCATCAAAATGGGCGCTACACCAGAAAATGGGGAACCTGGAGACCATCCTCATCACCTCATCCTTGTCCTCATCACGATGCACACTCCCATCTTCTTTGCTTATAACCATGCGCTCGAACACAAAATTGATGGTTGCTCACGTCACATGCTTAATTATATAATACCTATCCTTAAAGTGCGAATGGAGTCCGTGAACATTTTGAACAACTTCTTCAGCTGCTTAAGGGACAACCAACTGTGCTTCCCCTTTAAAGGATTATCGTTGAAGGTGGAAACAGTGGAAGAACAGAGGAATGATGGCGCCGATCTCAAGATATTGACACACGATCTCGAAGGCCCGAATAAACGCAATCGATTTCGGATGCAGCTGAGAGGGCGTTAACTCCAACCGATCAAAAACGCCCACATGGAGACCGCTGAACGAGAATCGAAACCCCAGTTCTTTGAAGGCATAATCATACATAGAAAAACGGTTCCCCGAGAAACACGAGCAAACTCATTCCTCCCGCTCAGTTTTATAAACCGCTCAGTTCTTTGAAGCCTCCAGATACTCTGCGCCTTCTTCGACGATCGTAAACGCACTCTCCAGGAAGTCAACAAAACTTGAGGCTATCCGTCGGGGTTCCGGCCCGATCCAATCTAATTCAAGGTCGTTGATTGTGTCGACCAAGCGAAGGCCCTGAGCACTACGAGCTATACAAACCTGAAAAGCAGAGGACAACAGTGAATTCGCCGATCAAATCAAATCCACCCTTCCACTGCAACTCAAGTGAAAGGGTGAAGAGAGGCACGAGAATGCTGACCTCAACCAAAGCCCTTATTCAACGGCAAGCCAGGAAATCATGAGGACCTTCTCCTTGACAGAGAGGTCTTAGTCGAATCACCAACAAAACCACGGGGAAGATCCATCAGCGCAAGTTCTATTCACCACCTTAACGGTGGCGCCAGAGTGACTATCAGAAGATATAAAACACGAAACACTAACTTTCCTACTCAAAATTACCCTTATTCATAGGCCATCACTTCACATTTAATAGATGTGACGCGTGGCTTGAAGGGACAAATCATTTGTCTCTTCAAGTCTCATCAATCTTCCGGATTCCAATACGTCGAGCATCTCTTGTTGAACACAAGCGACAAACTTTCACATTCCCTCACGAACATGGCCTCAGAGAAAAACTTGAAGCAAATTTACAAGTAGCATGATAACTCGCGAGCAAAGCCAAACGCTCCATGCGAGCGCAAGCTAAACTCTTGACCGCAATCCTTTACAACGTGTCTTCCCCGAAAGTGAAATCCAACGAGTTACGAGCAAAACGTCGTTCTCGCAGACGCAAACTCACGAACAAGAAACGCCCGTGGTGAGCACCGTCTACGACAACGCGAGTTCGCAATCGCGAGCCCGAATGAATGCTTTCATCGCGCAGAGTCCCTTGCTCCTCATTGACACACAAACTGACTCTAAGTCATTGATCATTTGCCTATGAGCAACGACTTAGGGGACTCCTATTCTGGACTGACTTGTAGTTAACCCTCCGTCGAGCACAGTCCAATTCAATTTTACGTTGAGGACGACCGAGAGTACTGGCCCAACCCTTTGTGGCCAATGGAGAAGACGTTCCCCACGTGCTCCTCACCCGAGGATACGTCACTAACTGAACCCGCACACCTCGCGGAACCATTTTGTCCTTTGTAATGGGCAAGTCCGTCCACTATCCATGAAATGTGGAGCGGTTGACCCAAGACGATGAACGCGAGTTGTTCATCCTTACTTTCACGTAGGAATCCCGACAATCATCTATTGTGGGTCTGAACACTCAGCCCATAACGAAGACCATTGGCCAAACGCTGGGGGCTCACTATAAAAACCTTCCTCTGCAGAAGGATCAAAGATTCTATTCTTTAACCCTTTCTTACTTACCTCTTCACTCGAACTGACTTAAGTATCAAAATGCCTGCAGATACAACCCCCATTCGTCGATCGTTCAAGACTATGGATGTGTTGTTGGTCACTCACTTATTTTGTACAATTAATCGGAATATACATAATTAACTTTTTTTAATAAAAACTTTTATAAATCATATCTCTCTATATTTTCTATCTCAATTCTTATATTTTATTCATCTATTTATTTTATACTAAAAATAGAAAATATAGGTAAGTGTTATGGAATATGAAAAATTGAAATTCTTTTCCACTATTTTTTCTTAAACTTCTTCCGTCCAACATTTCAACTGTTTATAAATTCTAAAAACAATTACTGTCCTCGACATATCCTTAGATGTACACATAATATTTTATGTTGTATGAAACTACATTTCTTTTAAGAAAAACAACGTCCTTAAAGGCACATTTCTAAAAACACATTACATTTTTTTCTTTAACAAATACAATGACTATTCCAACAGAGAAAAAATACAATTTCATTAAAATCAAATTTATATAAGACACAAAATAATATTACATCCGTTTCTATATATAAGAGACAATTCATTTTTTTAGATTTATTGAATAATTAATGTATTTGATCAATTTATAAGCTAGATATATTTATTATTCAATAAACCTAAAAAATAAATTGTCTCTTATAAAAAGGAACGGAGGTAATATAAACTAATTAAAATCAAAGGCATCTCACTCAAATTACTTTCAAATTACTTCATTCTTTCAAAGACAACGAACCAAGTTGATCTCCAACTTCAGATCTGGATGCAGCGTCATGGACGAGGACTTGCAATGCCTCAGAGACTTTTTGTTTTAAGTCATCTGGAGATTCAATAAGATGAATTACTTCGGACCGATCCATTTCAAGCAACATTCCTGTCACCTTTGCTGTATATTGGTTTGGTGTAAGATGTTTCACAAGTGGATACAAATGTTCACCCAGCATCTGTTAATTCAAAACAGTGCATAACAAAAATTACATTTTTCATCCATCATTAAAATTATATGTATATGTTATTTCTATCTCTTTCAGGAAAATGGAAAGAAAAATAGAAAATATGCAATTTAGTTCTTATTTATAATAATGCGTTTAAAATTCAAATAATGCATATGGTTTTATCATTTAAATTTTCAAACTAACTTTATGGTATTCATTTACTCTAAAAAAACAATATAAAGTTCCTACATATAAAAATACCAACTTATACATACCATACGCTGGTTTTCTGGGGTAGCAGAAGCTAAATCTGATGCAAGTGATGTAGACCTCGGACGCTGATTATCAATAGAAGCTGCAGTAACTACTGGACCATCAAATGTCCTGGGCATCATTCCAGAAGTATTCACACCATTTTGATTGTTGGCCATATATCTATAAACTTGGTTGGAGTTACGTTGTAGCATCTGCTTTCAATCAAAATATTCTTTAATACAATAAAGTAAATCATTTTCAAAAAGATCAAACTTTAAATTTAAAGAATAATTACTTGATTTTGCTGCACGTGTTGGAGGTTTCCATTTCGTCGAGCACCTATACTTTGTCTTTGAAGTTGATAGGGCATAGCAAAATTTGGAGAAACAACAGGTCGCATTCCAGGCAATATTTGCTGCTGGAAACCAAATCCAGCAGGCTGAGGTGGTATGAAACCAGGTGTGCCTTGACCGTAATATAACTGTTGAGGGGCTAGTCTCGGAGACCCTGGATGATATCCAGAAATTCCTGCAGCCAGAGGTGCCATTCCAACGGGGGCCCGAATTTGGGCAAATTGAGCCTGCGGAAAAATAGATTTGTTTATATGCCCTTTGATTTTATGAACATATTACTAAACACAATCAAGTAACCATTAAAAATAAGAAAAGTAAAGAAGCATTTAAAGAGGAAAGGGTATAGCAATAACAACCAAGTCTTATCTCATTAAGTGGGGTCGGCTATATGAATCAATTTTCGCCGTTAAGGGTGATATGTCAAATTTTAATATGCCACTAGAAATCAGAAAGAAAGGTAAAATAGTAGAACTCAAATAACCAGTATAATTTTTTCAAAAAATCTATAGGTTTAAATATGCATTTGGTACTTGCAAATATAGGTCACTTTGCTTTTCCTTATTGTTCTTCTGTTTCACTCACTCTAAAATTAGTTTATATTTGAATTGGTTCTTGTAATATGTAGAACATTTCATTTTTGTCTCTCTCTAATATCAGTCACATAAATCACATGTATTTGCAAGAACTAAAACCAAACAAACAAAATTACTTAGACTGAAACCAAAAATAAGAAGAAAAAAAATTGAAGAGACTATAATGATACTCCACAAAAAGCACATATATATAAATTACAACCATAAATTAATATTTTCACAAAGGCCATCAAAGCAAGTCTACTTAATTATAAGCCACAGCTAGTCGGTTACTTAATAATGAAGAAAGTATTAAAATCACATATGAACAATAATATGAAAGAAGAGCATCACCTGCAATTGGGCCTTCCTCTCTTCTTTGCGTTGGGCCACAGCAACAAACAGAGGCTTTCTTCCAACCAACTTCCCATTCATTTCATTCAACTAAACAAAAAAACGATTGAAAGGTCAAGCATCCATTATGATAAGGAAACAAGTAGCTTAGTCACGCCTCTTTGAATACTTACCGCTTTGCTTGCTTCCTCCGGCGTAGAGAAGGCCACAAAACCGGAACCCTTACTGTGACCATGTGAATCCAACATCACCTAATTATAACAATAAAAACAACATGAAAAAAGGTCAAATTGTCACACTCAAACAAGGTCACAGTTGGTTGCACTTGTTCACAAACAAATAAATAAATCCAGAGAGACGTACAGTAAGAATCATTTTTAACATACCTTGCAAGAAGTTATAGTTCCAAATTCAGAAAATAGATCCTTCAACTTTTCATCGCTAAAACTGTCATCAAGATTTTTCAAGTACAAATTAGCCCCTTGTAATTTCTCATATCGGCTAATTCTTTCTTGTTCAAATTTGACTCTCAATTCATGCTCTCGTTCCGCTTTTCTCTGAGCTCTCCCGACAAATAAAACCTTGTCATGATTGATGGTGGTTCCATTTAACTTCTCAACTGCAGTAGCAGCTGAATCTGGACTCTGGAAATTCACAAATCCAAACCCTCTAGATTTCCCATTTGTATCTCTCATGATTATTGCACTGGTTATTGTTCCAAAGGGGCCAAATATATCCTTCAGTTCTTCATCATTTATTGTTTCCGACAAATTTTTCACATACACATTAGTAAACTTGGGTGATCCATTTGTCCTAGTCCTTTCCTGATGGCGAACAAAAGATCCAACATATACTTGTTTATCATTAATTAGCATTCCATTCAATCGTTTGATAGCAATCTTTGCATCTTCTTCATTATCAAACTGCACAAAACCGTGTCCTTTTGACTGACCACTACTGTCAAGAACCACCTTACAAGAAAGAACAGAGCCAAAGGCAGCAAAAGTATCATGTAATGCCTTGTTATCAATACACGCGTCCAAGTTCTTAATGAACACATTGCCTGATCCACTTTTTCGAACACTTGGATCTCGTTGAGAAAACATAATACGAATGGGCTTTCCATTCAAAGGAGTGAAGTTTAGAAATTCTTTAGCATTGGCCGCTGAAAAATCAGTTCAATTCAAAGACACAACCATAATTCAAATCCCAATCAATAAACTGTTCATCCATAGACGCTTGGAATATTGTTATGTTATGAATGCAATTCATCCATAGACGTTTGAAATATTGTTATGAATATAAATTGAGAATATACAGTATAGCAGATTCAAGATGAAAAATGCACACAAATTTTAGGTGGACTGTTCAGTGTGAGCTATGTCTACGGCCAGTCATACAATTTCTACTTTGAGCAATGCACAATAATATGTCATGCCATCACATATTAGCCACATTCAAGCATTTGGAACATTGGCAATGATTATATCAAGAATGGATGGTCTAGAATTCAATGCAATATTTATTTTACTTTAAAATTTATACTAATCTTGATCCAATTGCGTGAATGCGGAAAAATTGTGACTCAATATATTGTTTAAATGAATGAATTAAAATAGGTTGATTATAATTTGGGCTGGACCATTAACATATATCTCAACATTAGTCAATAAATGCGACTCTAAACAAAGAAGATATCATCCTTGCAATTAGTCATTCTAGATTCATATTCAAGGAAGCTATGATATTTATCTCAACAGATTGTGGTCGACACAGTGTGAATTAGCAACAATTTCTTTTTCATATAAAAACGGTTAATAAAGATACAGGTTCCGATACCGTTTTGGCGCAAACTTTTCCACAAACTTTTCACAGTAAATGAAGGCTTTTTAGAAGCTTTCCTCCTACTACTCAATCTTATAGACGGAAAAACACATTTAATGAAATAAAATTGATGATCATAATGAATGATGATAACAATATAAGGATGATTAATCAGTAACAATAAAAATAATTCAGTCTAACACACACAAAAATCAGTATCAATAAAGATCAAACAAATTCGTTAACATAAAATTTAACTTTCAACGAAAATAAAATGCAGAGTGATACGCACCATCCTGAGCGTTGGCGAAGTTAACGTAAGCGTAACCAAGAGATGATCCCGTGGTCTGATCCCTGCAAACCCTGATCGACAGAACCTGAGCCACTGGGCGAAACAGCTCAAAAAGCTGTGCCTCGATCACACTCCCTTCGAGATCGCCTACGTAAAGCGATGCATTCGCAAACGGTCCTCCGCCTAATGCCGCCGTCATCGGAGTCGCAACTGTCGCAGAGTGAGCAATCGGTGAAGAAATTGCAGCCGCCATTCCGTTTTTCCCGCGAAAAATAACTGTAAATTGACTGAGATGAAAGTGAGCACTGAGAAGAAGAAAACGGTTAGCAGCAAACGTGGATGAAAATTTGGAAGAAAATCAAAAGCAAACCCTATATTTATAAAATTTTACGGAAATATTAATTTTTTGTTTTTTTCTTTTCAGTTTTTTTGGTTGTGCTGTATCCGAGATTAGAGCGTTAGAAGAAGAACGATGAATTTGGGCTTTTATAGTTTATACAAACAACGCGGGCGTGGAATGCGCAATATCCCGTTTTCCTTGTGAATTTCTCGGAATTAAATTCGTGGCATTTTCGGAAAGATGACATGGCACTTTTTTTATTTATAAGAAAAACAACTTATATTAAGATATCATTAATAAATAAAATAATTGCTAAGACTGTTTTTGTAATTTCATCAATTCACACGTTAATGAACTAAAACTATTCGTCCAATATATAAAATTGAAGAAGTTTTATCAGGGGAACACGTTGCAATCACCTAACCTTTACTAGGAAATAAGCACCCATATCTGTTTTATTTTCTCCTAACATAATAAATAAATAAAATAGTGCATAGCCTTCAATTGAACCGAAAATCAATGATGAAAATGGTCTTGTAAATTGCAGGTGGATTAAAACTAAAATATAATTGAAAAAATTATAATTAATAGTTTAAAATTATTCAAAACATTGAGTAATAATATAACCAAATTCAAAGAATTGTATTTAAAAAAGTATTTACTTTTTTGTTTGGATGGTTAGAGAATTGGGAAGTGAAAAGAAAGTAACGGTAAATTTCCTTTTTGACTAAACAGCTTTTAATTTATCAAAAAGGACTTATCACAACACAAAACTAGAAACTTGCAAGGAAAATACTGCGTATTTGATAGGATATGATTAAGATGGAGCAATATTGCGGAATGTTCCATGGATAGGAAAGTTTGCCTGATAGATTTATGTGTAATAAAAAATAAGTAAAATATGTCATGCACTCTATTAAATTAAATATTTGTAACAAGATACTTGTAATAGGAAAGTTTGCTTGAATGGTTAGGCTTTGACTCAGATTGGTTTACTGCTAGCTCAAACGATATTTACCCAAGTAATATCATTTCAAATCTCTTTGATGAATTTAAAGAAAAATTATTAGATTACATCTTTTAACGGAAGATGTGTCTCACAGAGTCATTAAAAGTTCAAATTTAAATTGATTTAAATAAAAATTGTAAATCATATAAAAATATTTATAATATATATATATATATATATATATATATATATATATATATATATATATATATATATATATATATATATATATATATATATATATAGTCATCATGAGGAACATTTACGTTGGATCAAGAGCTACACCTAAGTGAGATAAGCACTACATATTTTTTTAAATTTTTAAGATGATAGATGCATGAGTCATCTTATTTATAAAATGTTCAACTTTCACTTTTCTAAGCAATGTGAAACTTCCAACTCACACCTGTACACAAAATTTCCTCCTCAAATGTGAGTCTATCCACTATGCTCATTCTCAAACGAAAACTTTTTCATCCACATACACTTGTATCGTCGTTGCGGACACTACAACGGAACACGACGTCTGACCACCACATTGTCAGGAAGAATTTCAATACAAAGAGTCGGTTCCTTAATTGGACCATCGACTCTGATACTATTGTTTCTCGAGTCATCATGAGCAACATCCATATTCGTTCAAGAGCAACATACAAGTGAGATAGACACCACATATTCATCCAAAACCTTAAGGTGATAGGTGTATGTGTCATCTCACTTATAACGAGCTCAACCTCCATTTTTCTAAACAATGTGAGACTTTCAACTCACACTTGTACACAACAATATATGTGTGTGTGTGTGTGTGTGTGTGTGTGTGTGTGTGTGTGTGTGTGTATGATGGGTCCTATAAGTTATTCAGTTGTAACAAGTTGGTTCTTTAAGGTTTTTTTGCTACAAGTTATTCCTTTAAGTTACATAACGTCTACACTATTCCCATTTTTTAAAAATTTTTGTCCCAAAAATACAAATTTGGCATTTATGTTGATGAGGTAGTTGTAACGTCGATTAGATGGTTGTAACGTTGATGAAATATATTTGTTTTTTATTTAACTTCAATTAATTAAATAATGACAAAGTATTAAATTGCATCCCTAAACGAAATCCCTAAATCTCAAATTGAGAAAGGGAAGGAGCAGTGAAAAACATGAAACCCTAAACGTGAAGGAGAAGAGTTACGAACGCAGAAGGAATGAGAGGCATTTAGGCACGAAGGGGGAGAGTTACACAAGTAGGAACGACTAAGGGAGAAGAAAGATTCGAAGGAGAGGAACGCAGAAGCAAAGCATTGAACGTTGAATTATGTGTTACTTTTCATAATTTTTTGGTTCACATTCTAGGGATTGTAGGTGAGTGTCTAGTTTCTCAATATTGGTAGGGTGATGTAGAATAATGTATTTTTTTCTTTATTGAAGTCTAGGATTTTGTATGTTGTCTCTTATATCTATATTAATTTCTACATCGTACAACTCTCTTTCCCAAATGGATGTTTTTTATGTTAACTTTCATCACAGGGGATCGTTTGATGATAGGGTATATATGTAGGAGGGGAGTGTCAAATTGAAAGTGTGATGGTGATAGATGGAGTTATTTTAAAATTTTGGGTGTTGTTAAAGAAATGGGGTATCCAAGGGTACTTGAAATGTGGTACGATTTTGTCAGTACATCAAAGGAGTTAGTAAATGACTTTGGTGCAATAGAACTGTTAAATTGGTACAAGACTAATGAAAAGGTAGACATATACATAGTCCACCATATTTCCCAACATGATGTAGTAAAAGTACTTGATGTCCAACTTGTCGTAACTTATGTCCAACCCACTAAACAACAAACTAAGGGCCTATCTGAGATACTTGAGACCCTGCCTGAGATACCTAAACAAAAGTGATAATAGTTCCTTATGGTGTAGGTTTGATGACTCTGATGATGAGGTATTAAATAATAGAATTGATGAGGTATTGGTAGGAGTATGAGGGTTTGTTGTTGGCCAAAATAATCAACAGGTGGATGAATTAGAAGTGGATGAGTCACCTCAAGGTAATAAAAGAAAGGGTTGTAGACCAAAGAAAAAGAAGACCAAATGAAGTTCCAACAAGAAAAAGGGAAGAACAAAAAAAACAAAGGGTTGATGAAGGAATTTTTGTAGATAAGGAAATATCAAGTGAGGAAGATACACTTGATTTTGGGTTTAATGAAATGAAGAAAGGTAAAATGGTACATAGTGGTATGTCAGATTCATATTATATATCGGAAAAGTTGGAAACTAATAAGGATATGAGTAGTAATTATTCAGATGAAGGTACTAAGTTAAAATACCCATCATTTGCATTGCCTAAGAAGTTTGCTGACTATAAATGGGAATTGGGTACCATGTTCTCAACAAGGGAAGAGTTAAAAGATACAATTGCAAATTATGTTATTAGTACTGATAGACATTTACACTTTATAAAGAGTGATAAAACAATGGTTAGAGTGGGATGCAAGAAAGGGTCTGAATAGGTTGCATTATGTTCCAAATTACAAAATGAGGATACATGGAAAATGAGAAAACTAAATGACACACATACATGAAATAGGTAGTTTAATGTATGGATGTTTAACACTAAGTGACTTGGTAAGAAGTTGTATTTAACTGATAGAGTTAATCCAGTTGTGAAACTTATTACAATATGTGAGAAAATGCATGAGAAATATAATACTTGTATGAGTAGGATGAAGGCTTATAGGGAAAGAAATGCAACACTTAATTATGTTGAATATTCATTCAAGGAATAATATCTTAGATTGTATGACTACACACATGATTTGCTGAGATCAAATCCAAACAGAACAATAAATTTAAAAGTCCAACTAACTGAACCACAAACTGAGGAAAATGAGCAACAACATGAGAACTATGTCAACAGACCATTATTGCCAAGTTTTCAACGACTATATATGTGACTTTATGATTTTAGGAGAAGTTTTCAAGTCTAAAGACCAATTATAAGAGTTGATGGATGTTTTTTCAAGGCTCGTTATGGAGGGAAGATTCTTGCTGCAGTAGGTACCCTAATAATCAAATGTTTCCCATTGCATTGGTTGTGGTTGAAGCAAAGACTAAAGACGCATGAGCTTGGTTCCTTAGACAAATCATATATCCAACCAATGTGAAAACTTATGGGAAGAGACCTCATACCCCCAATACGACCACCAACATTAATAAGAGCACCAAGGAGGCCTAAGAGAAGAAGAAACAAAGATGCTAATTAAAAAAAGATACAAAAATTGTTAATATGAAAGGGATGCCAAATAAATGCTCAGTGTATGGTAAATATGGCCACAACAGTTCCTTATTCCCAAATGCATCAACACCAAGATAACCTAAATAATCCCAAAGATAACCAACCTAATCAACACAATCATAAGCACAACTAACTCCAAGAGTTCAAACTAGACTATCACCAAGAAGAATCCAACATACAAATTCACAATCCCAAACACAACCAACCACGAGACTTAAAACTAGACTATCGCCAAGAAGAACCCAAACAAAACCAATAACAAAACTTCAAACAAGGTTGTCACCAAGAAGAACCTAAAACTAAGTTACACAAGGCCAAACGCAACCAACCGTAGACTACAAACAAAGGTATCACCAATAAAAGGCAATACAACATTTCAGAAACCAACTGCAGTATTTCAACCACCAACAAGAACCACACTTAAGTTGTCCATAAAGAGAAAAAACAATTAGGATGTTGTTTTTTTTATTTAATTAGGATCATGTATTTCGGATGGTGTTTTTGTATTTAGGATGTTATGTTGCTGACTTAGAAATATTTATTTTATATGGCTACTATGTATTTTGGATGGATACTTAATGTATGTTGTTTGGTTTAATGAAGGATATTAAGGTTTTGTCATTGTTTTGGTTAATTGGCCTTTTATGTTTAATCAAGAAATCTTGTGATATTCTGTCCAATTTTTAGGTCCATTGTTTTTACAGTAAATTAAGTTGTAACACACAAGTCATTGAAGTCTCTTTTGTGTAACAAACAAATCCTTTAAGTCTTCTTTAGTGTAAAAAGTATGCCCTTAATACAACATAAAATTGGACAGATTCTAACAACATCAAATTGGACACAAACATATCCTTTAAAAGTGCTTACTTCAACATCAAATTAGGTACAAACTAAACATCATCATTGAAGAAAGTCATTACTGCATAACATTAACAAATTTTCTTACAACATTAACGTCAACATTAACCATGATCACCACTTATTAATCAAAATACACATCAACACTACAAAAATCACAACTAAAAACATTATGACAGAGACTAGCATTTCAACTTCTTCAACATGTTATTCATCATCTCCTTAGTGTAGTTGTCATCTCGATGAATCTTCTTATCATTTCCATAGATCTTTTTAATGGCCCTTATAAGTGTGTTTATTTCTATATCATTTTCCTCATATTTTGAACATCTTAAAGATTGAGATTGTTGTATTTCTGGTTGTCTTTCATCATTGCACTCTTTTCCAAACCACTCAAAATAGTTGCAATCACAGTTAGAACCTTCACTCTGTAAACATATAACAGTTAGCACCTTCAAAAAATACATAGAAGAAGATATCAATAAAAGTACCACAAAGTATCTGTAGTCCCAAAAGAGCTTCCCTGAGTTTCATCCTTTCTTCCTAATTGTTCGTTGTTGGGTGTGGATATGGAAGTATAAAAACGGTCTAGAGGGGGTGAATAGACTCAAATTTAAAATTTCAACTGCCGTTTTCCAAAATCAGAGTATTTTCAAAAATGAGTCAAGTGGAAGGTTTGATGTGAAAATTAAAATTATACAATTTGAATATTGATCAAGTCAACACGGATCACTTCACAAATATCAATGATTAATATGATTGAAATGCTTGGTATGAATTGATTCAATTGTTAATTAAAAGAAGTGTATATACAATGATTTAATATATGAAAATCTAAATTCAATTCACTTTAGATTATTAATCACAAGACTAGCTTAACCAGTTATCCAATTCCAACAAAATCTAAATCTTACGTAATAAAATGCTATCAAGAACAAATAATATAACACAACAAAATTGAAAAAAATAACCATGCCATCACTACTAATTTAAATGAGAGAGAGAGAGAGAGAGAGAGAGAGAGAGAGAGAGAGAGAGAGAGAGAGAGAGAGAGAGAGAGATGACACCGAGATCTATAGTGTTTCGGCGATCGTCCATGCTATGCGCTCTTAAATGGTATCCCATTGGGACATGTATAGTTCCTTGTTATTTACAAATATTTCCAATAGTTCATACAATCATCAATCCATAATACAACTAAAAAAATAAATTTCCTTATTTGGATCTTGAGTTGTATATAGCAAACTTGTCAAACTCTTCCATATAATCTTTACTCAAATACGTTTCTTGAGTATCCCAATAACACCAATTCTTCTCCAAGCTTTCGTGTGTAGCAATCAACCCCTTGATCCTACTAATTTCTTGAGCGGTGAAAATTTTCTAAGATCTAAGAAGAACTCTACATTATCTGTAGTCTTCTATACAATCACTACTAAGGCAATTATGGAGAAAAGAACCTACTTCTTTTCAATGGAATTTGTCCCCACCATTGACAATTCCTCAATTTTGCTAACAACCTAAAAAACTCAACAAGATCTCCAAGAACGGTTAGTTTCAAGTATGTGGCTCCTTCACTCAATCTCAGAAATCTCGTTATCAAGATCTGAACTCAATTTAAGTTGAAGATGTAAGAATTTCGTAGCAAGGCTTTAAACACTCAAAACAGTAGAAATTGATTTTCACTAAAAATCACACTAAAAAATATAATCAGAATGATTGATTCATATTGAGAAAAGATGATAAAAAAAATTTTATATGTGCTTGAGACTAAGCACGCAAAATGGTTGAAAAAGGTAGTTAGATTCAAATAAAGAGAAAAATATGATTTGAGTCAAATGAGCAAATGAAGTCGAATAGAAGAAGTATTTGATTTTTGAAAAAAATTGCCAATTGATTTGGATCAGACAAAGAGTGATTCGAACCAAATGCCATGTGATTCAAATCAATGTTTAAAATTTGATTCAAATTAAATGTCATATAACTGACATTGAATTTTTGAAAAAGAAACTGATTTGAATCATGTACGAATATTGATTCAAATCAAATCAAACAACATCTATAATCAAGAATCAAATGCATGCGTCCCACTTTTGTCCAAATTTATCAGGATAAAAAATTCAGTGTAAAACTGAATGATTCGAATCAATCTTGTAAAATCTCAAATTTTCAAAAGAATTTTGAGATTTTACTTTGAATCAAACTTTAACCAAAACACAAAATGACCACTAACATATGTTATTGATCAAAGAATATTTTGATCAATATCAAATCTAACAAAAGTTTTATGCATGCTAAAAACGAATCATTTCAAACTCGATTCCGAGAAGTGCAATCATGAAGAAGACTCGACAAATCGAATAAAAACAAAGATGAAAGTGATAAGACAAGCAAAAAAAACCGAATATAGAAGCTCCCGCCCCACCCTGAGTGAAGTAGGGACATACAACTACAATCTCCCCCTTTTTGATGCTTGGCAAGTTTTCACTTGGAATTGAGTCGACCTTTGAGTATAACGTGTATGCTCCCCCTGAAACATTTCACACAAACTACTCACATCATAAAAACACATAAAAAAATTCTAAACTCATTACAACTTCTCCTATTTGACAACATCAAAAATAGATAGTTCGAAATGCATCTAAAAACAAGAAAACACCCACTAACATATAATTCCAAAGAACACAAGAGCTAAACAACTAAGAAGCATATATAACAGCAATGATCTCATATTCAATGAAGATAGACATGACACATGCAACACAATGTAAATAAACATGCAACACAATATTCAACATCTAACAATAAAGTGATCAAACTAGTAAATCAAGATATGCATTGGCAACTATAAATAATGCATGAATAATTAATCAACAGTTCCAATGCATATGATTAACAATACACATTTAAAAGACTTAAATGAAAATAAGAACAATCAAATATATAAGATACATATGAATGAGTGAGATATGGAAGAAATAAGAAAACCAAAGCATAACTCTAGCACAAATACATAGAAAGATATAAGGGTTATAAAGACATAACATTATGGTTTGGTAAAAACTACGATTTTCTACAAAATAGTGCTAGTCCAATCAAAATACATATAGAAAATGAAACTCAAACCAAATCATATTTCTATTTAAGGCATGTAGAGTCTAAGACTCCCAAATCCTTATAAATCTTGTGGAAGGATTTCGATGATAATGGTTTTGTAAAAATGTCAGCAAGCTGACTTTTGGTGTCAACATACTCAAAAACAATATCTCATTTTTCGACATGATCTCTTAAGAAATGGTGTCGGATCTCAATGTGTTTAGTCCGTGAGTGTAGTATCAGATTCTTAGTAAGACTTATAGCAATAATATTGTCGCACTTATTTGGAACACAACTAAGTTTTAAATTGTACTCCAAAAATTATTGCTTAAGCCATAAGACTTGTACACAACAATTACCGGTGGCTACATATTCAGCCTCGGCAGTAGAAAGAACGACATTATGTTGTTTCTTACTATGTCAAGAAACTAAACAACTTCCTAATAAGTGGAAGGTACCACTAGTACTCTTCCTATCTGACTTGCACCTCGCAAAATCAGAACAAGAATAACCTACTAAGCTACAAGCACTTCCTTTAGGATACCAAATACCATGATTGAAGGTTCTGTTAAGATACGTTAAAATACATTTAATGATCTTAAAGTAGGAATCCTTCGGTGATGCTTGATATCTAGCACACATGCACACGCTAAACATGATATCTGATTAACTTATGATTAAATAGAGTAAGGATCCGATTATACCTCAATGCTTGGTTACATCAAAATCCATTACTCTTTCATCTTTGTCAATAAGCACATTTGAAGTAAACGTCATACTTCTACACCAATGGCTTCATTCTGCAAACTTCCTCTTTGATATCTCTCAGAATTTGATCCAATAAATGATCCTTTGCGAGTGTTCAATCTTGAGGCAGCTGGTTCGAGGTTTCTTGTTTATCATCCTCATATAAGATTTCATCTTTATTTTTCGTAATGTCCTTATCCTTTATTTTTGGATCAGGATCCTCTTATGAACTTTTGTTGTTGATCAATCTTTCTATCATTATAATTGAACCATAAGAATAAATACCCTTCCATGACTTTTGGGATGAGGACTCATCAAAAGAAACATAAATTAACTCTTCTACAGAAGCAATTCTATGATTGTAAATCCTATGAGTTTTACTCGTAGATGAGTACCCTAAGAATATACTTTCATCAGATCTTGCATTAATTTTCCAAGGTTGTCATTTTCGTTATTCAAAATAAAGCATTTGCAACCGAAAACTCGAAAATATGAAATATTAGGTTTTTTACCCTTAAGTATCTCATAGAGTGGCTTCTCTAGAATTAATCGTACGATTACCCTGTTTTAGACATGGCATGCAGTATTAATCACATCCGCTCAAAAATACTTAGGTAGGCTCATCTCATTTATCATAATCCGAGTTAGTTCTTCCAAAATACGATTTTTACGCTCAACAACACCATTTTGTTCCGGAGTGTAACACTCCATTTGAATTATTTAATTATATAGAATAATTTAATTGTTTTGTATGTGTTTTGAATGGCAGAGGCAGGGGAGCCTTGAGTATGTGGTAGTGTCCCTAAAATATTAAAATTTTAAGTGAGAGATATGGTAGTAATTAACAAGAAGTAGGGGTGTTGGACACAATGAGAATAATAATATTATTATTAGATTAAATTAAATTAATTTAGTATTAATAATAAATAAGTTAATATTTATTTAAAATAACAAAATAACATATAGATAATATTTTTTTTTAATTATTTTATTGGATAGTTGACCTAATAATATGATTTAGAAAATATTATATATATATATATATATATATATATATATATATATATATATATATATATATATATATATATATATAAAATTTAAATTTTTTAGTTTGATTTAATATTATAGTAATAATAGTAAGATTTAAAAATAAATTAAAAATAAGAGATTTAGTTTGTCTACTTATAAGAAGGTGAGTAGAGAATAGAAAGTGGTGAGCGCACGTGAAAGAATTGGAAAATGGAGAGTTAGGGCAAGATGCAATGGTAGGAAGAAGAAGAAGACCATCATTGTAGAAGAGCTTGAAGTTTAAAATTCTAAGGTAAGAGGGAACTATTCCTCTAAGGGTGTCTAATCATGAGAGGGTAGTGATAGGTCTTTGCCCTCTTAGATTGGTCTTATGCCATATTATGATTGTTGTTGATTTGTGACCACGATTGTGAAAAATGAATTGTAATTGTTGTGGCTATAGCAATTGACTTTTTCGATGTTGAATTTTGAATTGTTGCTGAATTTTATGTTTGTTGTATGTTAAGGGTTTGGGATAATGATTATGATGATGGTAAGGTATTAAATTGTGAATTTATTGGTGTGATTATATGAATATGAGTGATGATTGATTTCGGTATGTTTATGATTGAGTTTAAAATCATGGAATATTTTCTGTGATGAGTTCATGGATGTTTTTTGGGTTGAAGAAGATGAAAACCGTGTTGGAAATTTCAGAAAAAAAATATCAACTTTTTAGTAACGCCTTCGTGCACGTTTTGGACCATTACTTTCAACTCTAAATCATTTTAGGACGGGGTTGAAGCATTTGGTAACTTAAATAGAGTGCTATAACTTTGTTTCAAGGATAAAATATTTTTAACGATTTTATCAAAGGTTGGTAGAAGATGGGAAAGAAGTGTATGAGATGATGAATATGGACGAGACCTGTATTAACAAATTATTTGATGTGTTGTGAATGATTGGGAGGGTGTGTTTGACTATGTTGGTGGTAGTCCAGAAGGGTGGATTACGTTAAACATGATTTCAATTGTGTGATCGAATGTGGATCACTAAATATTATTATAATTGTTGTATTAATTGCATTATTACCATGTCATGTATTCATTGTTGATATGTTGAAGGAGACAAATCATAGGTCCGAATGGGGACGAAAGACTTATCCGGAACTCAGAAGGGGAAGTTTAAGATTTTGAAGGAGGAATCAGGTTCGTATGATGAACCATTTATAAGAATTGATATCACATGTATTGTGTAATGTTTTCGGGTCTCATTGCATGTAATTATGTTCTGCTTGTGCATTTGTTGTGGTGAGAATGTGATTGTGAATGAATGTGATTTGTGTGTATAAATAATACTCTCTTAATTATTATACATTGTTTATTATATGAATGAATTTCCCACCCATTTTGTGTTTGTTGTGTCTGTGCTCCTTCAAAATACAGACAATAAGATATCTGAGTAGTTGGAGATGTTGTTATCGGTCGAGTCTACTAGTGGAGCTGCTCTGATACATAACACCGAGGAACATGTTGTTTTCTTTATGTTATTCTGTTACCTATCTTTTAATTTAAATTAATTATTGAATCACTTTTGGTGTGGGTGATTTGTATTAGAATATTAATAGTAATTCATATTTATTTAGTTGTACTATTTTTCTTAGCCCCTAAGTTTGTTAGATGGTATTTTAGTATTTTATCTTTTTCTAGTAACCCTAGTTTTAGCTTATAAATAGGGTGACAATCATTGTAACTTTTATCATGTTTTTGTAGCCGTTATTCTTAATAGAATATTTCCTTTATTCACCTTTGCACCAACAATTGGTATCTAGAGCTCCGGTTCAGATTCATTGGGAAACACGGGAAACACGAGTGAACGTGAGGTCTTGTGTGTTTGATTTTGATTCTTAGATTCGTGTTGAATCTTGAACAAAATCTGATCAGAATTTTATTCTGTGGGTTGGGAAACACTGTGTGAGAAATCTTAGTGTATTGTGCAAGGTGAAGATGAACGGAAACGGCAACATGAACACCAAGCTTCCAGTATTTGACGGTAAAAACTGGAATCGTTGGATGATCCAAATGCGTGTACTGTTTGGTGCTCAAGATGTTTTAGATCTTGTCACTGATGGTTATGTTCCGGTAGCAGCAGATGCAACGGATGAACAGAAAAACGCGCAGAAGGAAGTAAGGAAGAAGGATCAGAAAGCATTATTCTTTATTCATCAATGTGTTGATGTAAATGTGTTTGAGAAGATTGCAAATTCAACGACAGCAAAGGCTGCGTGGGACACACTGGTTAGATGTTATGGTGGTGACGCATCAGTGAAGAAGGTGAAGCTTCAGTCCTTGAGAAAGCAATATGAGAATCTCAACATGAAGAATAATGAGAAAGTTTCTGAATACATCTCCAGAGTGATTCTGATCACTAATGAGATGAAGGCATGTGGAGAAACTCTTTCTGAAGAAACAATCATTGAAAAGGTATTGAGATCCCTTACCTCTCAATTTGATTACATTGTGGTAGCAATAGAACATTCTAAAGATCTGAGTACCATGAGAATTGAAGAGCTGCAGAGCAGTTTAGAAGCGCAAGAGTTGCGTTTGACTGAGAGAACTTCTGAAAGGGAAGTAGAGCAGCAGGCTCTGAAAGCAACTTCTGATAGGAGGTATCAGAAGCAGTCAGAAGCCAAGAAAAGATTTGATGGTGGTCAGAAGTCAGAAAGCTCAATCTCTGATAGGCAAAAGAATGCTCAGAAGGGAAAAGAGAAGTATGACAAGAAGAAGATTCAATGTTACTGTTGTAAGAAGTTTGGTCACTTTGCTAGAGATTGTTGGTCAAACAAGGAGAAGAAATCAGAAGAAGCAAATATAGCCAGAAGTTCTGATGACGAATTTGTGCTATTGATGGCCTCTGAATCTGATGATCTGACAGACTGGTGGTATATGGACACTGGTTGTTCAAATCATCTTACTGGAAACAAGAAATGGCTGGTTGACTTTGACTCTGAAAAGAGGACAAAGATCAGATGTGCTGATGACAAATATCTTAATGCAGAAGGTATGGGAAATGTCAGAGTGACTCTGAACAATGGGAAAACAGCATTGATTCAGAACGTGTGGTATGTACCTGGCATCAGAAGCAATCTGATGAGTGTGGGACAATTAATTGAGAAAGGTTTTTCAGTTACCATGAAGGACAATCTTCTGAAGCTGTATGACTACAATCAGAAGTTGATTATGGAGTCAGAACAGGGAAGGAATAGAACATTCAAGGTGAATGTCAGAACTGCAGACTCAGAATGTCTTAGTGCAACATGTGCTGAGAAGGAGAGTGAGCTGTGGCACAGAAGATTTGGTCATTTGAATTTCAGAAGCTTAAAACATCTGAATTCAAAGAAGCTGGTACATGGAATTCCTGCAATTAAGAAGCCTGAAAAGTCATGCAAAGTTTGCATGGAAGGAAAACAACCACGTTTGCCATTTGCGTCAGAAGTTGCTCCAAGAGCAAAACATGCCTTGGGAGTTGTACATTCTGATGTGTGTGGTCCATTTCCAATAGCATCAATTGGAGGGAATAAATACTTTGTGTTATTTGTTGATGAATTCACAAGAATGACATGGGTATCCCTTATTAAGTTCAAACACGAGATGTTTGATGAATTCAAGAAATTTAGAATGAAGGTTGAGAATCAGAGTGGTCAGAAGTTGAAGATTCTTAGAACTGATGGTGGAGGTGAGTATAACTCCAAAGAGTTCCAGAAGTTCTGTGAGGAGAATGGAATTGAGCATGAGGTTACTGCTCCTTATACCCCTCAACACAATGGTCTTGCTGAAAGAAGAAACCGTACTTTGCTTGATATGGTGAGAAGCATGCTAAAGGAGAAGAAGCTTCCTCAGAAGCTCTGGGGAGAAGCTGTTGCCACTGCAACGTATGTACTCAACAGATGTCCTACGAAGAAGTTGAAGAAAATAGTTCCTATGCAGAAGTGGACTGGAGACAAGCAAAGTGTTAGTCATCTGAAGGTGTTTGGTTCTGTTTGCTATAAACATGTTCCAGAAGCCAGAAGCCAGAAGCTGGATGATAGAAGCAAAGTGATGATTCTGATAGGGTACCACAGTACAGGTGCATACAAGCTCTATTGTCCAGAAACCAATAAAATTGAATTCAGCAGAGATGTGATTGTGAAGGAATCAGAAGTTTGGAATTGGGATAAGTCTCAATCTGATTCTGATGTTAGAACTTCTGAAGAAAGGTCAGAATTAAGAATTTCTGAAGTTGAAGTAAACTCTGACGTTGATTCTGACTCTAATAGTGATTCTGACTCTGGAGAAGACTCAGAAGATGAAGGTGACTCTGATAATCCAGACTCTGATGGTAATCCAGATTCTGGTGGAAATTCAGACTCTGAAGATGGCCAAAACTCTGAAAATATGCCAGATCTTGAAGATGGTCAAAGCTCTAGAGGAAGTCAACCATCTGAAGCTGGAAACTCTGAAGCTCAAGACTCTGAACAAGTTCAGAGACCACAAAGAATCAGAAGCGTTCCCAGAAGATTTGCAGAATTTGACATGCTGCAAGACACTGAAGTAGACTCTGAAGGAGAAGTTATTCAGTGTGCCATGATGGTAGACTCTGAACCCATAAGTACAGAAGAGGCTCTTAAGCAGAAGCTCTGGCTGAAGGCCATGAAAGAAGAACTTGATGCTATAGAGATAAACAAGACTTGGAAGTTGACAGAACTTCCAAAAGACAAGAAAGCCATCAGCGTCAGATGGGTTTTCAAGCAGAAGTTAAAGCCAGATGGCTCAATTGGCAAACATAAAGCAAGGTTGGTAGCCAGAGGATTTCTACAAAAACCTGGACTGGATTACTCTGAAGTGTTTGCACCTGTAGCAAGACATGAAACAATTAGAATGGTGATTGCAATAGCTGCTAACAGGAATTGGCCTCTGATGCATTTAGATGTAAAATCTGCATTTCTGAACGGTCCATTAGAAGAAGAAGTTTACGTGTTACAACCTCCTGGATTTGTGAAAAAGAATCAGGAAGGGATGGTGTACAGATTATACAAAGCTCTATATGGATTGAAACAAGCGCCCAGAGCTTGGAATCAGAAGATTGATTCATTTTTCAAGAAGCAAGGCTTTCAGAAATGTGAGATGGAGTACGGTGTCTATGTTCAGCATACTTCTGAAGGCAATATAACTCTGGTATGTTTATATGTTGATGATATACTGCTGACTGGAAGTTCTGAACAGGAGATAGCCAAGTTCAAGAAAGTTCTGATGAATGAATTTGAAATGACTGATCTAGGCAAAATGACATACTTTCTAGGGATGGAGTTCAGATATTCTGAGAAAGGTATCATTTTGCATCAGCTCAAGTATGAATTAGAACTTCTAAAGAGATTTGATCTGAAGAATTGTAAGATGGCTGTCACACCTTCTGATACAAATCAGAAACTGGATTCAGACTCTGAAGGAAAGGATATGGACGCTACAACCTTCAAACCGTTGGTTGGTTCTCTGAGGTATCTGTGCAATACCAGACCTGATATTTGCTACTCAGTTGGGATGGTTAGTAGGTTCATGAGTAAACCTAAGTGGTCCTATTACCAAGCTGCTGTCAAGATTCTGAGGTATATCAAAGGAACTCTGAAGTATGGAGTGTTATTTCCCTCTGGAGGAAATAATGAGTCAGAACTTCTGAGTTATTCAGACTCTGATTGGTGTGGAGACAGAGTTGACAGAAGAAGTACATCTGGGTACTTGTTCAAATTTCTGGGAGGTTCCATTTCTTGGTGTTCCAAGAAGCAACCTATTGTGGCGTTGTCAACCTGTGAAGCTGAATACATTGCAGGTGCTGTTACTGCATGCCAAACTGTGTGGATTCTGAATCTGTTGCAGGATCTGAAGATTAAAGTAGACAAACCTCTGAAGTTGATGATTGACAACAAGTCTGCAATCAATCTTGCCATAAACCCAGTGTTGCATGGGAGAAGCAAGCATATTGAGACCAAATATCATTTTCTGAGACATCAAGTTCAGAGTGGAGTGTTAGAAGTTGTACACTGCAGCACTCAGAAGCAGTTGGCAGATGTTCTGACGAAAGCTATCAAGACTGATCAATTTCTCAGACTAAGGGATGGAATTGGTGTTACAAGTTTTGATGGAATATGAATTAAGGGATGGTATTAGAATATTAATAGTAATTCATATTTATTTAGTTGTACTATTTTTCTTAGCCCCTAAGTTTGTTAGAGGGTATTTTAGTATTTTATCTTTTTCTAGTAACCCTAATTTTAGCTTATAAATAGGGTGACAATCATTGTAACTTTTATCATGTTTTTGTAGCCGTTATTCTTAATAGAATATTTCCTTTATTCACCTTTGCACCAACAATTTGTTGAGGCTATGGATGTCATACTTTTGTTTAATTCTGCTGTTTGGATTATATTTTTTTATTAAATGAAGTAACATCCAGACTTCTTGGATTATGAAGTGACATCCTACTTAGAGATAATTATATTTTATTTATTAATTATTAAGTCGGAAAGTAGGGCGTTACATAGTGGTATTATAATATGTTGGTTTATCCGGCCGAATGTTATAATGTGTCAGTAATATACGACCGGTGTGTGAACACGGTTGAGTCAAATTTCTTCTAGTCCTTATTTCTTGAGGTTGTTGAGAATATAATTGGGAGAAATGATGGTGCTATTACTACCGTTTTGCAAGCAATGGCTCAAGTTGTGCATAACAACCATAATGGAGCGAATGATGAGTTTCGCAACTTAGAAAAATTTCACAGAAATAACCTACCTACCTTCAAAGACATGTATGATCCGGATGGAGCGCAGCCTTAGATAATAGACATTGAAAAGAATTTAAAGTGGCGACATAAATTCATTGGTTGAATCTTCTAGAGGTAATAAGCTGCCCAAGTAGTGAAATGTACTAGTCTAATAATTTTTTTATCTCAGGAGGTTTAAGAGGGCAGATTTGATCTTTTCTTTGCTAGAAGAGTACCACTTTTCACCTTTGGGTGGCCCACTCTAGAATTAAAGCAAGCGCCTATCCGCTGATTTTTTATCGGCCGGGATGTATGCTCTTAACAATATGACAAACAAACAAATATATATATATATATATATATATATATATATATATATATATATATATATATATATATATATATATATATATATATATATATATATATATATATATATATATATATATATATATATATATATAATTTAAGAATTTAATGAATACTTATATGAAAATAACCGAGAAATTAATCTGCCACCCTCTCACTTATATCTGACACTTTTCAATTATGGTTGAATTTTAATTTTGTCTTTTAAAATTTTTCGAGAATTATGAAATTTATAAGAGTTTGTTTGGATTGATGGAAAAGGATAGAATGAAGTGGAGTGGAGTTATGTTCCATTGTTTGAATTTACAAAAATTGAATGGAATGGAGTACGATGGAACACATTTCATCCAATACCACTATTTTGCCTCATTTTTCATTCCCCAAATTGAGGTGGATCCGATAATGAAATCAATTAATAAAACAATTACAATTTTATCCTCCAAATTTTCACTTACCATTGTTATTTCTTATTTCAATCAACGTGATATTTTTCTATTCATTCAGTGCAACTTTCTTCTGCCCTGACAAGATATATCATATTTCTTCTCATTTTTTTACCTGTATTTATATGTGTGCTCTATTAAATTAACTATTTTGATTTATCTTTATGTTCATGTCTTTTTCATTTTTCAGAAATTAGGTATAGTTACTAAAAACAAAACTTAAAATTATGATTTATGTTACTTTATAGTGTTTTGTATATTAAATTAACTTTTTATTAAGAACAAAAGTAGAAATTAGATTTATTGCAAAACTACATGTTGCTTTTCACTACTATTCACGTTGATTGTATTACTATTCACGTTGATTGTATTCTTATAATAACCATGTTTCATTTATGAACGGTATGTTTTAATTTTTTTCAAGTGTTAAGTTGATATTTTTCTATAATTACTTATATATTATTTTAGTGTGAGAATATTGGATCTATCAATATTGTAGCAAAAGATAAAAATGGAATTAAAAAAGTGCATATTAGTTCTGCTCCGTTGTAAAATATTCAAAAAATGGAATAAAGTTTATATTCCGTTCCATTCCACTTCATCCTATTCTGTTCCGCTCCGTTATTTTTAAATTATCCAAACATAGCTTAAATGTATACTGAAAATTTTGTGATATATACCAAAAACTTTGAAAATTTTTAATTTTCTACTGGAAATTTTGAAATTTTTAATAAAAAATAAAAAATACCGGAAATTTCAAAATTTTTATAAAATAAAATAAAAATTTTTCACAATCGAAAATTTCAAAATTTCTAATACAATACCACCAATTTCAAAATTTTTCACACATTACTAAAAATTTACGATAATGTAAAAAATTTTCAGTTGTTTCAAGTTTTTTCAAGAACAACTTTAAAATTATGAAAGCTTGGGGAGTGTTTGGTATAATTTGTTTGGGAGGCGGTGGCAGGTTAAATTCTCCTTGCAACTGCTTCTTGTTCCTACTCAAGTTTGAGAGGATATCATCATGGACTTTATCACCAATTTGTCTTCCTCCTTCAACAAAATTGTCATCTGGGTTGTGGTTGATCGATTCAATAAGTATGCTCACTTTATAACTTTGCCTACCTACTTCAATGCAGCTTGCAAAGGTCTTTGAAAAATTTATTGCCTTCATGGCAATACCAAAGAAAATTGTTAGAGACAATTGATTAGTGACCGGGATAAATTTTCATAAGCGAATTTTGGAAAGAATTATTTAAACCTCTCGGGACTACCATCCCCAAATAGACGGCTAGACTGAATTTCTCAATCAATGTCTTGAAACGTATCTTAGTTGCTTTGTCAGCAAAGCACATGCAACAATGGACATGCTACGCTACCTATTACTTGCTGAGTTTTTGTATAGCTATCTCATCATTCTGCTATTGGGATGACCTCGTTTCAGGCGCTATATGGTTGTGTTCCATCGACACACACATCATATGTATTGCAGATTCTTCCAAAATTGCATCTATGGATGGACTTGAATCACGCGTGATGAAAAACTGCAGCTGCTCAAACAAAACCTAGACCGAGCACAACATCGAATCTGTAACACTGCATAAACTTTAATTCATTAGAAGAGAGAACTGTCTTCTAATCATAATTCTTAGGAAGCAGTTAGGAGTAAGTATCTGTATTGTTGATACAAATTAATGAAACAGAAAATAATTCAACAGAAAAGTTCCAAGTCTTTCCCCTTTCTTAGGAGATAGTTCCTTCTCTTAGTGGAACAACTAATAGCAAAATTTACAACACCCTATCATACCATTTGTTGAATCAATTCATGTTGTTGAATGTCCCTGTCAGATGCACTGTATAAGCCGTCAAACTGATAGTAGCATGAAATGCATGTACATGAGCGTTGTTTTGGTCGTGGAGGGACGTGTGGGACGTGTGGGACAGTCGTAATTGAACCTACCCACATATCACGATCCTTATCACCACTATGAACAACATAGATAACTGTCACAGGCTTTCAAAGGGTAGCATCATTAGTCATGGTTCTTTGGGTAAGCAAACTTTGTGCTCCCTTAGAAACTCTACAGCATTAGTATCTATAGAAGGGACATAGTTTCTATTCGGCAAGGTATCTCTTGACAATCTCTAACTTTGAACAACGTTTTATGATTAAATTGATCAAGCTTAATGGTGTTATCAACTTCTTGGGCAGCCAAGAGTGAAATCTTGGAATCATCATGTAAAATAGCAAGTGTTTGGTCCAAGAATTCAGAAAACCATAATAATACTCTTCAATATAACTGATCATATCCAATTCCATTGGAAAACATTTGGCCATATTATCTTGATTGTAAATGCACTATCTCATTTATTGAGCAATTGTAAAAGAGCACAAACTAGTTGCAAACCATTTTATAAAGCTAAAAGTTACTTAGAAAATTGTAAGTAATGAGAAACTATATACTTTGCACTATTTTATTTTAGAACAAATGAGGTTGAAGTATGAAGTTGCATCCCAAATTTGAAAAACATATAAAAGCAAGAGAGAAATAGAGATAAACAAATACGATGTCGATTGTACATACCGTGTATGCATTTTGAAGTACATATTACACAACTATAAAATAAAAAACTATACTAGGATATAACATCTATTTAGTTGGACAATGACATTGTCCAATGCAGAGACTATCTTCAGGCATCAATTTCATCAGTATGTTAATTTACTGTCTTCTGGGGTCACAGTATTTTCTCAGGGATTATCTGGTCCTTTTTACTTCCTGTAATTATCAATAATGCGGATTTTAAGCTCAATGGGCAGCAGAAATACTAAAAGCACATTGTTTCCAATGTACTACTTTATATTAGGTGAATTTCATGCGAGTCTCAACAAAAAGAGTGGGTCTAAAAAATTTAGTGACACTCACATAATAATCGCATAATAACAAAGAGACTATTAAATAGTGTCTAAGAACATATCACTCACAGATTTGAATAATCATACCAGTATAGCACACTTTTTGTTGATTAACACCATTGCTATGTTGCATCAGCAGAAATCCCCTTATATTTGTTTTCTGCCCTACCATCAATAATCATTGCCGTTTCTAAATAAATTAATAGAAGGAAGAGAGAACATTTATTTGTTTAGTAGTTAAGGATTCTTTCTTATTAGGATAGTCACATTAAGACAGAACATTAACTTAACAGTTAGAGGATACTGCCAGTTGAAGAAGAATGTTGTTTCATGCCTATTTCGTCTCAAATAAAAGTGATAAAAAATCGAGAAAAAGAAACTGCTATATATACTTGCCTGTCACTATGGTGCACTAAAATAAGGTAAGCGGGATCCTGATAAGATATTTGGAACAATTGCCATACAACGTAGATGCATGAAGTGATGCTGAAAATTTGGAAATGTAAATAACCGTCAGCCACATAATAATATGTTATAGATAGAACTTAGAAGCTAATGAAGCATGAACCTTATGATAGAGGGTATAAGATTAAAGGGACATGCACACAAGAATGAAAGGTGTATATGACACTTCTCTTTCAAAGCTATAATCTAAAATTACAAATTTACTTTTGAATCTCCATGTTTAACACACATTTCTCGTCTTCTCCATTATTTTGAATTAAATCTAACTAACACCGCACAGACCGGTTGCATTTGACATTTATGATATGACTAAATGACATCGCTTGTCTCTGCTTCCGAAATGTGCTTTAGGGAATAGAACCCTGTAAGCCCACTTGTCTAGGAATGAATTATGTGCCTCAATTTTTTAATAATGAAAAAGGAAGCATAACCTCAACTCCAAACAAGCATAGCATAAGGAAATTCAATTTGAAAAAGGGATGTTGCTGAAAAGAGTCTGTCTCTGGCATTCCTGACCCAGCTATTCAGCATTTATCATGTTATAGAAAAGAGCTTTTGCCAAATTGGTACAAAACTTACTTAGAAGCACCTGTCGTCACATCTCAAAAGAGACTACATTGAATTCTAATTTTCCCTATGCTCCTTTTTGCTGTTGTTAATGGTCAAGGAAAGTCCTCAAATTAACATGTTTAAGAATTTGAAAGAGAAAACTAAGCCATGTGGATTAAAAGTTTATACAACAACTTCCTACATGTATATGTTAACTGGCATAAGAGATAATCAGTTCTAAAACGGTCTTTTTACTTTCATGCATTTTCTTGAATATCCCCAAAATAAAAAGCACCAATATAGGGTAGAATGACATGTTTTTAGTAATATATAAACCATACATCATTTTCTCACGACTAACCAAAATGTGAAGTCCAAACCAAAGTACAGTCGAAAATTAAACAATGAAAATTGTAACCTATGTCATAAAACTAAAATTATTTAACATTCTAAGTTAAATTATATACAAATAATAGATGATTTTAATCACCGATCAGTAAGCAAACATAAAATAGTGTGGACTAACCTGCCAAAACATATCAATAGAATAACCCAAAAGACAGCATAAATCCAACTAGATTCTTTGTAGGCCACCCAGACCTGTTATTGTATGAATAGTTAAGAACTTATGATAATTAAATCCAAACGAAAACAAGTGTACTGAATACTGATATTGATATTAAAACTTTTACATTTATACATTATTGATCATAACCCCTTGTTCACAAATTTTTGACTTTGATTATCTTAAGAGCATTTAGTGACCCCTTGTCAGTCATAAGATAGATCACGGAGAGGAGTATTGACAATTTCATTGAATTAAGTCTCTGCTATAACTTATAAGCCCAAAAGTAGCTATAATGTCAACAGTCTTAAAATCTATTTGTGGACAAGCAGAAACAATTTTAAGTGGCTTCTTGAATATTAATCCTCCAAGTCAACGAAATAAATTTATACTTCATATACTCTTTACAATTTAGAGCAGCTAAGATAAAAAAAATGTAGACTTACTGCTAGGGCCACAACATTGATGTAGAAGTCAACTAGTGTTGCTTTCATCCACCTGCAAACATTTACAAACTTATGAAGTTCACTTATATGATAAACAACTGCCACAAGCAGAAGCTCTGCAGCAACTTAAATATATACTTGAATGACACACAGAAATAACATGCTTTGCCTTTGTCAGCATTTCAATTAGGAAAATGAAGAAAGAAAAACACACTTTATAGGTCACAACTTTCAAATCAATTTGTCCATACTGCACTCTATGTTTACCAATTATGATCTAACGATTGACGATGCATACACTTTCAAATGTTCACCAACAGATAGTTTACATATAATATAAGTATATTACGGGAATAAGTTTTTATAAATGATTTATTATAATATTATCTTATTTGGATTTACTAAGATCAATTCAGGAGAATACTTGAAAAAGTAGAATAGGCTTCAAAAGCTGTAGAAATATAAATATTTGAAACTAATATAGTATTGATGGTTGTGCATTTAGCACCAAAGTAAAATGATGAAGATTGCCGCCATTCTTCCACACGCCATGTAAATTTGTGCCAGTCTTCTTCAAACAACGGTTTCTAAGGTCTTACAAGGTTCGTGATTCATGAAGAAGCCACTCCATTACAATAATTTGCAAAAATTTAACCCAAAATAAGAGAGTAAAAAATCATTGATAGCTTTTTGAGAATAGAGAAATTCAGTGAACTATATAGAAGACAGTACATAGAACATGGAATGTGAGTGATAATGATGTTAAGTATTGTTTTTCACTGAACCAGAATACCTAAGTTAGGTATTGTGACGGAAGACAAATATTGCTTTTAACAAGATGAAAAAGTAAGCTCCATCCATGCAGTTCATGCTGATATCAGAAGGGTTCAACAGCCGTATGTTGACAACAAGGATAACAACATCATGAATAACAATGACAAATAGTAAGCACTTACGGAGTCAATAGCTCCGTACGGAAAGGAGAACCATCAGTGACAAGAGTGTATACCAAGGTTCCAAGCATGACAACACCCAAAACGCTGAAAAGGATTCTTAGAGCCACAACAACAGAACACTTTGTTTTTGGTTCTGTGCCACTCCTGTATAGAAAACGTCACGTTATATAAGAACTGATGGTGAAAATCAAAACATTAAAAATCATACGGAAAACTAAATACTAAAACATGAAATTGGATTCTTAAAATATCATCCTGCACCTTTTCTTCATATATGTTTACGGAACATTACTTTATGGTGAATCAGATTAGAGAGAAAATTACTCTATAGTTGTTTTTTTTTGTAGACATACTTGTGTGGATGTCGTAAAAGAACATAGCTCATAGGGTCCTGTGAAGATTCTTGAGATGACAGCTTCAAAAATTGCAACACAATATAGGCAGATGTAGTAATGCTGAAACAAAAAAAAAACAAAAAAATCCTCTCCTTGCTTAGATTATCTTGCTAAAAAGAGATTCCTCTCATTGTTTATATTATAGATAGGCTTTATAAGTAAAATTGTGATATTTGAGGTAATAACGCAAACACTAGTGAACATCGAATCATGAGAGAAAATGATATACCTTCCAAGGGAGATAAGTAAAATTATCCATATAATTGAGCTGACCCAATTTGCTTCCTTGTACACAACCCAGGCCTGATATGACAGAAAAACATATGTCAGAGCTGATGAAACTTCAGATGGAAAGCGATTTTTACACATTATTAACTAGACAATTTTCCATTAAGCATTATTCATGCTTTAAAGGAAATGTGGTTTTAAATTTGAAAAACTATAAACGGATTCAGCATAAGAAAATTGACTGGATACATCATAAAAAATAACTAAAAATCACACGTCTCTTCAACTTGACTAAAGCTTTCTTTGGATGAACAAGTTAATAACCATTTATCATGTAAGGGTTTATGAATAAGTTATTTACATACAATATATAACATAAAATCAAACTTTAAAAGCTGCTTATTATCAATGTCGCCGTGTCGTGTTCACGTGTCTGAGTAGACTATAGAGTAAATTAGTTAGACTTACACTCAAAATTGTAACGTTGATATAGAAATCAATCAAAGTTGCTGCCATCCACCTGAATCAAATAATGTATCATTTCTATTGTTTATGATCGTTCTATTGTATAATTACCAAAATAAAAATAAACATGAACAAAGAAAACAGAGCAACGTAGCAAGAGAGAGATTACGGAGTGAGAAGTTCTTTGCGAAAGGGGAAACCGTCGGTAATGAGTGTGTAAAGAAGGAGAGCAAGCATGAGAGCACCGAGAACAGTGAACAGAGTTTTCAAGCCATTTGATAAAGAAATTGTCGCCATTGATAGTTGGAGGTACGGAAAGTTTTGCAGTAGGAGAAAAGAAGGAACAATAAGAAGAAGAGTGTGTTCGGGAAATAAATAGATAACGCGGGGACAGCAGAGAACCACGTTGCAACTTGCTTGCTTAAGAGGAAAAATCAAAGATGCGTACTCTTCTGATTATGAATTTATACTCTTAGAATTTGAACTGTCAAAATGTCAAAATTTTCTAAAATTCTGAAAATATATCTTCAGATGTATTCAATTTTGATTTAATGTTAAAATATTTTAGAGATGATTTTTTGAAAGATATTGAAGTTTAAATTCCGTCATAACCATTTTCATTCCTCATTTAAAAAAAATATATAAAGTTTGCTTAAACTCTCAAAATATTTTCAATCAACCAATTTTCAAATCAAACAACCAAGCTCAGAGATTCTACAATCAACAAGTGCATTAGTGACATCACCCAAGTTTAAAGTAAACTCTAATTTGTGACTTTTTTGATCTTTTGAAAAGTTTGAGTTTTTGTGTAAATGAGTAGAAATTGATGATTAAGGTAAGAAATGAGTAGAATTTGCATGAATGATAGTTTAAACATAGTATAAAACATGTTTGTTGGTTAAAAATCATGATCAAACCATTATTTTTGGGGTTTGCATATTTGCACTGCCGCCATTGACGGACCTAAAGAGTTACTACAAATTCTAGAGATGCATCTTCGAAATTTTTCAACGTTTAAGTTTCCTTGTAACCGGATATGCATCTCCGAAAATTAGCAGTCTATTTTATTTTTTGTTTTTCTTGCTTGTAGTATTGCTTGTTTACACTAATTGTCTGATCTACTTTTACTTACAGGTATTATGGCTGATAGACACGATAGATTGAGGCATGAGAGGAATGTAGAACATGTATCAGTGCGGTGGGAGAAGAATTAGGTTTCAGAGGCTCCTGTTCACTCTGACCATGCAGAGACACCCTATTGTCTCTGCCCCTCCTATTTTGACACGTAGACAGATGGATGACATGTTTAATGATTATGAGATCATATGGTATCAAAGAAGGCACGAAGTGCCATAGCTGAGAGCGCTTGGAGCTACGTCGACGAGTACATCACGTGGTTCTTCAGGGTGTCACATATATACATGATGCCTGCTGCTCTAGTGAGATCCACCGAGACCAGCTTATCAGATTATACTAGAGGAGAAGCAGACACAGTTAGATCGTGTTCATGATCTCTTGCCTAGATATCGTCACATAGTATAGATTGCGCAGACAAACATTGACAAAGGTATCTTTCCTAATGGTTCTAATGTGAGGTATGTCCTAGATGCCATCATGATGAAGTCACAAGGGGCATTGATGTACTAAATACATCGCCGAGGACGGCGGTATTGAAGACCGATGAGTCAGAGGAGGCAGATGAGATGTAGTCTGACATACACGGTAGCGCAGTAATATATAGTAGTTGTACTTTTGATTTATTATGGATTGTATTTTATTTTCACTTCATGCTACTTTATTGTCTATTTCGACTTTATTTATATATGTCATTTTTGGACCATCTGGATCTATGTACGTCATTTTCTACATAACATAGTCCATAACATTTATAAACCTTGAACTAAATAAACATAAACAAAACATAACAGTCAGTGTTATGATATGTTACAGAGATACATCTCCGTAAAATAAACGAAGATGCATATTTGAAATAATTAAGTGTAGAATGCCTTCAGGGTGGGTGGAATACCTTTCGTAATTTTAAAATATTACGGAGATGTATCTCCAAAATAGTTAACGTTTATATTTTAAACAAGGTGCGTTCGGAGATGCATCTTCGAAATCTGAGAGGCATTTTGAGTTTCCTACAAGGTGTTTTTCCACCTCATAGGATGCCATAAGAAATCCAAAAAAAAATAAAAATTGGATGGGTCTAAATGGTCCAACGGATTCAATGGGTGTTCATGATAAATTAAGTTGGAGCATTTAACTTGTGAAGTACCTGACACCCAGACTCAATAAATTGACTTTATTATCCTTGAAAAATTTTCACTCATTTTCAACATCTACTCAACATTTTTGCAAATTTCAAAAATTCGGAGCGATGCCGAAATTTTGAAATTAGTAAGTATTTTTTCAGAAATTTCAAAATTTTCGTGAAAATCATTTGAATTTGTAGCAGGAATTTTAGAAATTTCAATATTTTTAAATACATTTTTTCAAAAATTTCAGAATTTCTAGTACTTTCATATGCATTATTTTCGGAAATTTCTAAATTTCCAGTAGTTAAAAAAATGGATTTCCCCAGAAATTTAAGAACTTCCAATGAAATGTGGGAAATTTCAAAAATTTTGGAATTTAATTGATTTTTTGTTTTTTTTTCCTCGTTTTTGCAGTGAAATACAGGGGAAAGGACGACACCATTGTAGGCAAGGCCACAAGTAGAGCTGCAACCCAAGCTAGGGCTGTTGAGGCTGAGTCTTCCTGACTACGGGCTGGACCAGTAGTTCCAACCTGTTCACATCAAAAATGGTTGGCTGAGCAAGGTCAGTTTTGTGCATCTAGTAACACCCAACATCGAGTGGTGATACCTGATGAGCAACCTAGAGATGATGTTGAGGTTGTTCATGCTCAGGAGGTGTAGGTTTAGAATGTTCATGATCCAACGGTTGAGACGGATGCGATACATGTTGCTGCTGAAGTGGCTGATGAGCTGGTCCAGCCAGATGCCCTTGTTGCAGATGAGGTGGCCCATCCAGATGTCCCTATGGCTGATGAGGCGACTGCCACAACCGCGGTCCCTTCTGCTACTGCTGATATAGAGGTTACGACTCCTGCTTCAATGGAGTCGTCTGTGCACACTGATGGAGCGTTTCGGGAAGGACCCATTGACTAATCGGTTCTTACCTGGTATGTTGACCATGTGGCATATCGACTATGGCATGGATATATATATATATATATATATATATATATATATATATATATATATATATATATATATATATATATATATATATATATATATATATATATATATATATATATATATATATATATATATATATATATATATATATATATATATATATATATAATATTATGTTTAACTTTAGTTTATTTATTATTGTTTCGTGATGTGTTGAAATGTAACTTACAAGTTTTTAAATTTGGTTGTTACATGACCGCCTCCCTCTGAAGGTGACGTCCGACAAGTTGAAGTTGAAGAACTTCCCCAAGACTATGATGCCTAAGCAGGTCATATGAATTATACATGATTTTGATCTTCTCACATTTGTCGACTGCTCACTTACAATGCTCGACGCTCCACTTCTTACTGCTTTTGTTGAGCGATGGCAGAAAGAGACATCTTCCTTTCATCTTCCATTTGGGGAGATGACTATCACTCTAGATGATGTCTCCTCAGTATTCCATCTCCTCATCGTTGGCAGATTATTCACGGCTTTTGTTATCAGCCAGTCGCTTGCATGTATGGTGGTTGTACGAGATTTGGGAGTTTCAGAGGAGGTTGTGCTAGAAAAAATTTGATTTTAACAGAGGAGTCCATCTTCAGATGTCTTGACTTCGAGAATATGTACAAAGAGCACAAATATATAACATTGCAGCTAAGTTGTATATGCTAGAAACTTCAGTTGAAAAGTGATTCTGGCACATTATCAATTAAATCGTGTTCCTTTAAGCATTGGTCATATTTTAAAAGAAATTTGATTTTAAATTTGAAAACTTGTCAGGAGAAAACTGATGTGTTATATCACAAAAACAACTAGAAAATAAACATCACCTAAACTAGTCTAAGGTTTTGTTTGGATAAAAAAACTTAATTAACCATTTATGATATAAGGGTTTATGAATAAGTTATTTATATAACAATATATAAAATAAAACTAAACTGAATTGTTTTCGTGTAAGTTGGTTTCATAAGCTATCCTAAAGAGTTTATGGACATGTTATAAATTGTTTCCATAAACTCTTTAAAAGAGTCTTACAAGTAAGGTTTTAAAAAATGAGTTTTACATGTAAAAACAACCGAAAATAATATTGGAAGTTGTCGACATTGATACTGTTATTTGTCGTTTTTATGATGAAAAAGAAATTGTGATTAGTTCACACCATGACGATGCAGATAGTATCGCAACACCTCTACCAACTAAAATCGCGAAGTTTTTACGCAACCGCAATGTGATGTCGACCGTTATTTAAAACTTTGTTTGCAAGAACTTATGCGCTAATAAATAAGCTCAAACAAATCAATTCAAACATCCCCTAATACTCATTAAAAATTATAGGGGAAGCACACACCAACACAAGTAATAAGTTTTCAGCATAAATATTGCACAACAAGATCAGTGTAGCAGTGTGCATGGATAACCATTTAATGTGAACCAATCCATTTTTATGGTTATGGTTTATAAACCAAACCACTTGTTACAAGAACCTGTTTAAAACTTATAACCAGTTTAAAACCGGTTCTAAATTGGTTTTGATTTAATCCAAATAATCTAATTAAATTTAAAATTTATTTCCTTTAAATTAATATCAATTTTTAAATTTAAAAACTTCAAATAAATTTTATGAGTCTTTTAAATATATATATATTTTTAAAATACAATTTTTTTTGAAAAAAAAATGTTATTACGAAAAATTTAAAAAAAAACTAGAAAAAGTTTCTAAAAAAAATTATTCTGAAATAAATAATAATTTATTTTTAAAAAAATTATTCCAAAAAAAATTCCAAAATTAAAAATATTGAAAATATAAAAATTTTATTCTGAAAATTAAAATTTTATTCCAAAAATAAAATAAAAAAATCTAAACAATTTTTTTCATAAATAGAACAAGTTTAATTTTGAAAGCAACATATACAAAATAATTAGAAGTGTGCTAGATGCGACTGGATAAAAATAATTTTGAAATAAATTAGGGATTCTTTATTGAAAATTTAAAAGTCACACTATCCAAAGTAATGATATCTAGTATGAATTTAATAGTTGCTACATAGATTGGTAATGATATCCAAAGTAATGTTTTCACTTCCAAGAGAATAAAACATTTGCCATTAAAGAAGCAATAATAAAGACGGTTTTTCAAAGTAGAGAGAAGTGGAAGAATCATGTAGATTATAAATACAGGTTTCCTATTCTTACCAACACAAGGCATCATCGAAGAATCAAAATGAGTTTCAACAATGTTGTCCAGAATCAAGAAGTTGCACAGGGTCAACATGGTGTCCAGAACGAAGAAGTTGCAAGGGTTTAAAATGGTGTCTAGAACCAAGAAGTTGCAGAGGTTCAACATGGTGTCCAGGACGAAGGAGTTGCAGAGGTTCTACATGGTGTCCAAGTGGTTGTGCAAAGAAGAAGAAACGGGAAGAGAAGAAGAACAACAACAAGAAGGAGAATAATCAGGAGAGTTATCTTCAACTCTTCGGATGATGATGAAGCACCATATACTTAGACTAACTTTTTGTCATCTAGGGCATTTATATTTGATGATTAAAAATAAAAGTGTTTTTGTTTTCTTCAAGCATACTTTTTGTCTTTGTTTTAATATTTTTCTTGATGATGATGTGTCATGCAGTACTTTTTTGAATGATAATGTCTTTGTTTAATTATAGCATCATGTCAATGTGAATGACATGGTAATAACTTGTTGTGTTTGAAGCATCATGTAACATCAATATCATTGTTATTGCATGACACATGAAAGCTAATGCGAAGAAAACTTGGTCAAATAACAAATAACAGTGTGTCCAACTTGTTTCAAAACTATTTCAAAACTAAAGTCTGAACGAACAATCCTCAAACATGGAGAAAATCCAATCTATAGTAAAATCCTTTGATGAAATCGTGAGAAAACGCCATCTGCATTAACAGAGTACGAGTGATGATATGGTTGTTTTAATGGTGGAGCAATGAATTGAAGTGTGTTTGCAATGTTGAAAGAGGGATGAATGTGTTGTGGTTGTAAGGTTGGTGGTGGTGTTCATGTTGGTGAAGAGAGGAGCAGAAGCAGCAACAATAGTTCTTTGCTGGTGGTGTTCATTGTGGTGTTCATACTAGTTGTAAGGTTGATGGTAAGGTTGTGGTTGTAATGACACATGAAAGCACTCAAACTGTTATTCAAAGCAAAAGCAGAAGCAGCAATAGTTCCACATCAAAACTTCATGTACAAATGCAAGTGTTTATAAATAACTTTTACTTTTTACACAATAGTTAACATTTCATTAAATATTTAGCTCATGTTGATAAGAACAGGGGCTTGAGGCCCAAACCAATTATTTAATTATATTATATTATTTAAAAATTAATTTATTAAAAGAAATAATTAAATATATATATATATATATATATATATATATATATATATATATATATATATATATATATATATAATAAAATAAATCAACGTCAATTTAAAAAAAATAAAAAAATAAAAAAAATGCTACGTGAACGGTCACTCTAGAAAAATGAGAGAATATTGTTGTGTATTTAAACTTTTTTTTATGAGAAACTTCCTCATTTTTTAATGAATTTTTGAAGACGCAAGACATTAACATAAATTTTGCAATTTTTAGTTTAAAAAATACAATATCCGTGATACAATTCAACCCAACAATAGTGGAGGCATAAGAGAAAACCAGTAGTAGAGCCACAAGAAATATCAAAATGTCAGTTCGTTAGAGATAAGAAAGGATCTAGATTTATTTTTAACTTTCAAATTAAATAAGTTGTACTTAGTTACAATTGTATTGTCATCAACATATTCGTGACAAGTGTCCTAGGATCCTAAAAACTAAGAAAAATAGCTGCTAGAATCTTGTTATTTTGTAATGAAAAACACAGATCATTTTAATTCCAAATTTTCTGTTCTTTATATGGTTTTTATCATTGAGAAATTCAATTTCTTAACTTTTAGATTTTAACATTTGATGCTCTCATCCTGAAACTGATGACAAAGCAAGATATTTTACAAATTCTAGAAACCCTGCTACAATTAACCACTGCCTTCACTGAATTTCGCCTCACCCAAGACACTACACATGAACACCAATTACAAACAGTGCAAACCCTACAAACTCACATATCTGAATCGCAACAGCAATCATCATCCCCTACTCTCACTCCCAGTGTTTCACCATCAACAACATCCTTAACCTTCCACCAACCTAAGCTACAACTACAACCATTCGATGGATCTAACCCTCTCGAATGGATGTTTCAAGCAGAACAATTTTTCACTTAACACGACAGTCAACCCTAATTTTCATGTTCCTTTCAAGTTGTTGACAAAGTCCCATTAACTATGTCCCCACATAATTTTCATATTCCTTTCTACTTTGCCAATCCAAGGTACAGATGTAGTTTTTGGTGTGCAATGGATTCAAACATTAGATCCTTTTGTCTTTGATTTTTATATTTCATCCATGAAGTTCTACCATGAGGGTACCTTTGATGCTGTTAAATTTCTGCTATTGCTGATTTTTCTACTGATTACCATTGTTAGTTTTTCAGCAAATAACAAAATTTAACAGCAGTGCCACTTTAGTTGTATTTTTAGATTTTATTTTTTATTCTCTCAATGTATAAATACTCTTTATATATTCCAATTCTAAATTAATGCCAAAATTCATATTCATCCAATACTGTTATCCTTTTCTCTCAAATTCTCTTTCTCTCTCAATTTCATCTTCTTCCCAATTTCTATCTTCCACCATTCTTAAAACCTTCAATCTATTTTTTGTGTTCTAACATTTGGCATCAAGAGCATTGATTATTGATTCTAATCCACTACAATAATGGCAACCGTTTCCAATGATCGAATTCCCACCAATCTCCCAATTCTTGATTCGAAGAACTATGATAAATGGGCGAAACAAATGAAGCTCTTGTTTGGTTACCAAGAGGTGCTTGAGATCGTCATCAATGAAGTTACACCATTAGGGGCAGAGGCTACCAACATTCAAAGAGCTACACACAAAGAAGAGAAGAAGAAGGATTACAAATCCCTATTTTTGATTCATTCGTGTGTCGATAACGACAATTTCGAGAAGGTCGGCGATTGTGAATCGGCGAAGCAAGAATGGAAAATCTTGGAAAAAGCATATGTCGGTGCCGTCAAAGCGAAGGTTGTAAGGTTACAAACTTACAAGCGACAATTTGAATTAACAAAAATGGAAGACAAAGAAACGATCAATGATTACATTACGCGCATTACCCGGTTAGTTAATCAAATCAAATCATGTGGGGAAACGATTCTTGAGCAGAATGTTGTATCGAAAGTGTTGCGTTCGTTAACGTCGCGTTTCGACAATATAGTTGTGGCTATTGAAGAGTCGAAGGATCTAACAACTTTGGGCAAGGATGAATTGCAAAGTTCGTTAGAGGCGCATGAACAAAGAATGGACGAGAGAGGCGCCGAAAAATCAAAGCGGAGATTGCTTTGCAAGCGCGTTTTAATGAAAAGAATAAGAGGTCGAAAGGAAAATTTGCGGCTAGAGGTAAGTCAAATTTTCAGAATTTTGGTTCAAACGATTCGCAAAATTCAAAGCATTCGACGAGTGAAAATGGTGAAAGTAGCTCCAAGGATAGTGGTCATAGCAATGGTTTTAAGAAGCGTGATATGAGTAAGGTGCAATGCTACAAGTGTAGAAAGCTTGGACATTTTGCAACTTCATGTCGTAGTAAATCGAATGAAAATCACAATAATGAAGCCAAGGTTGTTAGGGAAGAGGTAGATGATGAGAACACCCTTCTAGTAATGATCACGAAGGAGAGTTATGGCATTATAAATGTTCCGGGCAGCAGCTACGGTAGTGACAGTTTGCGGGACAGCAGCTGTACCGTTTCAGAAAATAGCATCAAAAAGAATTCGAATCGAAATGCATTGGTTACCGTTCGTGATGGAGTCCAAGGGAGAGATGAGTGGTACTTGAACTCCGGTTGTTCAACACATATGACGGGTCGAAAAGATTGGTTTGTTCAAATCAATCAAGCGGCAAAAAGTAAAGTCAAATTTGCCAACGACACCACTTTAAGCGCCGAAGGGGTAGGAGATGTTTTGATCGGAAAAAGGAATGAAGGACATTCAAGGATCAAAGAAGTCTTGTATATATCGGGAATTAAGTGCAATCTTTTAAGCATTGGCCAATTACTTGAAAGAGGATACAAAATTTGCTTGGAGGACAATATTTTATGCGTTTTGGACTCTAATGGTGTGTTGATTCTAAAAGCGCCGATGGCTGCCAATAGAACCTTTAAGGTTGAGTTAAAGGTTATGGAGCATCATTGTCTAGCTACCGCGGCAAGTAGAGATGAGTGGTTATGGCATTACCGTCTTGGTCACCTTAACTTTAGGGATCTAAATGTTGCAACAAAGTGAAATGGTAACGAGGCTGCCACACATTAGTATTCCAACCGAATTGTGTGAGAAATGTGTGAAGGCTAAACAACACAAGAATGTGTTTAGCAAAGGTGCTGATCAAAGAACCAAAGGCTTACTTGAGGTGGTATGTTCTGACGCTTGCGGACCGATGCAAGTAGAGATTTATGGCGGCAATCGATATTTTGTCACGTTCATTGACGATTTTAGTAGGAAGCTTTGGACATACCTTATCAAGAGAAAAGATGAGGTATTTGAAGTTTTCAAGAATTTCAAATCCATGGTGGAGCGTCAAAGCGGTCGAAAGCTCAAAATTCTCAGAACGGATGGTGGAAGTGAGTATACCTCTAGTGAGTTTGGGAAGTTTTGTGATCTTGAGGGAATTGTATGTGAGGTGGTGCCTCCGTATACACCTCAACAAAACGGGGATGCCGAGCGGAAAAATCGTACAATAATGAACATGGTGCGTAGTATGTTATGTGGGGAAAATTTACCTAAGGAATTGTGGGGTGAGGTCATGTCTACAGCCACCTACTTGTTGAATAGGTGTCCCAATAAGAAACTGGAGAAGCTCACACCAGAAGAGGCTTGGAGTGGCTTCAAACCGAATTTGAATCATTTGCGCGTATTTGGATCGATTGCATATCGTCATGTACCAAACCAACTTAGGAAGAAATTGGATGATAAGGATGAGAAGATGATATTTGTAGGATATCACTCTACTGGAGGGTACAAGTTATTCGATGCAAGAAATTGGAAGATCGTCATAACCTGGGATGTGACTTTTAATGAAGTCAAAGTGCAAAAAATGTTGCAGTAACCGGTTACACCAATGTGAGTAATCGATTACCGACAAAAAATCAGCAGCAACAGTTTTTTTGAAATTTTTGATCCGGAAGCTTCCGACACCGCTGTACCATCACCTACAGTAGCGTAAAATGATGTTGTTAATAATGGTAGACCAGTGAGGCAAAGAGCCTTGCCTCATAGACTCCGAGATTATGAGAGATTCCAAGATAACAAAGTGAATAACGATGGTGACTTTGTTCATTTCGCGCTTATGACCGAATCCGAACCGATAAATGAGGAAGAAGCCTTAAGAGATCCTAAGTGGATATGTGCAATGAAAGAGGAGCTGGAATCTATTGAGAAAAATGGTACTTGGGAGTTGGTCAATTTACCTCTTGGAAAGAAACCGATAGGTGTGCGATGGGTCTATAAGATTAAAGCAAATCCCAAAGGTGAGGTAATCAAGCACAAAGCTCGATTAGTGGCGAAGGGGTTCTTGCAACGAGAGGGTATAGACTATGAGGAAGTATTCGTACTGGTGGCTAGATTAGAGACTATTCGTTTGGTTGTTGGTATTGCGCATAACAACAATTGGATGGTTTACCAAATGGATGTAAAATCTGCGTTTTTGAATGGTCATCTTGTTGAGGAAGTCTATGTGGGGCAGCCACCCGGTTTCATGATCAAAAATCAAGAAATGAAGTATTACAAGCTACACAAGGTGTTGTATGGTTTGAAACAAGCTCCAAGAGATTGGAACAAACGTATTGACGACTTTCTTATTGACATTGGTTTCAAACGATGTGTATCCGAACATGGAGTTTATATGAGATCGAATACGAATGATGGTGTTATTATACTTTGCTTGTATAATGATGATCTCTTGATTACGGGAAGCCATGACAAGAGTACTTCAAGGTTCAAAAGTGAGCTCATGAGCGAGTTTGAAATGACGGACCTTGGTGTCATGAATGACTTCCTTGGCATACAGTTTCACAAGTCAAAAGTGGGGTTGTTCATGCACCAAAGGAGGTATGCTCTAGATATTTTGAAAAGGTGTGATATGGAGCATTGCAATGCTTCTATTACACCTTGTGAGGCTAGAGTGCAGCTGTCCAAAAGTGATGAGGAGGATGATGTCGATCCAACACTTTACTAGAGCTTGATTGGATTGTTACGGTATCTGTGCAATACTGACCGGATTTGCCTTTTAGTGTCGGTATTGCGAGTAGATTCATGGAGAGACCTAAGGTGTCTCACTTGGCGGCGATCAAGAGGATCCTTAGATATGTGAAAGGTACTCTTGGTTGCAGAATTCTCTTTCTCGTATCGGACACGGGGCGTAAGTGCAATTTACTTGGCTACACCGATTCTAATTGGTGCGGAGATAAAGATGACCGAAAATCGACGGTGGGGTACATATTTATGTTCGGTAGTACACCAATCTCGTGGTGTTCAAAAAATGAACCAGTTGTAGCACTCTCTTCTTGTGAGGCCGAGTACATTGCAGCGTCGTTAGGTGCGTGTCAAGCTATGTGGCTTATGAATCTATTGAAGGAATTAGGATATGGTGATGATGTTGCCACCATGCTGTTTGTAGACAATGTTTCCGCAATAAATCTTGCGAAGAATCCGGTTGTACACGGAAGGAGCAAGCATATTGAGATGTGGTTTCATTATTTGAGAGAATTGGTCGGTGATGGGAAGCTTAGATTGAGATATTGCCGAAGCGAAGACCAAGTCGCGGATTTGTTGACAAAGGGTGTGACAAATGATGTGTTCAAGAGGTTGAAGAAGTGCTTGAGCATGGTGGACTTGGAGAAACTAAAGTGAGGTGGTGTGTTGATGCTGTTAAATTTTTGTTATTGCTGATTTTTCTACTGATTACCACTGTTAGTTCTTCAGCAAATAACAAAATTTAACAGCAGTGCCACTTTAGTTGTATTTTTAGATTTTATTTGTTATTCTCTTAATGTATAAATACTCTTTGTATATTCCAATTACAAATTAATACCAAAATTCATATTCATCCAATACTGTTATTCTTTTCTCTCAAATTTTCTTTCTCTCTCAATTTCATCTTCTTCCCAATTTCTATCTTCCACCATTCTTAAAACCTTCGATCTGTTTTTTTGTGTTCTAACATGTAGCTATTACATGATCTGTCTCTCTCTCATTACCCCTTGTATCCTTCCATCAAATCACGCGTATGCTGAATACTAATTCCATTTCAGCATACCATACTATGTCCATAATGTCTATCACTTCACCTGATGAAGCATACTCACCACTTGAAATGCAAGAAATGACTCTGTTAAACTCCATCCATGAGGAGTTTCTTCCTATCCTACATAGGTACTTCACTATTTTCAAAGTTCCACGTGGATTACCTCTATTAAGGAGCCATGATCATCACACTCACATTACACCTAATGTTGCACCTATGAACAAATAACCATGTTGTTACCCACATGATCAAAAGGAAGCCATGATAGAAATGATCAAATATATGCTCAAAAAAGTTATTCTTCAACCTATCATTAGTTCTTATTCATCACCAGTCCTACTAGTAAAGAAGAAGGACGACTCTTGGCATTTTTGCATTGATTATAGAGCATTAAACGCCATTAACATTAAAGAGTGGTTCCCTATACCTATGCCTTGACGAATTATTTGATGAACTAAATGGCGTTGCATTTTTCTCCAAAATTGATATTAGATAAGATATCATCAAATACGGTTAGCTATAGAGGATAACCATAAAATGAGGTTTTGCGCCCTTAACAACCATTATGAATTCTTGGTTATGCCTTTCAGTTTGAGCAACACACCTTCCATATTTTAGGCAGCGATGAATGACTTGTTACGACATTCCTAAGAAAATTTACACTCGTGTCCTTTGACGATATACTAATCTATAGTTCTACATGGTTTGATCATCTATAACATGTATAATAGGTATTGTCCTTGCTACTTCAACATCATTACTTTGCCAAACTTAACAAATGCAAGTTTGGAATCCAAAAAGTGGATTACCTGGGGCATATCATTTGTGTTGCATCGGTACAAGCTGACCCTAAAAGACTACAAATCATTAAGAATCGGCCAACACCTACCTCACTCACAATGTTGCGAGCATTCTTGGCCTCACGGGTTTCTATCGATGTTTTGTACATAATTATGTCAGTATCGCTTCACCACTGATTGATCTTCTTAAAAATTCTAAATTTATTTGGACATAATCAGTAGATACAATGTTTCACTCTCTCAATGAGGCAATGTTAGCTTTACCTATATTGCAGTTACCAGATTTTAATGTTGCTTTTGAGGTCACTACAGATGCCTCAGGGATTGCTATTGAAGCAGTATTATCTCAAAACCACATCCCAATAACCTTTTTCAGCAAGAAGCTTAGTCACTGTCTAATGGCTTCTTCTACCTGCATTAGAGAACTTTATGCACTAATTGAGCTAGTAAAAAAATAGAGGTAATATCTTTTAGGACACGCCTTTAAGATATACATTGATTACAATAGTCTTAAAGACCTCCTTACTCAACCAATAGACACCTCTGTCTCAACGCGAAAAACAACCGGCAAAAAAATAGAGTTATCACCGAATGTTATTTATTCTAACGAGGGAAATAAAACGATCGAAGAAACCTCAAAAGGGAGAAGACATGGTCTTGTAACCAAATTTTAGGTTCGAAAGTCGATTACAGGAGAGGAATGTATTAACACCCCCTCGCGTTCGTTGTACTCAACGGGATCCACTCTTTTTGTTCTAATCAAAGGGTGTGTTTATCTAAAGCCTATTTACTAAACGAAAAATGAACAACGGGTAATTTGGTAGGACATCGCGGTCCTATGCCTACGTATTCTCTCGCAATTAGAAAGTCAGAGTCAACGTAGTTCGGAGGACTACAAGTGAATGGGGGGATTGTGCTTGCCAAGACATCGCCGTCCTGTATCTAAGTATCCTCATTCGGAAGAGAATGAAGAAGTCGGAGCGCTCGTAGTTCGACCGACTACAGGTTGATTAGTGTCTTTTATGAGCGATATTAAGTTCGCGCTCCAGCAGTTAGGGTCGATACTTGTTTATGATAGAACTGAAGTAACATGCCCTTTCTGAAACAATTTGAAAGGAAATCCCGAAGGACAAAATGATTTGATTTTGTTCAAGATTTTTAAAGAAGTAAATTGACTTTGTTTGAGATGTGAATTACACTATATTCTATGACATAGGATCGAATACTTCGCGCTAACGATCCAAACGTCTCGTTCACAAAGTACCCTAAGATGAGGTTAGAAATGCATTTGCTCATCTTTTCCCATGTGCTTAAGGCTCGTGACGCACTATGCACATCATATTTATTAAGTATCTTGAATTGATTTGAGAGAGAGAAAGAGAGAGACGCAAAGAGAAAAAGAAAAATCTAAGGAATCTCATACCTAAATGTTGTCATGCCAAATGGTCCTATAGATGAGATTGAGAAAATGAATTTTATCCTAATGTTATCATGCAAATGATTAATCCTAATGTCTAATTCAATATTAAGTGATCAAGATGAGATATAATCACTTAATGAAATATCCTAAGGGATTGTCCAAATCATACAAGAATATCATGCATCAATATCAAAGTCACTATTCATCATAGGGAATCACAACTTTTTATTCAAGGTACTTGAGAAATCGTCGTATAATCAATCACCATAATATCACAATCCTAATTGTAACTCTACTAAAAACTCCCAAATTAAAATTTAAATAAAAGACTCCATTTTTTAATAAACTCTAAATTAACATTCTAATCACAATTTTCCAAAAAAGTTGGATTTAACTAGTACGAAAAAAATATTAAAAAATTAATTCAAATATCTAGTTTAGAAAAATAAATGGTAATTTTACCAAAATCAAAATTCTAAAATAAATTAAGATAAAAAGATTAGCAAGAAAAATAATCTAGTGAGAAAAGCTTTAAGAGAATAGTGAAACATGGGGTGCTTAAGAAAAATGAAGGGTTTTTGTTTAATACATCATAAAGAATCAGTCGGTAATAAGAAAAAAAAAACGAGAGAAGCTTACCTGGTTGGAGCTAGCCCGACGGGTTTCCTTTCTTCGGTAGCGTGTAGTTCATGTATGCTTGCAATTGCTTCTTCTTTCTTCTCTTCAACCCCGTTCTTGCCTTCCTTCAATTCGTGTATACTGTCGCCTCCCTTGATATTGTATGTGTTGTTCTGTTTTTATAGTCATCTTGAAAATTGATATCGAATTGCTACTTGAATGCTGATAATTGTGTTGCAATATTTTGTTTTGGAAAGATTTCAAATCTGTCTGGGACATGTTTGAAACTTATTTGGAAAGAATTCAAATCTGTTTGGGACATGTTTGGAACTTATTTGGAAAGCATTCAAATCTGTCTAGGACATGTTTGGAACTTACTTGGAAAGAATTCAAATCTGTTTTGGACATGTTTGTAACTTGTTTTCATTAAAAGTGGATATTGATGTGAGTTTGGATAAATGGTTAGAAAAATGGATTTTGGAATTGGTTTATGGATATGGTTAAGAAGTGGGTTATGAAATGAATATTTGATATGGATTTAAATACGGGAAAATGGTTTTGCTAGCAACATGGTTATGGAAAAAATGGATAAGGATTTTGAAATGTGTAAAATGGATAATGAAGAATGTAAAATTGATAATGGATATCTGGATATTGGTTTTGGTTTGGATATGAAAGGTTGATAATGGTTTATAAACTTGAATAAACCCTCCGCCAATATTTTCCACAGATGCACACCCTAACTGAATTTAATCCAAAAACCAAACTGGAACCTTTTCCACAGATCTCCGATAAAAATGAATGAAGCTACTCTTGGACCATCGAATAACTTGCAATGAAAGATTTGCCATTTGAATCAATCTTGAACCTTTTTATAATTTCTCTAAATTTCTGATTAACATTAAATAAGTTCTGACACTTTGAAATTGTCTGAATCGATATTCGGGAAAATAAATCCACAGGTGAACACAATTTAGACTGATGGACCATGATGAACCTGATTTTAACCCAAGCTTCTCACAAATCCCTATTTGATAACATTCGAAGCGAACTCTTGATGGTTTGGCCAAGATTAGGTCAAATTTCCATCTAATCTTGATCATGACTGAATAACAACACTTGACTTTAAACCAAAATTCCTTCCCTTGAGTGCACACTGATCCTCTTGAAAAATCATGAAGAAGATGACCTTGATATCTGATGAGCCTTGGTAAAGAAGATAATCATGATGTTGGGAACTCAGCCTTTGTCTCACCTCGAGTGCAATAGCCAGATAAATCACCTCTGAATAGGGAAAATTCAAATCACAGGAAAATGCTTTGATCCACGTCTTTAGGAGCTCAATGCAAATGAATGAATGCAAGGTTATACTCTAATGGAAAATGCACATGAACGTGAAACACAAGTCAGTTATTGTTAGAAATAAGACGACAAATTTTGGAGTGCAATAACTGCCCCTGTTCAATCAACTTAAACCTGAAGGTATGAAGAGCAACGATTTTGAGACATTCAAGGTAGAAGGGGATTGAATATGAAAAGAAACATAAAATTTGCCATCTGCATAAGGGAGAAACGACTCCGCTGGGGAACAGGTGATAAGAGGTATAAAAACATGAAACAAACATGGACGGGTGTCTAAAATCAATACGGACGAAATATTGAAGCAGAATGAAACAAACATGGACGAGCGCTTGAAACCAAAGGATGTGATCACAGACGATTGTCTAAGATCAATACAGACGAGTATTGATGAAACTGAAGCAAACATGGACAAGTGTTGAAGAGGACGACGAGTGTCTAAGATCAATACGGACGAGTATTAATGAAACTGAAGCAAACATGGACGAGTGTTGAAGAGAACAACGAGTGTCTAAGATCAATACGGATGAGTATTGATGAAACTGAAGCAAACATGAACGAGTGTTGAAGAGCACGACGAGTGTCTAAGATCAATACAGGCGAGTATTGAAGAAACTAAAATAAACACGAATGAGTGTCTAAAATCTAAGATCAATACTGACAATTATTAAAGAAACTAAAACAAACATGGGCGAGTGTTTAAAATCTAAGATCAATAGAACGAGTATTAAAGAAATGAATCAAACAGGAATGAGTGTTGAAGAGCGTGACGAGTGTATAAGATCAATACGAACGATTATTGATGAAACTTGAGACAAACACATACGAGTGTTGATCGAAGTTGGGGATCATGAAAAGATCGAGATTAACGGATCCAACACCCGAACGACGGGCGAAAGGAACAAAACCAAAAGTTAGACGACTTTGAGGGGGATAATGATGTCCTAGTCAGACGAATATGCTAGGGGAATGAGGACGTTCAAAGGGTAATATTCGCAGATCTACGATTTTAAAGATTGATTAGAACACCTGCTTGGGGATAGAACTAAACATTCTCTCCAGAGTTACATCATTCTATGATGGGGAAAAGATTTGGAAAAGAGGGTATCAAACCTGGCTTATGCTCCGCATGAATATTTGAATTTTTCTATGGCGTAATGCTTCATATGAAACGGAAATGCTACGCGTTTGAGGAGGTAAGCCAGACTACTGGGGATATGAGGATATGTGAGCCACTGAGGATGATTGTGCCATGTATAGTTGGGATGTGGTTAGGCGTAAGACCAAATTAATAGTGACTTTTTTTGGTTGCCAATCAATTGGACTTTGAAGGTGAGTTACCATACGAGAACTGGTTTTAAAAGGGGTAGACTACCAGACGGGAACTGGTGGCAAAAGGTTAAGTTGTCAAACGAGAAGTGACTCTTTGTTTGGTTTGTTAGACGAGAACTGACTTTTGATAGGCTACAAGGTAGGAACTAGTTGTGAAAAGAAAACCAACCACTATACAGGAACTGGATTTTAGACAGTAGGCTAAAGAATGGGTGATCAGATGGGAACTAGTTTAAAAGATGATGTTTACCAGGCGAGAACTAGACTTGAATACCATTTACCAGACGGGAACTGGTACGTTGAAAATGGTTTGTCAAACAGGAACTGGACTTTGAAATGGCTTGCTAGACGGGAACTGGACTTTGAAATGCTGAGTGAGGTTGGGTTACAAGGCTCTCTGATGTTATATTCAGGTTGTGGGATAAAGCCTAATGATAGAATGTAATGCTTTATGCTTGAGCGAAGCGACATGACTAATGCATGAGGGTGATTTATGAAATGATCATGAATGTTTCCATAAATTCCCCTGAGGTGGGTAATGAAGAGAAGATCCTTTGTAGTGAGGCTTCTTCAGAAGGTAAAGGTTATTTGATGGGGTGATAACATGATTCCTTGACACTTGTCCTAAACTCAACAGTTGCTGACAAAATAGAACTTGCTTGAGTAGCTTGAAAGCAAGGAGAGGTCTTGCCCCTGTGTAGTTCAACCTGCTCTAGTCTGGTCCTTGGGAAGGTTCGCCTTGAAAGGAGGTTAGAAGTAATTCTCCATGAGACGACCTTGAGATGGTTTGCCCTAGAATTTTGAGTCATGGAAGGATTTGTCCTTGATTAACCAGCTCTTAGAGGGGTTGGCTTCAATGTACTCTTGAGATACCTTGCCTCAGGATGAATGTTGAAATGACTTAACTTGTGTTGATTGAACATTAGAAGGATTTTACCTTAATCAAAAGAACCTATGGATGACCTGCCCCTGGTTGGTGTCTTAAGATAATTCACTTCTGATCAACTGATTCTTGAATGGTTTTCCCCATAATCAACTAATGATTTGGGAACTTGCCTTAGACTGATTGATTCCATACTCATTGGATGTTAATGCCCCAGATCCATGGGGCTACAAGGTACACTTGATTCTGATCAACTTTGATGAATGATCCAGTCCTCTTCGATTGCTCCTTGTTGGAATTTCCTCAATGTCCATTAGTGACTTACAATTAATATCATTTGTTTACGAATGGTAATTTTAATGCGATGCTCATGCAGATTTTGAAAAAAATCAATCATTATTAGAATGATGTGATAGTGGGTGACAAATGGACCATTAGTCCAAATGCAGTGTTGATTTAGCTAGTGAAAGATATGGCAAGAAGAAGATTAGCAAATCTTGTAGGAGTTAGTTTACACAACCTTTATGTAGTATGCTTTCAGAATAAACCTTGCTTCAATTAGGACTTTTGAGGGTTGTAACGTGGCATGGTTCATGGTTTCAGAAAAAAGAGATTTAAGGCCCAATTTTTTTTTAACCCACCCTTCTTCGTGGTGTTCTCCAGTCCTACGTTCAGTTAATTCGGCACAAGTGATCACCCTTCAAAAGGTTATTGAATGGTAGAAGTGATGGTTAAGAAACCCACAAGATTTTTAGAGTGAGAGTCACCCCTTTCGTCTTTGGTGTCTGTGGTCACACGACTTGTCCTTGCTCGAGGATTTTTCTTTTGTAACCCTTTTCGCTTTTCATTCTTTTGATTTTTTTTGTTCCCTAATTTTTGCTTGTACTGATTTTTTTTGAATTGCTTTTAAAAGTCCAGCGGTGTTGCACCCCAAAATTTGACCAACAATTATTTATCCATCAAATATTTGAAAGTTGATACCTTCACCAGACAGTTCAAGAGATCCTCAGAGGAATTGGTTGAAACCAGGGTTGTGTGCTTCATAGCTTGAGAGTTGTGGGTGCTCCTCAGATGATTCTGAGACTTTGAGAATGAACTTGATGCTTTGAGAAAGTGTATGAGATGTCTTGATAGCCATCATGAAGCCCAGAGAAGTCATTGTGCAAGGATTCAGGAGATTCAACCATGAATGGCAGAATTAGGGTTATGACTGGGTCAGCCCTAGGGTAACTGAAGATTTGGAGAAGGTTGAGACCTAATCCAAGGGCCATGGGATCATGAAATGATGTATGGATATGTTATAAAGATGATTCCTGGGCCAACTCATCAGGATTGAAGAGTTTGAGAAGTTTTGAGTTAGGGTTTCTGAGGATTGGCAGTGAAAAAACCCTAATTTGATCCCTATCTTCCAGGCAGTTTTAGCTCAATATGTGATTGATATCTCATCTTCCCCACAACATGAATGTTGTAGATATTGTTCTTAGCTTTAATTTGAGTGGTGGAAGTCCTTGATAGGAGTTGCAGAGCTCAAGTTATGGTTTTGACAAATTACAGGTCAGCTGAGGTGTGTGAATCTGAGTCCTTGAAAGTCACCCAACTTGCAGACAACTTTTGCCCTAGTAGGATGATTCCTATGATCTCTTGGTAAACATGAATGTTTAATATCATCTTATTAGCTTTCTAGAGAGTACTAGAAGTCCTTGATAGGATTTGTAGAACTCAACTTATGGTTTGAACAAGACAGGGGTATTTTGGTCATTTGGCAGTTATAGGTCATTTTAAGCAAAGGCCATATCTCCTATTTCCAAGCCTCAAATGGAAAAACTCAAAACATGAAAGTTGTTCAAAATGGCATTTTAAGCCTAGAAAAGAGGGTGTGAAAGGTTGGAAAAGCTTAGATCATGGATTTTCATGATTGGTTAAAAATGACCTAAAAAGGGCTTATAAGTTAAAAAGTTGAAAGTGAAAATGGGTTTGGGAGATCTATGAGTCCAAAATATGTCATCCAATATACCATTTTGAATGTAAATGACATTCTAAAAACTTTGGTTTAAACATAATTTTGATTTGAGGCTCAAAAATGAGGGTTGCTTTGGAAAATTGTTACTTGAATCATAAGGTAACTTGAGAAACCTTCACACAAGGCAAGTTTGGCCTGATTTTTGCACACATGAGCTCAATATCTCATGTAAGGACATGTTGGCACAAATTAAAGGTCTTGAGGCATGAGATAAGATAAGTTCAATTTCTCTTCAAGTGAGACTTTCCATTACATTCCACTACATTCTAGAAGGTGCTAGACCTTTCCATGGATCAGTATATATTAAGGAGCTCATGATGAGTAAGAGGTTGGTCAGGAAGAGAGTTTTCAGAGGAGAGAGAGAGAGAGAGACATTGCCATTGAAGAGCTTCCTTCAAGATCAAGCAACACACAATTTCTTCCACCACAAGGCTTCTCATTCAAGATCAGTGCAAACAGAAGTTTATTCATCTTCAAAGGATCACATTGAAGCCCTTGCAAGCTCTGAATCAAGCCCTAGCTACACTCACCATTGAACTTTGACAGGTTTCTTTCTTTCCACGAATCTCTTTAATTATGTAGTTTCTATTAGTTCTTTAGGTGTAGAGTTAGTGTACTAGGCTAGTTGATCTTACCCCGTGAGTTTGAGAGCTCTGTATGAGATTTCATGGCAGGTGCATGAATCTTTAACTTGCAAGAATTGGCTGGATCTTGAGTGTTAGTTAGTCTAGACTAGGTTAGAATGTTTAGTATAGAGCCAAGAGCATGTTTACACCATTAGATTTGAGCTTCCCCGTGATCGATAGCAGTGAAAACAAGTTGAACCCTAGTTTCCATCCCTTCTGTTTGCGCGTTTTAAGAGGATTCAAGGGGAAATATGAGCATGGTTGGATTCCTGGGATTTAGTAGTGTGATTTTGGTTTTGGAATTTTTGAGTTTCATCAAGTATGGAGGGAGAACGAGGGAATTGAAATGTCTTGCATGGAGGCTGTTTCTGAAAACCCTAGGAATCGTGTGAGGACGATGGCCAACAGTCGTCAGATCGTCCCTAAAATTTGACTAAATCATCTCATCCGACGGTCCTTGTTTAAATGAAAACGGAGGGAAATCTCTAAGCCAAAACGTCACCGTTTGGTTTAATGAATAAGTCTGGGCTCATTGAATTTGCGCTATTCACGCCCCCACTTCATGACCCATCAAGCATACTAACTGGGGCGTCTTGCTTCTCACACCCCCTCCCCTTTATTTCAATTCTTTTATTTTTTTAATTCCATTTATATTTCTTGCATTTATAAAATCCATAAAAAATAGAAAATTAAATATTTTTTAATTCTTGTTTTTTCTATAGGTTAATGAATTTGTCTAGAAAAATATAAATAAATAAAATTTCCATTTTATTTTCTTTTAATATTTTTAGAGTATTTTTCTTTTAAATAGCTTTTTTAATATGTTTAGTTTGATACCTCATTTTGTAGAATTTCTTTTAGGACCTTCCCTTATGATTTTTAATTCATTCTTTTTGGTGTGATTAGATATTGAATCATAGTCCCCCATAGGATTTAATTCTTGATTTTTAGATTAAAATTTGATTAGTTTAATTAGGGTAGCATTAGGGTATCCTAATTAGGGTTTATGTTATGCATAGGTAAGGAAATTCATTTTCTTTAGATAGTTTTGTCTTGATTTTTGGGTAGGGGCATATGTGGATGTTATGGGTAGATGTTGTAGACCCTTGTGAATAATTGTTAGAATTTTCCCTCTTGTTTTAGTATTTTTAGGTATTTTCTGAAGTTGACTGATGGTTTTGACTGTTCTGTGGTTATCTGTTTATTTCTGGGGTTTATTTTGGGGAATTTGTTGTGGGGCTTAGTTTGTTTTGAAGATCTTGTTGGAGAGCATGATGAAGATAAGATTGTAGATCAAGACCCAGAGACCCAGAGCTTGGAGCTTATTCCCTGTTTGTGAGGTTTGAGATCCTGAAGTTTGAAGGAAGTTCATGGTACTTTCCTGAGGAAGGCACTATGAATGACTTTCATTCTCTCTTCTCACCTCTTTCTTAAGTATCCAATGATGTTGGAGCCAACTTGTGAGTTTAATTTCTCCTGAGGAGGAATGTAAACTGATCACAGTTGTTGAGCCACATGGGATACAATTCCTAAGTGGAAGCCTCCTAGTACTTTCCTGAGGAAGGTCCTATGGGTCTATTCACTTAGTTCCATTAGTTTATCTAGGATTTCTTAAGTATCCAATGATGTAGGAGCCAACTTGTGAGTTTAATTTCTCCTGAGGAGGAATGTAAACTGATCACAGTTGTTGAGCCACATGGGATACAATTCCTAAGTGGAAGCCTCCTAGTACTTTCCTGAGGAAGGTCCTATGGGTCTATTCACTTAGTTCCATTAGTTTATCTAGGATTTCTTAAGTATCCAATGATGTAGGAGCCAACTTGTGAGTTTAATTTCTCCTGAGGAGGAATGTAAACTGATCACAGTTGTTGAGCCACATAGGATACAACTCCTAAGTGGAAGCCTCCTAGTACTTTCCTGAGGAAGGTCCTATGAGTCTGTCCATTTAGTTCCACTAGTTCAGATAGGATTTCCCAAGTATCCAGTGATGTTGGAGCCTGCTTGTGAGTTTAATTTCTCTTGAGGAGGAATGTAAACTGCTCACAGTGGTTGAGCCACATAGGATATGATTCCTGAGTATACACCTCCTAGTGCTTTCCTGAGGAAGACACTATGAGTCTGCCTACTTAGCTCCCTTTCTTTGGTAAGCTTGTTCTGAAGCTTGAAGACTGGGATTGATTTCTTTTGGTTAGGTTTTGCTTTAGGGCTTTGCTTAGATTTGATCAAGATTCTGTGTTAGGGTTAGGATTAGAGAGTAGATGATTCTTTCTCAAGCATGTGTTTTGTTTGCCTGATGGCACTTCATTTCTTTTATCTGTATATTGCTTGATAGCATGTTGTTTACCCTTCAGTATGATTACTGTTATTTCATGACTGGCTTGAGGTTGAGATGGGCTTGTGGAGGCTGAAGCCCCACACACATTTCCTCCCTCACTTGCATTGCATGCATTTTACTGTTAAGCTGATGCTTTTGTCTGTTTTGGTGTATCATTGACATGATCCCTTAGGACTCTCATTTCCTTTGATAAGGATTTGATGATAGACTTTTAGGTTGAAACCTATGCATGACAACTTCTAGGAGTTCCCTGTTCAAACCTCAACCATAGGATGAATCCATGGCATGATAACAGTAGGACTTGATAGTCTCCCTCCTAGTTGGGCCTGTTCTCTTCTCATCTCGAAGCAGTTTAAAATACAGTAATCATGAATGATTTCTTTCGTACGTTACGAGCCTTAAGCTATCTGAGAAAGGACGCATTCCCTCTCAGGTCATAGTCTCTAGTGCGGTTGAGATCGCAAACACAATAAAAAACACTTCTTTTAGGAGATAACCCGTAGTTTCCTGAACTACGTTTGCTCTGATCTTCCATACAGTGTGGAAGTACGTAGGCATAGGATGCGACGTCCTAGCGAGCAACCTTCAACCGTTCCCCGTAACCCTTCGTAGGCCGAACTACGTTGACTCTGATTTCTCATTGTAACACGGTGGGAGAACTGACTTTAAACAATGTTGCGGATAGCAAGAGTCGCCACCGACTTTTATTTTATCCATAAGGAAAGGTTATAAAAGAACAGGAAAGACCTTAGAGAATATTTTGGGTCCGGGGGGTAGGTTATGAAAAGGGAAGGTGTTAGCACCCTTTTCATCCATGGTTATCCATGGGCTCTTAGGTACTTAAGCTCACTTTTGAATTGTTTTGAAAGTGTAGTGTGTGAATAGAAAATTTTCAGAATAGTTAATAAATAATCCATGTAAGGATGTGTTAAGAACTTGTTTGAAAACTTGTTGAAAATTTGTTTAAGTGTGAAACAGTTTTGAAGTGAGCAAGCACCTAGGAGTAACCTACCCTAATGTTTAAAGGTCTTTCTTATTCTTTATTCTTTCCTTTAGTAAGACTATCCCTACTATAACGGAGTAGGTAGTCCTTACTTTGGATGTTAAGGGACATGTGAGGGACAATTGGATTTTTGAAGGCCATGGTGGGATGTAATAAGCACATATAAGGGACCATCATCATTTTTCGAAAGGGACTCGATTCGTAAAGGCAACCATAAGGGACTTTGATGATTTTTCTATTTGAGGGACTTGCTTTATACACCCCACTTAACCATTATTCGTAGGCAACTTGAGGGATATCCTTAGGAAGTGAGACGGCGATTAAAATCGACTTACGTGTGTGACGTGTTTATTTTAATTATCTTTATTTAAAAGTGATCTAAATTTATTTTAATATTACATACATGTTGTTACACTCCCTAATTACTAACCATAATAATAATTAAATAATTAAACAACTTTACATCCAAGACACAATTACAAAATAATAAGCAAAATAATTAAATAGCAAAGATAAATAAAATATAAATAAGCAATAAATAACAAAGGGGGTTAATTCTAAGTTTACTCGGCAAGACATCGCATCTTGTGCCTACGTATCCTTACGGGAGCGGAATCAGAGTAATCGTAGTTCCCCTCAATAGGGAGGTTAGAAACTTCTTGACTGTGGTCAAGGTCTCAAGGGGAATAAACGCATCTTAAGGACACGCTTACGTGGAGTGTAGAAACTCCAAATCTCTACGTTGAAATGTTAAGTTGTAATTAGGGTTAAATTAGGGATTCCACGGCGGGAAACCCTAAAATGAGCGCGGCGGCTCTTTGACCTAATGCTAAGGGTAAAATTGTAATTTTGCCTGCGGCGAGGCATTTGTGAAAATTAGGGTTTGTAGTTTGTAGTTTTGAGGATTTGAAATTGAATGTGTGAAGTTTTACGGACTATTGGCGCGGCGGCCAAACAGTTAGACCTAACCTTCAGATGTGTGCAATGTGACAGAAATAATAGTAAACGCGTGAGATAATTGAATCATGCAAACAGAGAGATAATGTCATAATTTAAACCATGCAAGCAGAAATTTAAAGGCAGAATTTAAAGAGCGATTGTTAAGTTCGCGAGGTTACATGAGAGGAGCAGATACAATATGATAATGAAATTTGAATTGAACAATAATAAAATAAAATAAATAACGGTTCTAGTTATTATAAAAAAAAAGATTTTAGTTATTATTTTAAATTTATCTAAAAAAAGTTTTTTTTTAAAAATAATAGGTTTTCATATTAATTTGGAAAAGATGTTAATGTTATTTATTTTAAAAAAACAGATTTTTATATTATAACAAGTTTTAATAAATTAATGATAACAATAATAATAATAATGGTAATAATAATGATAATAATGATAATAATAATAAATAATGATAATAATAATACTAATAATAATAATAATAATAATAATAATAATAATAATAATAATAATAATAAAGCAATAATGAATTTTAAATGTACCAAATAACCCAACAATGTTGCTAACGCAGAAATGCGCTCATCGCAACCAGATCTAAATCGGACGAAACAAAATTTATCGCAAAGAAAAAGAAATTAAGCAAAAAATAATATTATTGCTCACACAAAAATGCGATCATCGCAACCAGATCGAACTAACACAAATGTCACGCGTCATGCACACAAATGTGCAAACATCGTATCGACATAATTCGATCAAAAATTATTCTTCTATATATATATATATATATATATATATATATATATATATATATATATATATATATATATATATATATATATATATATATATATATATATATATATATATATATATATATATATATATATATATATATATATATATATATATATATATATATATATATATATATGTATATATAAACTCTAACAATTTAAAAATTATATATATAAACGTAACAGTAATAGATGAAGAAAAAGAAATAACGGTAATAGATGAAGAAAAAGAAATAACGGTAAAGATGAAGAAAAATAAACAACAGTAATAGATGAAGGAAAAGAAATAACGGTAAACGATGAAGAAAAATAAACAACAGTAATAGATGAAGGAAAAGAAATAACGGTAAACGATGAAGAAAAAGAAACAATAGTAATGGATGAAGAAGAAAACTAAATAACGGCAAACGACACTCACTCCTCTTAGGTTTTTTTCATTCTCTCCCTTTTCCAACAAGGCAACACATGTATATATAGGGAACAAATTAGGGTTAACACCAAATTGTCAATAATGTCCCTAAAGCCCATTTTAAAGCCCAAACTAAATAATTAGTTAAGAAAAAATAAAATTTAAATAATTTAAAATAATTAAAATAAACTTAAAATAAAAACTAATAATCAAAAATATTATAAAAAGAACAAAATTTTTTTCAATATTTTTTATTTTATGATTTTTTGGATATTTTTATGAATAATTTAGAAAAAAGTGAAAAAAAATAATATTTTAAAAAATGATTTAATTAAAATACGAAAATAATAATTAAATAATAATAAAAAACTATTTTTGTTATTTTTTTAATGAAAGATAGAAAAATTTAGAGTAAAAATAATAAAAAACAAAAAAAAGTGACAAAGGTGAGATTCGAACTCTCAACCTCTCACACTCATAACTCCTTACACATGTCCTCCTGCCAATTGTGCCATTTTTACTTTTTAGAAAAAAATGCATGCCATATGATATTTACCTGCAAAAAGTCAAACGACTACACAAATTTGTTAGTAATTGATTAAATGCAATAAAAATGCAATGAAATGCGACGACAAATCTTAGGGCAAAATTTGGGGTATTACAGTTATTATGATAATATTTCTCACCCAACCTCTCTTTGATGTTGGCAAAAAAAATCATGAAGTTTGACTTTGGTTTGACCACAGTTGACCTCAGTTTGACTTTTTAACTGCATTGACTGCTTTTGACTTATCTGATCATCTGACTGAGCAAACTTTTGAGAAAAGTCTTGAAACTTGACATGGGGGTTCTTATACACATATAAGATGTTATGAAGCTCACTTGAAGTCTTGGAAGTCCATTTAGCCTGATTAAAGTCAAAACCCTAGTTTTGGATGCACCGCTTAGGAGGTGCATTGTCTGAGGGAATTGTCAACTCTTCTGACCAATTGTGAATTTTGTGAACCTTGTGAACCTTCTTGGAACACAAAGTCTTGTATTGTGAGGGCAAATTTTGGGGTACAACAGCTGCCCCTGTTCAATTTTCTGAAACCTGAGGGGTTAGATTGGTATATTTGCCAGTCGTAACCTGGAAGGTTGAAGGGGATTGAACACAAAAGCCCAAAAATTTGCACTCACCAGTGCATGGAGTGATATTGATGGTTGGTTGAACATGATTGAGTGGGCTTAAAGATGCCACTAGGGGAAAGTTCTTCAGTAGTATAATGAGAACTGTCAGGAGTCTGGAGTAATACTGATGTAACAGCATGTCTTCATGAGGATAGAGCAGTCAATAATGATAACCCTAAAGCAGTCTTGAAGTGATAAATCTGACCTCAGGAGGATAGAGCAATCAATAGCTCTAAAGCAGTCTTGAAGTAATAATGGCTTCAGGAGGATAGAGCAATCAATAGCTCTAAAGCAGTCTTGAAGTAATAATGTGATATGTCTTCAGGAGGATAGAGCAATCAATAGCTCTAAAGCAGTCTTGAAGTAATGATTTCAGGAGGATAGAGCAATCAATAGCTCTAAAGCAGTCTTGAAATAATAATGTGATATGTCTTCAGGAGGATAGAGCAATCAATAGCTCTAAAGCAGTCTTGAAGTAATGATTTCAGGAGGATAGAGCAATCAATAGCTCTAAAGCAGTCTTGAAATAATAATGTAATTTCAGGAGGATAGAGCAATGGATAACTCTAAAGCAGTCTTGAAATAATAATGTAATATGTCTTCAGGAGGATAGAGCAATCAATAGCTCTAAAGCAGTCTTGAAATAATAATGGCTTTAGGAGGATAGAGCAATGAATAACTCTAAAGCAGTCTTGAAGTAATGATATGACCTCATGAGGATAGAGCAATGAATAGCTCTAAAGCAGTCTTGAAGTAATAGGATGATTTCAGGAGGATAGAGCAATCAGTAGCTCTAAAGCAGTCTTGAAATAATTAGATGGCTTCAGGAGGATAGAGCAATGAATAGCTCTAAAGCAGTCTTGAAGTAGTAGAATGGCTTCAGGAGGATAGAGCAATCAACAGCTCTAAAGCAGTCTTGAAATAATAATGTGATATGTCTTCAGGAGGATAGAGCAATCAATAGCTCTAAAGCAGTCTTGAAGTGATGATCTGACCTCAGGAGGATAGAGCAATCAATAGCTCTAAAGCAGTCTTGAAGTAATAATGGCTTCAGGAGGATAGAGCAATCAATAGCTCTAAAGCAGTCTTGAAGTAATAGAATGGCTTCAGGAGGATAGAGCAATCAACAGCTCTAAAGCAGTCTTGAAATAATAATGTGATATGTCTTCAGGAGGATAGAGCAATCAATAGCTCTAAAGCAGTCTTGAAGTGATGATTTCAGGAGGATAGAGCAATGGATAGCTCTAAAGCAGTCTTGAAATAATAATGTAATTTCAGGAGGATAGAGCAATGGATAACTCTAAAGCAGTCTTGAAATAATTAGATGGCTTCAGGAGGATAGAGCAATGAATAGCTCTAAAGCAGTCTTGAAGTAGTAATATGACCTCATGAGGATAGAGCAATGAATAGCTCTAAAGCAGTCTTGAAGTAATAGGATGATTTCAGGAGGATAGAGCAATCAGTAACTCTAAAGCAGTCTTGAAGTCATGAGAGGCTATCAGGAGGATAAAATAACCCTGAGGTTACAATAAAGCAGTCCCAAAGTAATAAGAAGCTCATCAGGAGGATAAAGTAACCCTGAGGTTACAATAAAGCAGTCCCAAAGATCATAAGCTTGTTTGTTGGATAATTAACCTGAAAACAAGGTAGCATTCTGTATAACAACATTAGTTTATGCTTTATGTATGCATGTATGACATGATGCACTTAGGTAATGTACTATAGACATATATGTTATGGTATGATGTAAATGATGTATGTATGCTATGACACTGCTGGAAGTGTCTGGATATCCTTGTATAACAACTGCTGGCCAAGGAAAATAAATCCCGATTCATTGTTGATGAATATATAACCCTCCGTCTGCTGGGGATAACAAGGTATAGATAACCTCCCGTTGTTGGGGATAACAAGGTATAGATAACCTCCCGTTGTTGGGGATAGTAGGGTATAGATAACCTTCGTTTTCGTTTGATAGTAGGATAAGTATAACATCCCGTCTTCGTTCATTGTGCCCTTATTGGAAAGTAATTTCCCGTATATCCGTATGAGGATAAAAGAGATGGATATAAATTCCAGGGGAGATTAGACTTTGTGAAAATGGATTAGTCCTACTGATGGTTTGTAACTGTCTTGTAAAGATGAACCGGCGAAGCTTCGTTGAAATCCTTCCCTCGTTCGTCCTTAGTAAATACTATTACTGCATTTTCATGCATTTCTGGTAAACATCAATCATATTAAAAGCATACATGCATTTCTGGTAAACATCAATCATATTCAAAGGCATACATACATTCAAACACAACCAATGGACGTTTCGCTTATGTAAATAGGGTAAAAGTAAATCTGGATTCAAAAGATGGAATTCATTTATATCAAAAGTGACCCATACACGGGTAAGTTTGTACAAGGAGACATAAACCCTAGTAAGAGAATTTTGTCATGAAGTTTTACAAAAAGAATCAGCTATGTGGGAAATAATCCTATTGAGTTTCAATTCTACTATTGCCACTCAAGTATCTCATCTTCTTGCTGTTGAGACGGAAACGATTGGATTGAGCTTTATCTGTTTGAGCTTGAGTAAGTAGTACAACTGGTTGCAGTTTCATGAGTGATCCAAACGAGACATAGTCATACGCTTTAATCCCTAACTTTTGCCTGGATTGCCCTTTCAGGTTTTCAATCCACCGGGATACCCTTTTTTGCCCAAGCCGCCTTTTCAGGTTTTCGACTTGCCGGGTGTACATCTTTTTATATATATATCCCTAATTTTTGCCCAAACCCTTTTGGTTTGCCGGGATGCCCTTATTTTTGCCTAGGCCTGTCAACCTAGCGGGTCTTTTTTTATGCGTAGTATTTTTTAACTATGTCTGCGTTTACAGGTTGTGGGAAGTCTTCACCATCCATTGTAGTCAGTATCATGGCACCTCCTGAGAACACTGTCTTGACTACAAATGGCCTTCTGAGTAGTATATTGTATATCATATTCCGTCAAGATCATTTGCCATCTTGCAATTCTTCCGGAGAGAGCAGGTTTCTCAAATATGTACTTGATTGGATCCATCTTCGAAATCAACAAGGTAGTATGGGTCAACATATACTGTCTTAGTCGGCGAGCAGCCCATGCCAAAGCGCAGCAAGTTTTCTCGAGCAGTGAGTATCTTGTTTCACAGTCGGTAAACTTTTTGCTAAGGTAGTATATTTCCTGCTCTTTTCGACCAGACTCGTCATGTTGCCCCAATACACACCCCATTGAGTTGTCTAATACTGTTAAATACATAATCAAGGGTCTTCCATCAACTGGTGGCATTAAAATTGGAGGTTCTAGCAAATATCTCTTGATTTCATCAAAGGCAGTCTGGCACTCATCATTCCATTCCATCACCTGATCTTTCTTCAACAACTTGAAGATTGGCTCACAGATGGTAGTTAATTGGGAAATAAATCTTGCAATGTAGTTCAATCGTCCCAAGAAACCTCTAACCTCCTTCTCAGTACGGGGAGCTGGCATCTCTCGTATAGCTTTCACTTTTGCAGGATCCACTTCAATACCTTTTCCACTGACAATGAAACCCAGGAGCTTTCCAGATCTAACTCCAAAAGTACACTTGTTTGGATTTAATCTCAACCTGTATTTCTTCAACCTCTCAAACAACTTGTGCAGATGATCAAGATGTTGTTCTTCATTCTGAGACCTGGCTATCATATCATCCACATATACCTCTATCTCATGATGAATCATATCATGAAACAAAGCCACCATAGCACGCTGATATGTTGCCCCTGCATTCTTCAAACCAAATGGCATTACCTTATAGTAAAAGGTGCCCCACTGTGTCACAAATGTAGTCTTCTCCATATCTTCAGGTGCCATCTTGATTTGATTGTAACCAGAGAAACCATCCATAAAAGAGAATACCTTATGCTGAGCAGTGTTGTCTACCAGGATATCAATATGAGGAAGTGGAAAGTCATCTTTAGGGCTAGCCTTGTTCAGATCTCTGTAGTCTACACACATACGTACCTTACCATCTTTCTTAGGAACTGGTACCACATTTGCAACCCACTGAGGATAAGAAGTTACGGCCAAGAACCCTGCATTGAACTGTTTCATCACCTCTGCTTTGATCTTTTCTGACATTTCAGGACGCATACGACGAACCTTCTGCTTCTTTGGACGACAATCTTCTTTCACTGGCAAACGGTGAACCACAATGTCTGTATCCAACCCTGGCATATCTTCATAAGACCAAGCAAAGATCTCCACATAGTCACGTAGCATCTGAATCAACCTGCTCTTGACACTGTCCTCTGAATCAGCCCCTATCTTGACCTCTTTTCTGTTTTCTTCAGTTCCCAGATTCACAACTTCGACTGGCTCTTCATGTGGCTGTATAGCTTTCTCTTCTTGTTGTAACAACCTAGCAAGCTCTACAGGTATTTCACAATCGTCCTCGTTTCCGTCTTCAGTTTGATAGATCGGATTCTCGAAATTGTAATTGGCAATAGTAGAACTGTTATCAACTGGATCCATAGTGGATGAGGATCTGCATTTTAGTGACGTGGGTGTGTGTAAGAACACATAGCTGATAAAGCAAAAATAAAAGAAAAAGAAAGACAAGGAACACAATATTTACGAAAACGAAACGTCCACTGATTTTATTGAATGCAGTATGCAAATGAAATGATGACCCGTAACAAGCACACCATTGTGCCCCGGGTAAGGCACATGGCTTGAAAGTTTTAATTGTTCCAGAAATTACAAATTTAAAAACATAACACAGTAATAGTATTTACTCCTGACTAAAGGAGATAGGGATAACATCTTCAGCTTTCCAATTATTGAGTCCAGCACCCACAGTAGGAAAAATCCATGCCTCCAAGTTGTGGTCTTCATCTTGATCTCCCACAGCATTGATAACCCCTTGATTGGTGATACGAACAGCACGAGCACGACGAACAGCCTTCTGGGACTCTGCAGTGAAACCCAAACCAAACTTGTCAGACTTGTATGGAATATCAGGAAGCTGACCCCAAATAGTACAACCACCTTCTTCCACCATAGCTTTTGCATCATTGAGGGAGGCCATTGCCATTGTTGGAGGGTTTCTGATGACCACAGGAACCTTCTTCACAGCAGGAGGAGTCACACAATCCTTAACAGCCCAGGGAACCACTTCAAATGACTGACATGGAGTTTCAATGTATTCACCTTCTACTTCCAGATACTTGAAAGTGTTTACATGGCTGACAAAGTATTCTTCCTCTCCAAAGACAGTAACAACTTTTCCATTCACCGGATATCTCAACTTTTGATGTAATGTGGAGGTCACAGCACCTGCCCCATGGATCCAGGGACGACCAAGCAGACATGAGTACGAAGGACGAATATCCATCACATAGAATGTAGCAGTAAACACCTGAGAGCCAACCTTGATTGGAAGATCAATTTCCCCATGCACTACTCTTCTAGAACCATCAAAAGCCTTTACCACAATATTACTGGGCTTCAATACCGTATCTTTAGGACCCAGCTTGTTCAGGACTTCCTTAGGCAACACATTCAGAGAGGAACCATTGTCTATCAGCACATGAGACAGGGTAGTGCCCCTGCATTCAATTGAAATATGCAAGGCCCTGTTATGATCCCTCTTGGCAGGGGTCAAGTCAGCATCAGAAAATCCTAACCCGTTGTCATAGGTCAGGTGAGCAACACAATTCTCAAACTGGTCCACAGAAATTGCACTGGGTACATGAGCCATCTTTAGAAACTTGATCAATGACTTGGCATGAGCCTCAGAACATAATAACAGGGAGAGCATAGAAATCTTTGAGGGAGTATGCCCCAGCTGATCAACAATATCATAATCACTCTTGCGAATGATTTTCAATACTTCTTCCATCTGCTTAGAGAGGTCATCAGCAGCTGGCACATCAGTAGATACAGGCTCAATAACAGGACCCTTGCTCCGAGCATCAGTGGTGGAAGTAACGGCAGGAGTAACTGCACTCTTAGAAGCAACTGGAGGAGAGAAGACTCTTCCACTACGAGTGATCTTGCTAGATCCAGCAATATTATCAATGTCAACAGGCATATCAGGTAAAGGCTCCTGTTTGACACCATGGATGTAAACATCAGACCCATAGTGCCAAGGCACAGCTTTGTCAGATGTATAAGGAATAGGACCAGGAGTGGTAATGATCAGAGGAGCTACTCTGGCTTCAGCGACAACTTTCACAGGGCCTTCAGCAGTAATCTTGATCGGGCCCTGATGAGTGATTTTAATGGGACCCTTTGAAGTGATTCTTAGTGGTACTTTGTCAACCATGTCAACCTCTTCAATCTTCTTACCCTGAGTCAGATGATCCACCATACTTTCTACAGATGCTGGTCTTCTTTCAAACACTATAGTATATCTATCCATGAGACGTTGAATCCCATCTCTCAAAATGAAGCAACTATCCGGCTTATAGGTACAATATAGACAATCTTCATGACAACCTGGAAAGATCCCAGCTTGTACTAACCTCTTTTTGATAACAGACAATGGTGTGCTCAACTCCATAACTGAATAGACATGCAGATCTTCATCAATATCTTCATTAATGGCGTTGACGGTCTTCTCGTGATTTGGCATTGGAGCTATAATCACATTTGGAGTACCTGGTGGATCAAACTCAATTTCTCCAGCATCAATCATATCCTGAATTTTGTTCTTCAAGACCCAGCAGTTATTAGTATCATGTCCTGGACAGTTTGAATGATATGCGCATCGTGCATTGGGATTGTACTTGGGGGAGGTAACATTGGGATTCTGAGGAGCCTCCCTCAGGGTAATAAGTTCAGCCTTCAACAAGTGTTGCAATGCCTGAGCCATTGACATGTTGATCTTCGTGAACTGTCTTCTAGCCCTCTGTTGGTTGCCTTGAGGCTGCTCTGTTGTTGCAGGAGTTGGATTTGAAATATGAACTGCACTAACAGACTGATGCCTTCTGTTACGATCAGGCTGACCATACACAGCATTAGATTCTTTCTTCCCAGTGGGAGGCTTCTTTGCAGCACCTGATGAAGAAGTGCCCACTTGGATCTTACCACTCTTGATACCATTCTCTACTCGCTCTCCTGTCATGATCAACTCAGTGAAGCCAGATGATGAGCTTTCAATGAGATGACTGTAAAACGGACCATTCAGCGTACACATGAACATATCAACCAACTCCCTATCAGTCAAAGGAGGTTGAACTCTTCCAGCTAAGTCTCTCCACTTCTGAGCATACTCCTTAAAGCTTTCTTTGGCACCCATAGACATGCTTTGAAGCTGCATGCGAGTGGGGGCTAAGTCAGCATTGTATTGATACTGCTTGTAGAAAGCTTCAGCAAGGTCATTCCAATCTCTGATGTTGACACTCTCCAACTGATAATACCACTCTAGCTGAGCTCCAGATAAACTTTCTTGAAAGAAATGGATCCACAACTTTTTATCAGCAGTGTGGGGTTGAATTCTTCTGACATAAGACCTCAGATGCAATTTGGGACAAGAGACCCCATCATAGACAACAAATGTAGGAACTTTGAACCCAATGGGTATGACCACCCCAGATATCAAACTCAAATCCTCAAAATCCAGCCCAGATGATTTCTGTAATTCCATAGCATCCATTCTATCCACCAACATCTTGAATTTGTCTTCGTTAGGCTCATGGTAGTAGTTAGCCTCAGAATCAGAGTCCCCCATAGTGTTGTGGAGACTGCCTCTCTCCTGCTCAGATTTTTCAGATTCATAGTCTTCAACATGTTCCTTGGTCTTGACAGGACCTTTGAACCTTCTTCCCATGTTGAGCAACCCAGCAGACCTTCTAGCCTTCTTAGTCTTCTTGGCCAGCAGTGTCTTCAATTCATCCTGCCCCTTGGATAGGTTCAGGATCAGCTCTTGGAACTGTGCATTTTGTGCCTGGAGATCCTTAACTGATTGTTCAAGAGCCATTGCTGAAATAAACAGCGAGGAGATGAGAAACCTGTGCACAATTATAAACCTGTGATGCAATGATATGGGAATGCATATGCAATGTTTTCAAGGACCGCAGGATTTAAATTTGCTTAAACAAACAAGGAAGTAACTTTTTATTAGTAATAACTTGTTTTGCCTTTTAGGCTTACAAAAAATGAAAACGAAATAAGTACAAAAGATGGGGTTTTAAGTCTCCCATGGACGTTTCCTCTTTGTGTTGAGGTATGAGTTGAGGTTTCGTTCCTCATGAAGTAGCTTTGTTAGCTCTAGGATCCTTGCTTGGCTTGCTTTGTAATGAGCCTCGAAAGCATCCCTTTGCTCTTTCAGTTGGATCCATGATCTCTGCAAGTCTTCCATATCAGTAGGCATGTCTGGGTGAAGGATGGTATAAGCTGTGTCTCCTTCAGCAACAGGTTCCATGGTAACTGGTAGGACGGCAGGATATGGCATCATGAGTGTCTGAGCACGAGATCATACCCATCTGAGATAAGCCTCCATAGGAATAGTGTACTTAGGCTCTAGTGTCTTGCTGTCAATCCTGTTTACCTTTCCCCAAGCTCGGATGAATCTCTGACGGTAACCCTGAAGATCGTTGTCGTAATCAAACACAATGCCCTGAATCAACATGTCATGTGGACCATCGCTCCGGGCGTAACCAAACTGTCGTAAAGCTAGAGATGGGTTGTAGGTGATGCCTCCTCTTATGCCTAGAAGTGGCACATTAGGAAACTCCCCACAACGGTCAATGATGGTGACATTCTCCATAGATCTGGAGCACCAATGGATGTCTGAGTGAGAAAGTGACATGATCCTCTTGGACCATCTGAACCCTTGCTCATTCTTCATTACTGAGCGAGGAAGGTGAGAAATAAACCACCTAGAAAGTAAAGGTATGCAGCACATCAAAGTTCCTCTTGCCCTTGTAGTACGGGTGTGAAGAGAATGTAGGATGTCTCCAAGTAAGGTAGGCACTGAATTGTGACTCAGGAATATGTTGATGGCATGAACGTCTATGAACTGATCAGGATTGGGGAACAACACTAAGCCATAAATCAATAAGGCTAAGATCTCCTCAACAGCATCGTAGCTCATAGCCTTCAAGAACATTTGAGCTTTATCCACTAATACCTTGGCAAGAATACCTTTAACTCCACTTCTCGTCTCTAGAACAATGTCAGACTTCTTCAGATGTAGAGCTGCAGCAATAACTTCTGGTTTAAGCTCCTTCTCTAAGCCTGTGAATGGCTTCTGATCAAGAACAGGTATACCCAGAAGTTTAGAGAACTCCTCCATGGTTGGAACCAGCTGATAATCAGGAAATGTAAAGCAATGGTGCTTAGGGTCAAAGAACTGAAACAGCACACTCATCATGTCTTCACTGAACCCTGAAGTAACTAGATCCAATAAGTGACCATGTCTCTTGTTGAACTGGGAATGATCAGGCACTAGGGAAACCAACTCCTTGAGCTTAGCAGGTATCCCTACAAAGTTGATCCTGATGGTGTTTCTACGAGCAGAAGCCATGACCTGCAACAAAGAACAAAGATAAATCCTTTGGTCCTTGAAATGGTTAGGGAAAATGATATGCTTATGATGCATGATGATGTCATGATGTCATGCTCAATCACAAACATGTGGCACACACAAACAAGTCACACCATAGCCCTAGGTTTAAAGGCTTGCATGAGGTTCAAAGGCAAGTACCCTCCCCTGAAGTTAGATGGTTCATCCTGTCCTACCAAAGTAACCAGGTTCTAAGGGATCTCAATATCATTGATCCTTCACAAGGGTGGTTGTTCAGAAGGCAACTTACTTGCCAACCAAAACCCTCCAAGTTTAAGATCTCAATGAGCGTAGTATCGAGTGTCAACCAACTTCAGTCTGCACCAAAGCCGGTTACCTCACTACTTTCTAAAGGCCAAGATGAGTTAACTAGGGTTCTAAAAGTCAGTTAGTGCATTGACAACATATGGCAGCCTCAATATTATCCTCAACTTGACTTAAGGAATATAAGCTCCAACCAAGAAGTCGCACTAACTATGGCCACCAGATCAACCGTATCGATATACGTCGTACAGTTTCCTTGGTCTATTGCCATTTACCTAAGGTACACTAGATCCGGGTTAGGACCTTTCACACATAAGAGCACCCCAACAATATAATAATAAAGCAAACAAGGCAAACAATTTAAAGTGATCTTAATTCCTAAGGGTACCCCTCTTAAATAGGTCCCCAGCAGAGTCGCCAGTTCTGTAACACGGTGGGAGAACTGACTTTAAACAATGTTGCGGATAGCAAGAGTCGCCACCGACTTTTATTTTATCCATAAGGAAAGGTTATAAAAGAACAGGAAAGACCTTAGAGAATATTTTGGGTCCGGGGGGTAGGTTATGAAAAGGGAAGGTGTTAGCACCCTTTTCATCCATGGTTATCCATGGGCTCTTAGGTACTTAAGCTCACTTTTGAATTGTTTTGAAAGTGTAGTGTGTGAATAGAAAATTTTCAGAATAGTTAATAAATAATCCATGTAAGGATGTGTTAAGAACTTGTTTGAAAACTTGTTGAAAATTTGTTTAAGTGTGAAACAGTTTTGAAGTGAGCAAGCACCTAGGAGTAACCTACCCTAATGTTTAAAGGTCTTTCTTATTCTTTATTCTTTCCTTTAGTAAGACTATCCCTACTATAACGGAGTAGGTAGTCCTTACTTTGGATGTTAAGGGACATGTGAGGGACAATTGGATTTTTGAAGGCCATGGTGGGATGTAATAAGCACATATAAGGGACCATCATCATTTTTCGAAAGGGACTCGATTCGTAAAGGCAACCATAAGGGACTTTGATGATTTTTCTATTTGAGGGACTTGCTTTATACACCCCACTTAACCATTATTCGTAGGCAACTTGAGGGATATCCTTAGGAAGTGAGACGGCGATTAAAATCGACTTACGTGTGTGACGTGTTTATTTTAATTATCTTTATTTAAAAGTGATCTAAATTTATTTTAATATTACATACATGTTGTTACACTCCCTAATTACTAACCATAATAATAATTAAATAATTAAACAACTTTACATCCAAGACACAATTACAAAATAATAAGCAAAATAATTAAATAGCAAAGATAAATAAAATATAAATAAGCAATAAATAACAAAGGGGGTTAATTCTAAGTTTACTCGGCAAGACATCGCATCTTGTGCCTACGTATCCTTACGGGAGCGGAATCAGAGTAATCGTAGTTCCCCTCAATAGGGAGGTTAGAAACTTCTTGACTGTGGTCAAGGTCTCAAGGGGAATAAACGCATCTTAAGGACACGCTTACGTGGAGTGTAGAAACTCCAAATCTCTACGTTGAAATGTTAAGTTGTAATTAGGGTTAAATTAGGGATTCCACGGCGGGAAACCCTAAAATGAGCGCGGCGGCTCTTTGACCTAATGCTAAGGGTAAAATTGTAATTTTGCCTGCGGCGAGGCATTTGTGAAAATTAGGGTTTATAGTTTGTAGTTTTGAGGATTTGAAATTGAATGTGTGAAGTTTTACGGACTATTGGCGCGGCGGCCAAACAGTTAGACCTAACCTTCGGATGTGTGCAATGTGACAGAAATAATAGTAAACGCGTGAGATAATTGAATCATGCAAACAGAGAGATAATGTCATAATTTAAACCATGCAAGCAGAAATTTAAAGGCAGAATTTAAAGAGCGATTGTTAAGTTCGCGAGGTTACATGAGAGGAGCAGATACAATATGATAATGAAATTTGAATTGAACAATAATAAAATAAAATAAATAACGGTTCTAGTTATTATAAAAAAAAGATTTTAGTTATTATTTTAAATTTATCTAAAAAAAGTTTTTTTTTAAAAATAATAGGTTTTCATATTAATTTGGAAAAGATGTTAATGTTATTTATTTTAAAAAAACAGATTTTTATATTATAACAAGTTTTAATAAATTAATGATAACAATAATAATAATAATGGTAATAATAATGATAATAATGATAATAATAATAAATAATGATAATAATAATAATAATAATAATAATAATAATAATAATAATAATAATAATAATAATAAAGCAATAATGAATTTTAAATGTACCAAATAACCCAACAATGTTGCTAACGCAGAAATGCGCTCATCGCAACCAGATCTAAATCGGACGAAACAAAATTTATCGCAAAGAAAAAGAAATTAAGCAAAAAAATAATATTATTGCTCACACAAAAATGCGATCATCGCAACCAGATCGAACTAACACAAATGTCACGCGTCATGCACACAAATGTGCAAACATCGTATCGACATAATTCGATCAAAAATTATTCTTCTATATATATATATATATATATATATATATATATATATATATATATATATATATATATATATATATATATATATATATATATATATATATATATATATATATGTATATGTATATATAAACTCTAACAATTTAAAAATTATATATATAAACGTAACAGTAATAGATGAAGAAAAAGAAATAACGGTAATAGATGAAGAAAAAGAAATAACGGTAAAGATGAAGAAAAATAAACAACAGTAATAGATGAAGGAAAAGAAATAACGGTAAACGATGAAGAAAAATAAACAACAGTAATAGATGAAGGAAAAGAAATAACGGTAAACGATGAAGAAAAAGAAACAATAGTAATGGATGAAGAAGAAAACTAAATAACGGCAAACGACACTCACTCCTCTTAGGTTTTTTTCATTCTCTCCCTTTTCCAACAAGGCAACACATGTATATATAGGGAACAAATTAGGGTTAACACCAAATTGTCAATAATGTCCCTAAAGCCCATTTTAAAGCCCAAACTAAATAATTAGTTAAGAAAAAATAAAATTTAAATAATTTAAAATAATTAAAATAAACTTAAAATAAAAACTAATAATCAAAAATATTATAAAAAGAACAAAATTTTTTTCAATATTTTTTATTTTATGATTTTTTGGATATTTTTATGAATAATTTAGAAAAAAGTGAAAAAAAATAATATTTTAAAAAATGATTTAATTAAAATACGAAAATAATAATTAAATAATAATAAAAAACTATTTTTGTTATTTTTTTAATGAAAGATAGAAAAATTTAGAGTAAAAATAATAAAAAACAAAAAAAAGTGACAAAGGTGAGATTCGAACTCTCAACCTCTCACACTCATAACTCCTTACACATGTCCTCCTGCCAATTGTGCCATTTTTACTTTTTAGAAAAAAATGCATGCCATATGATATTTACCTGCAAAAAGTCAAACGACTACACAAATTTGTTAGTAATTGATTAAATGCAATAAAAATGCAATGAAATGCGACGACAAATCTTAGGGCAAAATTTGGGGTATTACAGTTATTATGATAATATTTCTCACCCAACCTCTCTTTGATGTTGGCAAAAAAAATCATGAAGTTTGACTTTGGTTTGACCACAGTTGACCTCAGTTTGACTTTTTAACTGCATTGACTGCTTTTGACTTATCTGATCATCTGACTGAGCAAACTTTTGAGAAAAGTCTTGAAACTTGACATGGGGGTTCTTATACACATATAAGATGTTATGAAGCTCACTTGAAGTCTTGGAAGTCCATTTAGCGTGATTAAAGTCAAAACCCTAGTTTTGGATGCACCGCTTAGGAGGTGCATTGTCTGAGGGAATTGTCAACTCTTCTGACCAATTGTGAATTTTGTGAACCTTGTGAACCTTCTTGGAACACAAAGTCTTGTATTGTGAGGGCAAATTTTGGGGTACAACACTCATTCTCTGATGAGAATACGTAGGCATAAAGTGCGACGCTTTGCCGAGTCATTTTTCTTTTCTTTTTCAGCCAGCCTTGATAGGTAGATAGATTATAACCAACCCTTCCAAGTAAACAAACAAGCGTGGATCCCGTCGAGTACGACGGACGTGAGGGGTGTTAATACCTTCCCCTTGCGTAACCGACTCCCGAACCCAGACAATGGTTGCGATGACCTTGTCTTACCCTTTTTCGTCAGGTTTTTCCGATCGTTTCCTTTCCCGCTCTGAGGGATAAATAACGAAAGGTGGCGACTCTTCTGTCATGCCGGCACCTTATTTTCGCGCAAGCGACAGCTGGCGACTCTGCTGGGGACTTGATCCCAGAATCTCTGGTTCTTCGGTTCCCTATGAGAGTCAATCCTATCGTTTGTGTGTTTGCTTGTTGGGTTGCGTTTATTTATCGCATTTTTACTTCCCGCACTTTATTTCCCGCATTTTATTTCCAGTTTGATATGATTATCTGTGCTGCTGTGGGAGAGGGATGTTACTATGAGTGAGAAGCCGGACCTGGGCTTGAGTACACACCTAGATATAGTTGCGGAGAAGTAGTAGACGAACCTGTCTGCTGAGCAGGCACAGTTCCCTACGAAAATCTGCGCTTAGACGAGATTCTTGCAGAGGTGCTCCTTTCCGGTCCTGAGGATCTGAGGGGAGTCCAGACGTGAGGATTGTCGACTCTGGGGACCGATCATTTGGAAGTCAGCTAAGTGAGGCCTCTTCATGACTTGATGATGCCACTCCTTCTGGGAATCGTATCATCACTCGTGAAAGTCTGTGACGCTGATGACCGCATAGGATGCCGTACCTTTGTCCGTGGATTAGGTCCATACCTGTGAGTGGGATTGGGTTATTGCAGGAAACTTATACCTTCAGACCACCTGGTTTTCTTGACAGCGAATCAGTTATGTTGGTATCAGGGTTCTCAGTTGCAGATTTGACTGTTCTTGACAGAGCGAGTTTTTGATCAAAGGATTTTATCATCGGGTGCATGTTTGTTCTTGATAGAGCAGGTTTCGATCAGAGTATTGTCTTCAGAGGTTTGTCCTGGATGGAGCAGATTTTGAGTGGGGTCTGAAGATCCCATCAGCAGTTGTTGGTTGTTCTTGATAGGGCAGATTTTGAGTGGGATCTGAAGATCTCATCAGCAGCTGTGTGTTTGTTCTGGATAGGGCAGATTTTTGATTTGGGGTCTGAAGACTGCATCAGCGGACGTTTTCTGATCATACATCCCGGGTCCTTATTATCAGGCACTTACTCTTGACAGAGCAGAATTTTGATCTCGATCCTATCAGATGGTTATTCTCAGCAGATCAGATCAGTGGTTTTACACCGGGGTTTCCTTCTCATCAGTGACTGTTGATACCGAATCTCCACAGCAGCCACCTGGATATATTGTTGCATGCCTGCATTTTGCATTAGTTTGCATAATCATTCGCATTCCATTGGCGTGTGTCTGTGACAGGTACCGTTTCCCCGATCCAAGATCTCTCGCTTCTTATTGTGTTATTACAGCAAGACTATTGCGTACGAGTTCTCGATCCCTGATGTGTTGGAGTTGGCTATCACCAATGCTATAGGCTTCCTATGTATATGTGAGATTGCTGTTTCCATGATTGGGCCCAGATTCCCCACCTTATTATTGTCAGCACTGGTACTAAGGCGCCAGAATCGGGGGAAATCTCCCACGCACACAGACACACGCATGCATCTGCATGAAGCATATTTGCATGGTGTATATCTTATTGCTTTTCCTAACCTTTATTGTTGACAGGTTTTTCAGGTTCCGAGTTGTCTCCGGTCTCCAGGATTGATCAAAGACTCATCCACCGCTACTCAACTCGCGCTAATCAGACAAGGATAATGGACCAGGTGCAGTCAGATGTTCAAGAGCTCCGTGAACGGATGGATCGTTTTATGGAGCTGATGCAGGTGGTCGCTAATGGCCAGGACCAGCTTCGTACTTTGGTTCAACCTCTAATCTCCAGGGTTGACAGTAATGGCATACTTCACGGCGGGGCCGTGCCCACTCCTCCTCCAGTGGATGCTCCACAGAATGTTGTTCCTATTGCCGGGGGCAACGGCAGTGCTAACGGCAATCTGATGACTAATCTCGGACTCAACGCGGCAGGCGTCGGCAATGGTAGTCTGGGAGCCAATGTTAACATAGGGCCGGTCAACGGCAATGCTGGTACAGGAAACCTGTTGGTGCCTCAACCGTGGCTGGAGGACCATCAGGATGACGTATTCTCTCAGAGAGGTGTAGAAGCAGAGTTGAATGCTGAAGCTCGACTCAGGTTCAAGGCGCTGGAAGACAAGATGAGAGACATCGAAAATCAGAACACATTGGGCGTTGACATGTCCAAGCTCGGGTTGATTGCTGATTTTAAGGTACCTCACAAATTCAAGGTGCCTACCTTTGAGAAGTATAAGGGTACTACTTGCCCCCGCGTCCACCTTCGATCTTATTATAGAAAGATGTCCGCTTATTCTGACGATGAGAAGCTGCTGATGCACTTCTTTCAGGATAGCCTTTCTGGTCCATCACTCGAATGGTATATGGGTTTGGAGCCCGCTACTGTGCGCACCTGGAAAGATCTTGCAGAAGCGTTCGTCCTCCACTATCAATACAATAGCGACTTGGCTCCCAACCGAGTTCAGCTTCAGAATCTCTCACAGCGGAACAATGAAAGCTTCAAAGAGTACGCCCAGCGGTGGCGTGAATTGGCTGCTCGGGTTCAACCGCCGATGGTTGAGCGTGAGCTAGTACAAATGTTCGTGGCTACCCTTCCTGGAATCTACTATGAAAAGCTGGTCAGTGGCATGTCTGGAACATTCTCGGCTCTCATCACTATGGGCGAGCATGTTGAGAACGGTATAAAGATTGGAAAAATTCAGGGCGAATCATCCTCGGCGGGAGGAGGTAGTAAGAAACCCTACGCTGGCAAGCGTCGATAGGGAGATGCCAGTGTTGTCACTAATGCTAGGAGAAAGGGCAAGGGCCCTCAGCAACAGATTGCTAGCATAAATATCCCGGCTGCTCCACCGCAGCCGCAGCAGCAGCAGCAGCAGCAGCCTCAGCAGCAAAATAACCAGGGGTATAGGAGATATCAGAATCGGGCTCCTCTGACAAATCGTCATTTTGAAACTCCACCTATGTCGTATGCACAACTTCTGCAAACGTTGCTTCAGCTCCAATTAGTTCAAAAGAGGACAATGGCTCCCTTAACAGGGGCACCACCACCGGGGTATGACGCCAATGCTACTTGTGAGTTCCATACTGGGGCACCAGGCCATACGATTGAGAATTGTAAAGCTTTTAAGCACAAAGTCCAGGACTTGGTGGACGCCAAGGTTATTAACTTTTCTGACAGTGTGCCCAACGTTAACAAAAACCCGATGCCTCATCATAAGGGGGGCGGAGTGAATGCTGTTATCACTGAGGAGAGTGCGGACTTGCTGACTGACGTCAAAGATTTGAAGACACCGTTGAGTTTTGTCAAGGCTAAGCTGCTGAAGAAGGGCTTCTTTCCTGGATGCGGAGAGTTATGTATGGCTTGTGCTACACTTCCTGATGGGTGTGAGCAGCTGGTCGAAGGTATCCAAAGTCTGATGTCTGAGGGTATTTTGCAGTTTAGCCGTAGCATAGAAAGTGCATCAGGGGAGGTCGTGCTAAAGCAGGCGGATGAAGTTGCTACCATTACTATTCCTCGTCACCCTATTACTATTTCTGCGCCCCGTCCGCCTACAATCACTATCACCAGGGCCGGACCGATCCCATTCGAAAGCACTAATGCCGTTCCATGGCATTATGGCGCTGAAGTTTATTGTAATGGTCAGAAGATAGAGCTAGAGCCATTCGGATCAACTGTGCAGAATCTTACCGGAGTCAGCGGTATCACTCGAAGCGGTAGAGTATTTGCGCCAGCAGAGGTTGCAGCAGAGAAAGTGGTCCGAGCTGACGCTGTGGATAAGGGTAAAGGTAAAGCTGTCGAAGAGAGCCCCGCAGGGGCAGAAAAAGATTTGCTAGTTAAAGATGCTGAAGAGTTCATGCGACTAATCAAGAAGAGTGACTACAAGATTGTAGATCATCTTCATCAGACTCCGTCAAAGATCTCGATTCTTAACTTGTTGCTATGTTCTGAGGCGCACCGCAACGCCTTGCTGAAGGTATTGAATGCTGCCTACGTGCCACAAGAGATATCAGTAAATCAGCTGGAGGAGGTGGTGGCCCATGTCAATGCTGGTAATGGGCTGGGATTCACAGATCTAGAGCTGACTCCCAAGGGAAGAGATCACAACAGCGCCTTGCACGTCTCGATAGAGTGCAAAGGTACCGTCATGTCGCATGTCCTGGTGGATACGGGCTCATCCCTTAATGTGCTTCCGAAGAAGGCACTGATGAAGTTGGATACCCGTGGATTGCTTTGCACGCCCAGTGATCTGGTCGTGAAGGCCTTTGATGGAACTAAGCGCCACGTCTTCGGAGAGTTGACCCTGCCAATTCAAGTTGGTCCAGAGACGTTCGATACAGTTTTCTATATCATGGATATCATGCCCGCCTACAGTTGCCTCTTAGGTCGGCCATGGATCCATGCTGCTGGCGCCGTGACGTCCACGCTGCATCAGAAGCTTAAATATGCTGTCGGGGGCAGCATAGTAACAGTCTGTGGTGAGGAGGACATCATGGTGAGCCACCTGTCGTCCTTTAAATATGTTGAAATGGATGGCAAGATCCATGAAACCCTCTGCCAAGCATTTGAAACCGTCAAGGTGAAAGAGGTATCTCCTGTCGTCGCAGAGAAGCAAGAGATGAATCTCTCCTCGTTTAAGGAGGCTCGGGCTGTTGTCGAAGCCGGTTCCACCCCAGGCTGGGGGCATGTTTTGGATATACCAATCAAGCAGGATAAGTTTGGATTGGGGTATTCTCCTGAAGCTGAAGCTTCATCCTCTTCTGGCAGTTCGTCTCGTGGGAAGGGGCTGATCCTATTCACCAAGGGCGGAGTCATTTTCGAGAGCATCAACGCAGCGTCTGAGGACAGCGGGGATAGCGATTGTGATTTTGACGCCTGGATGCAGCCGAGCAAGCCAGGCGAGCGCCTCAACAATTGGACCATCAAGGAGATTATCAAGCTGACAAGTGAAGAGTAATGATTTGCTTTTACAATCTTTGTACAACCCTATGTCCTGCCCGGGGCATAGTAGTTTTATTGTCAGGGCCTTGTTGGATTATGTACATGCATTTTGTTAATAAATAAAAGGCGTTTTCTTCACACTCAAATATTGTGTTCTCTGTTATTCCTGTTTTATGTTTATTTCGAAAAAAACAGCAAAATGGCAACGAGGTTTGTGCTAACCTGCATATTCTTGCTTTAAACTTAACCCTTGTTATTGCAGGATCCACGTAACAGATGACATCGACTCTGGACCCTCTACGGCTCACTACGACTTCGATTGCCCGATCTATCAAGCCGAGGATGAGATTGATGAAGACGAAGACCTTCCGGAAGAGTTGGCCCGCTTGTTGAGACAAGAAGAGAAGGTTATTCTGCCTCACGAGGAGGATATTGAGATTGTAAATCTGGGTTCTGAGGAACTCGTCAGAAATGTCAGAGTAGGGGCTGCGCTGCAGAATGATGTCAAGCATAGACTGGTCGAGATGCTTCGAGAGTATAGTGACGTCTTTGCTTGGTCATACGAAGATATGCCCGGACTTGACACAGATATCGTGGTTCATCGCTTGCCGTTGCGAGAAGATTGCCCTCCAGTCAAGCAGAAGCTCAGGAGGACGAGACCAGACATGGCTGTAAAAATCAAAGAAGAAGTCCAGAAGCAGTTGGACGCAGGATTTCTAGCCGTTACCACTTACCCTCCGTGGGTCGCCAACATAGTGCCTGTACCGAAGAAGGACGGTAAGGTACGCATGTGCGTCGATTATCGGGATTTGAATAGGGCAAACCCTAAGGATGATTTCCCGTTGCCTCATATCGATGTGTTGGTCGACAACACAGCCCAGTTTTCCGTGTTTTCATTCATGGATGGCTTCTCCGGTTACAATCAGATTAAGATGGCACCGGAGGACATGGAGAAAACGACGTTCATCACCCCCTGGGGAACATTCTGCTATAAGGTAATGCCCTTCGGTCTGAAGAACGCATGGGCCACTTACCAACGAGCAATGGTAACTTTGTTTCATGATATGATTCATCATGAGATCGAGGTCTATGTTGATGACATGATTGCAAAGTCCCAAGCGGAGGAAGAGCATCTGGTCAACTTATTGAAGCTGTTTGAGAGGCTTAGGAAGTTCAGGCTGAGGCTGAATCCTAACAAGTGCACTTTCGGGGTGCGGTCCGGAAAGTTATTGGGGTTTATCGTTAGTGAACGAGGTATTGAAGTTGATCCTGCGAAAATAAAAGCTATCCAAGAAATGCCAGCGCCGAAAACAGAAAAAGAAGTTCGTGGTTTCCTGGGCCGAATAAACTACATTGCGAGGTTTATCTCTCAGCTCACGGCCACTTGTGAACCAATGTTCAAGCTTTTAAAGAAAGATCAGGCGATTACTTGGAATGAGGATTGCCAGAAGGCATTCGACAAAATAAAGCAGTATCTTCAAGAACCTCCAATCTTGATACCCCCAGTGGCTGGACGGCCATTAATCATGTACCTGACGGTTCTGGAGAATAGTATGGGGTGTGTTCTCGGTCAGCACGACGAGACGGGCAGAAAGGAGCATGCCATTTATTATTTGAGTAAAAAGTTCACTGAGTGTGAATCTCGATACTCGATGCTGGAGAAGACGTGTTGTGCATTAGCTTGGGCCGCCAAACGTCTACGACAGTATATGCTCAATCACACCACTATGCTAATTTCGAAGATGGATCCGATCAAGTACGTCTTCGAGAAGCAGGCTCTTTCGGGCAGGATTACCAGATGGCAAATGGTGTTAACGGAATATGATATTCAGTACGTCTCTCAGAAAGCCATTAAGGGAAGCGTATTGTCTGATTACCTTGCCGAGCAGCCAATCGAAGACTACCAGCCGATGAAGTTCGAATTCCCTGACGAGGATATTATGTTTCTCAAAGCGAAGGATTGCGATGAGCCATTGCCCGATGAGGGGCCAGATAGGAAGTCTCAGTGGAAGTTGATATTCGACGGAGCAGTTAATTCCTATGGAAGTGGCATCGGGGCTATCATCACGACTCCTCACGGATCCCACATCCCGTTTACTGCGAGACTGACGTTTCCAGTTACCAACAATGAAGCCGAGTATGAAGCATGTATTATGGGTCTAGAAGAGGCAATTGATTTGAGAATCAAGAATCTAGACATATATGGTGACTCAGCGCTTGTAATCAATCAGATTAAAGGGGAGTGGGAAACTCGTCAAGCGAATGTAGTGCCGTACATGAATTATGCCAGGAGGCTGCTCCCTTTCTTCGACCGAGTGGAACTTCATCATGTACCCAGGGCTGAAAATCAGATGGCTGATGCCTTAGCCACGTTGGCTTCAATGTATAAAGTCAATTATTGGAATGAGGCTCCAAGAATTGTACTTTCGCGTCTTGATAGACCAGCATTTGTCTTTGCAATCGAGGATGCCACCGACGGCAAGCCATGGTTCCACGACATCCAGACCTTCCTCATGACTAAGGAGTATCCTGCGGGTGCGTCAACCCAGGATAAGAAGACTCTAAGGAGGCTATCTGGAAACTTTTATCTCAATCCTGATGGAGTGTTGTATAAGAGAAACCACGATCTCGTGCTACTCAGGTGTGTAGATGAGAAAGAGGCGAGTATGCTCATGGAAGAAGTCCATGAGGGCACATTTGGTACGCACGCCGGCGGGCATGCCATGACGAGAAAGATCCTGAGAGCAGGATATTACTGGCTGACTATGGAGTCGGATTGCTTCAGATTCGCGAAGAAATGTCATAAATGCCAGATTTATGCTGATAAAGTTCATGTGCCGCCGTGCCCATTGAATGTCATGTCCTCCCCTTGGCCGTTCTCCATGTGGGGCATCGACATGATAGGCAAGATCGAGCCCACTGCATCCAATGGTCATCGTTTCATTCTGGTAGCTATCGACTACTTCACCAAATGGGTGGAGGCAGCCTCGTACGCTAATGTGACCAAGCAGGTGGTAGCTAAATTCATAAAGAGGGACATCATCTGTCGCTATGGAATTCCCGAGCGGATCATTACTGATAATGGTTCGAATTTGAATAACAAGATGATGAAGGAGCTGTGCCAGAGCTTCAAGATTGAACACCACAACTCATCTCCTTACCGGCCGAAGATGAATGGCGCTGTTGAAGCGGCCAACAAGAACATCAAGAAGATTGTTCAGAAGATGGTTGTGACGTATAAAGATTGGCACGAGATGCTGCCGTTTGCCTTACACGGTTATCGTACGACGGTGCGTACGTCGACCGGGGCAACTCCTTTCTCCTTGGTGTACGGTATGGAAGCTGTCCTACCATTAGAAGTGGAGATTCCTTCTTTGCGAGTTTTGGTTGATGTGAAACTCGACGAGGCAGAATGGATTACGAATCGTTTGAACCAACTCAGCCTGATGGACGAGAAGAGGTTAGCATCGATTGCATTTGGTCGCCTGTACCAAAGCCGAATGAAGAAAGCTTACGACAAGAAGGTACGTCCTAGGAGCTTTCAGACGGGTGATCTCGTCCTGAAGAAAATTCTTCCGCCACACTCCGATCACCGGGGCAAGTGGACTCCGAATTATGAAGGGCCGTATGTCGTCAGCAAGGTCTTCTCAGGAGGAGCTTTGTTGTTATCCACGATGGATAGTGAAGATTTTGCATCCCCGGTGAACGCGGACGCAGTTAAAAAATACTTTGCTTGAAAGAGACCCGCTGGACAAAAAAGAAAGAGTCCAGGCAAAAAAGGGGCATCCCGGCGAACCAGAAACAGAATAAAAGGTTCGGGCAAAAGTTAGGGATATATTGGAAAAATGCACACCCGCGAAGTCGAAAACCTACACTGGGCGGCTTCGGCAAAAAAGGGTATCCCGGTGAACTGAAAACCCGTAAAGGGCGGTTCACGCAAAAGTTAGGGATTTGAATAAGCAAATGACTGCGTTCCGCGTGTGGACTTTCATTGTTTAGTGGTTCGGAAGACCTGAGGGCCGTTTATCTGAATCAATCTCTTCCAAAGCTGAAGCGTCGGAGAGGTATCAAAGTCGAGTGGGTCTTAGAGGGATCAACTCATGGTGTTCGTCTACGCCTTGTTGCCGACATTTGTATATACTGATGTATATTTATGTTTACCTTTTGCGTGGCTTCCTCATTCCAGGAGCTTGCCTCTATTGTAAAACATTTTTGCCCATTCAGGGGTTCACCATCAATAAAATGCACATTATTCAGCAATTCTGCTTGTCTGTTTAGCATTTATCTGTTTTGTTTGCGAATGAAAACGCCGATGTTTTTGATAAAATGCGCATACATAAACTTACGGGCCTAGGCCCATTGATTGTTGAAACAATTAATTAACTGAATACTGTCACGAGATAATAACCTGGATAGGCCCCTTTGAGGAGGGTATCTTGTCTGTTTGTTTGTGTTGTTGCAGGTGTAACGCCTTCCAGAAGATGTGTCGTGCGCATCCCCGAAGCAGGACGAGTCCTCCTTCTCCAGCGGTGTTCAGTAGTCTCTCCTCCGCAGAATCTGAACGCAAATAGTGAGCATTGACATGTCTCCCCAGGTAGAGATGATTTTTCCCCCAAGCGGACGCGTCCTGAAGGAACGCCACCTCATCGGCTAAGTCGCGCGCAGTAGCAGGTGTCTCCCCCAGCACCGGGTCACAAGTGCAGGTTTCATAGAAATGTTCGGGTGTCAAAGCTCGTGTTTTCCCCAGTAAAGTCGCCGAAGCAGGTGTCCCCCCAGCACTGGGTCACAAGTGCAAGTCTTGTAGGAAGCTGTTCGTATGCCGAAGGATGCAGTAACTGATGGTGCCAGACTGAAGTCTCCCGCGGAATTGAAATTCCTCACCAGAGCTGTATTCTCTCCCGAAGTCGGATGATTCCCTCTTCCCCTAGTAGAGTATTGGAACAACCGATGTTGTATTCCCTTGCAGGGTTGTTCTCTCCCCCGAAGTCAGATGATTCTTTCTTCCCCAGCGAGATCGAAATTCCTCATCAGAGTTATACTCTCCAGTGAAGTAGAATGATTTCTCTCTCCCCGACTGAGTCCGCAAACCTCCAAGAGAGCCGAATCCTTGGAAGCAGTTGGGACCTTGAATGGATGTTCCCTAGCAGATATTGAACAGCTGATGCTGTATTTCCCCAGAGTCGCACTCTCTCCAGCAAAGCAGAATGACTTCTCCTTCCTCAGCCGAGTTTGCAGATGTCCAAGAGAGCCGAGTCCTTGGAAGTTGATCAGGTCATGATTGGTTTTTTCCAGTGGAGTGTGAAGCAGCTGAAGTTGTTTCCCCACAGAGCGGTTATCCCCAGAAGAGTAGCCGAGACGGCCGCGCAGTTCATTCTCGCGATTGAAGTTGTTTCCCCTGCAGCAGTCAACCGAAGATCAATTCCCCAGACAGAGTCCGATTGATATTGGTGTGTCCACGTTCTCCTCAGCAGGATGATTCCTCTATCTGAGTAGCTCTTTCTCCTTGACAGGAGAATTCCCCTTCGGCATTTATTTTGCTGACGGGATTGCATAGCATCGTGCATGATTGCATAACATCGGGCATGATTGCATAGCATTGTGCATGATTGCACAACATTTAGCATATCATTCCCACCGTGTGGGGCATGGCGCAGAAGCATACGCATCATAAGCATGATCGAGGTTACTATCATTCTTGTTTTACAGGCGCTCCACCAAGAGACCAGTTGCTCAGGACGATTCCTGATGTTCTCCCCGACGAGGTCGCTTCCTTAAGATGATTCTTAAAAGACCCCGGTGTAATTCCCACAGTCGCTCGCTCAAGATGATTTTTGAGATCCCCAGCGAAGTCTTCAGTTCAAGACGATTCTTGAATTCCTCAGCAGGGCCGTTTGCTTAAGGTGACTCTTAAGACCTCAGCGCAGTCCCCCGAGTTGTTTGCTTAGGATGTTTCTTGAGCTCCCCAGTAGCGTCCCCAGCAAGAGTTGCCCAGGAGGATTCCTGGAATACCCAGCAGAATAAAGTCTCCAGAATGGTTATCGGTTCAGGATGATTCTTGAAGGTGCCCGACGGAGTTGTTTGTTCAAGATGATTCTTGAAGTCCTTAGCTGCGTGATATGTCTGCTCCAACAGTGATGTCTAATCCGAAGATTGACTTCGTAAACGCCTGAAGGCGGCACCAGAATGTTCCTGTGGATTCAGGTTTCAGTGCTGATGAATCAGCGCTTATCTGAAGGCAAGGTTCCAAAGTTTGTAGATATAACAAGGTGATCCGTGTTGGCCTGAAGACCAAGTCAGTCGTCCTGAGGTGATGATCGATTGCGATCAAGTGAATAATGTTTCTGCCGACTGAAGTCGAAAATGTTTCTCCAGCTGAAGCGGAGTTTTGCCTGAAGGCAAAGTGTTTGAATCCCCGTAGAGTCATGAATGGCTCAGGATACCATTTCTCCGACTGAGGTCATAGATTTCCCAAGCTGAAGCGAAGGTGCCTAAGGGCAAGGTTATCCCCAAGGTCATGAATGACCTAGGATTCATTTGTCGGACTGAAGGCCGAAGTATATCCCTGACCGAAGTCACAGATGCTCTATAGCAGAGGCGGAGTTGCCTGAAGGCAGATCCATGTATCCTTGAAGGCCAAGGACCATTTCTTTAGACTGAAGTCGAAGATACCTCCTGCAGAGTTGCCATCCTTGAAGGCCAAGGATGCTTATCTTCAGAAATACTTGAAGATCTTTTCTAGCTGAAGCTGGAAGCGGCCAGGGGCCAAGGTTTCATATAGCTTTGATGTTAAAGTTCTATGGTGGGCAGTGTGCAGCAGTATTCCGATGTTCGTTATGGTTCTGAGGGTGAACCCCAGATCAGAGTGTGCTCGGTTAAGTCTCTCATTCCCAGCGGAGCAGTTTCAAATACGCAAGTGTACCTTTTGTTCCACTTACCAGGGGTGAACCCCAGATCATGAATGTGTTTGACAGAGAGGTTGGATGTTTGTTTGACGGCGAGGTCAGATCAGGTTTGTGTTCGACGGCGAGGTTGAATGTTTGTTTGGCGGCGAGGTCAGATTATGATTAGTTCGACGGCGATGTTGAATATGTTCGACGGCGAGGTTGGATGTTTGTTCGACGGCGAGGTTGAATGTTCGTTTTCAGATTATGTTTGTTCGACGGCGAGGTTGGATGTCTGTTTGACGGCGAGGTCAGACTCTTTAAATCCCCAGTAGAGATGATGTTTGTACGACGGCGATGTCGGGTGTCTCTAAGAGGATGTTTGTTTCCGACAGCGATGTCAGATTCAGTTTTCCAGCGGCGATGTTGGGCATGTCAAGTTGATCCAGTCTTCTGACGGCGATGTTAGGTGATGCAGATGTAGTTCTCCAGCGGCGATGCGGAGTATTTTGTCAGATTTAGTTCTCCAGCGGCGATGCGGGGTATGTTGATTGTCCGACGGCGATGTCAGATGTAGTTCTCCAGCGGCGATGCGGGGTATTTTGTTCAGTATTGTATTTTCTCCAGCGGCGATGCGGGGTATTTTGGTTGATCGACGGCGATGTCAGACTCAGTTTTCCAGCGGCGATGTTGGGTGTGTCAGTTAATTCAGTTCTCCAGCGGTGATGTTGGATGGTTCGTTCTCCAGCGGCGATGTTGGATATATTGTTTGTTTCCGACGGCGATGTCAGATCAGTATTTCTCCAGACAGTTGTCGTGCAACTAGTATTGCAGTATTCGAAGATTTGTTCCCCGCAGAGTATCGTGTGCTCGTGCAGTTGGCAAATTTTCGGGTTTACCGGTATTCAACCGTCTCGCACCTTGATTGGCTGAGAGCCGTTCGCTTCTCACCCAGTCAGGTTCAAGCCGTTTGAATAGGGGCAGCTGTTGCACCCCAAAATTTGACCAACAATTATTTATCCATCAAATGTTTGAAAGTTGATACCTTCACCAGACAGTTCAAGAGATCCTCAGAGGAATTGGTTGAAACCAGGGTTGTGTGCTTCATAGCTTGAGAGTTATGGGTGCTCCTCAGATGATTCTGAGACTTTGAGAATGAACTTGATGCTTTGAGAAAGTGTATGAGATGTCTTGATAGCCATCATGAAGCCCAGAGAAGTCATTGTGCAAGGATTCAGGAGATTCAACCATGAATGGTAGAATTAGGGTTATGACTGGGTCAGCCCTAGGGTAACTGAAGATTTGGAGAAGGTTGAGACCTAATCCAAGGGCCATGGGATCATGAAATGATGTATGGATATGTTATAAAGATGATTCCTGGGCCAACTCATCAGGATTGAAGAGTTTGAGAAGTTTTGAGTTAGGGTTTCTGAGGATTGGCAGTGAAAAAACCCTAATTTGATCCCTATCTTCCAGGCAGTTTTAGCTCAAGATGTGATTGATATCTCATCTTCCCCACAACATTAATGTTGTAGAGCTTGTTCTTAGCTTTAATTTGAGTGGTGGAAGTCCTTGATAGGAGTTGCAGAGCTCAAGTTATGGTTTTGACAAATTACAGGTCAGCTGAGGTGTGTGAATCTGAGTCCTTGAAAGTCACCCAACTTGCAGACAACTTTTGCCCTAGTAGGATGATTCCTATGATCTCTTGGTCAACATGAATGTTGAATAGCATCTTCTTAGCTTTCTAGAGAGTACTAGAAGTCCTTGATAGGATTTGTAGAACTCAACTTATGGTTTGAACAAGACAGGGGTATTTTGGTCATTTGGCAGTTATAGGTCATTTTAAGCAAAGGCCATATCTCCTATTTCCAAGCCTCAAATGGAAAAACTCAAAACATGAAAGTTGTTCAAAATGGCATTTTAAGCCTAGAAAAGAGGGTGTGAAAGGTTGGAAAAGCTTAGAGCATGGATTTTCATGATTGGTTAAAAATGACCTAAAAAGGGCTTATAAGTTAAAAAGTTGAAAGTGAAAATGGGTTTGGGAGATCTATGAGTCCAAAATAGGTCATCCAATATACCATTTTGAATTTAAATGACATTCTAAAAACTTTGGTTTAAACAGAATTTTGATTTGAGGCTCAAAAATGAGGGTTGCTTTGGAAAATTGTTACTTGAATCATAAGGTAACTTGAGAAACCTTCACACAAGGCAAGTTTGGCCTGATTTTTGCACACATGAGCTCAATATCTCATGTAAGGACATGTTGGCACAAATTAAAGGTCTTGAGGCATGAGATAAGATAAGTTCAATTTCTCTTCAAGTGAGACTTTCCATTACATTCCACTACATTCTAGAAGGTGTTAGACCTTTCCATGGATCAGTATATATTAAGGAGCTCATGATGAGTAAGAGGTTGGTCAGGAAGAGAGTTTTCAGAGGAGAGAGAGAGAGAGAGACATTGCCATTGAAGAGCTTCCTTCAAGATCAAGCAACACACGATTTCTTCCACCACAAGGCTTCTCATTCAAGATCAGTGCAAACAGAAGTTTATTCATCTTCAAAGGATCACATTGAAGCCCTTGCAAGCTCTGAATCAAGCCCTAGCTACACTCACCATTGAACTTTGACAGGTTTCTTTCTTTCCACGAATCTCTTTAATTATGTAGTTTCTATTAGTTCTTTAGGTGTAGAGTTAGTGTACTAGGCTAGTTGATCTTACCCCGTGAGTTTGAGAGCTCTGTATGAGATTTCATGGCAGGTGCATGAATCTTTAACTTGCAAGAATTGGCTGGATCTTGAGTGTTAGTTAGTCTAGACTAGGTTAGAATGTTTAGTATAGAGCCAAGAGCATGTTTACACCATTAGATTTGAGCTTCCCCGTGATCGATAGCAGTGAAAACAAGTTGAACCCTAGTTTCCATCCCTTCTGTTTGCGCGTTTTAAGAGGATTCAAGGGGAAATATGAGCATGGTTGGATTCCTGGGATTTAGTAGTGTGATTTTGGTTTTGGAATTTTTGAGTTTCATCAAGTATGGAGGGAGAACGAGGGAATTGAAATGTCTTGCATGGAGGCTGTTTCTGAAAACCCTAGGAATCGTGTGAGGACGATGGCCAACAGCCGTCAGATCGTCCCTAAAATTTGACTAAATCATCTCATCCGACGGTCCTTGTTTAAATGAAAACGGAGGGAAATCTCTAAGCCAAAACGTCACCGTTTGGTTTAATGAATAAGTCTGGGCTCATTGAATTTGCGCTATTCACGCCCCCACTTCATGACCCATCAAGCATACTAACTGGGGCGTCTTGCTTCTCACACCCCCTCCCCTTTATTTCAATTCTTTTATTTTTTTAATTCCATTTATATTTCTTGCATTTATAAAATCCATAAAAAATAGAAAATTAAATATTTTTTAATTCTTGTTTTTTCTATAGGTTAATGAATTTGTCTAGAAAAATATAAATAAATAAAATTTCCATTTTATTTTCTTTTAATATTTTTAGAGTATTTTTCTTTTAAATAGCTTTTTTAATATGTTTAGTTTGATACCTCATTTTGTAGAATTTCTTTTAGGACCTTCCCTTATGATTTTTAATTCATTCTTTTTGGTGTGATTAGATATTGAATCATAGTCCCCCATAGGATTTAATTATTGATTTTTAGATTAAAATTTGATTAGTTTAATTAGGGTAGCATTAGGGTATCCTAATTAGGGTTTATGTTATGCATAGGTAAGGAAATTCATTTTCTTTAGATAGTTTTGTCTTGATTTTTGGGTAGGGGAATATGTGGATGTTATGGGTAGATGTTGTAGACCCTTGTGAATAATTGTTAGAATTTTCCCTCTTGTTTTAGTATTTTTAGGTATTTTCTGAAGTTGACTGATGGTTTTGACTGTTCTGTGGTTATCTGTTTATTTCTGGGGTTTATTTTGGGGAATTTGTTGTGGGGCTTAGTTTGTTTTGAAGATCTTGTTGGAGAGCATGATGAAGATAAGATTGTAGATCAAGACCCAGAGACCCAGAGCTTGGAGCTTATTCCCTGTTTGTGAGGTTTGAGATCCTGAAGTTTGAAGGAAGTTCATGGTACTTTCCTGAGGAAGGCACTATGAATGACTTTCATTCTCTCTTCTCACCTCTTTCTTAAGTATCCAATGATGTTGGAGCCAACTTGTGAGTTTAATTTCTCCTGAGGAGGAATGTAAACTGATCACAGTTGTTGAGCCACATGGGATACAATTCCTAAGTGGAAGCCTCCTAGTACTTTCCTGAGGAAGGTCCTATGAGTCTATTCACTTAGTTCCATTAGTTTATCTAGGATTTCTTAAGTATCCAATGATGTAACTTGTGAGTTTAATTTCTCCTGAGGAGGAATGTAAACTGATCACAGTTGTTGAGCCACATGGGATACAATTCCTAAGTGGAAGCCTCCTAGTACTTTCCTGAGGAAGGTCCTATGGGTCTATTCACTTAGTTCCATTAGTTTATCTAGGATTTCTTAAGTATCCAATGATGTAGGAGCCAACTTGTGAGTTTAATTTCTCCTGAGGAGGAATGTAAACTGATCACAGTTGTTGAGCCACATAGGATACAACTCCTAAGTGGAAGCCTCCTAGTACTTTCCTAAGGAAGGTCCTATGAGTCTGTTCATTTAGTTCCACTAGTTCAGATAGGATTTCCCAAGTATCCAGTGATGTTGGAGCCTGCTTGTGAGTTTAATTTCTCCTAAGGAGGAATGTAAACTGATCACAGTGGTTGAGCCACATAGGATATGATTCCTGAGTATACACCTCCTAGTGCTTTCCTGAGGAAGACACTATGAGTCTGCCTACTTAGCTCCCTTTCTTTGGTAAGCTTGTTCTGAAGCTTGAAGACTGGGATTGATTTCTTTTGGTTAGGTTTTGCTTTAGGGTTTTGCTTAGATTTGATCAAGATTCTGTGTTAGGGTTAGGATTAGAGAGTAGATGATTCTTTCTCAAGCATGTGTTTTGTTTGCCTGATGGCACTTCATTTCTTTTATCTATATATTGCTTGATAGCATGTTGTTTACCCTTCAGTATGATTACTGTTATTTCATGACTGGCTTGAGGTTGAGATGGGCTTGTGGAGGCTGAAGCCCCACACACATTTCCTCCCTCACTTGCATTGCATGCATTTTACTGTTAAGCTGATGCTTTTGTCTGTTTTGGTGTATCATTGACATGATCCCTTAGGACTCTCATTTCCTTTGATAAGGATTTGATGATAGACTTTTAGGTTGAAACCTATGCATGACAACTTCTAGGAGTTCCCTGTTCAAACCTCAACCATAGGATGAATCCATGGCATGATAACAGTAGGACTTGATAGTCTCCCTCCTAGTTGGGCCTGTTCTCTTCTCATCTCGAAGCAGTTTAAAATACAGTAATCATGAATGATTTCTTTCGTACGTTACGAGCCTTAAGCTATCTGAGAAAGGACGCATTCCCTCTCAGGTCATAGTCTCTAGTGCGGTTGAGATCGCAAACACGATAAAAAACACTTCTTTTAGGAGATAACCCGTAGTTTCCTGAACTACGTTTGCTCTGATCTTCCATACAGTGTGGAAGTACGTAGGCATAGGATGCGACGTCCTAGCGAGCAACCTTCAACCGTTCCCCGTAACCCTTCGTAGGTCGAACTACGTTGACTCTGATTTCTCATTCTCTGATGAGAATACGTAGGCATAAAGTGCGACGCTTTGCCGAGTCATTTTTCTTTTCTTTTTCAGCCAGCCTTGATAGGTAGATAGATTATAACCAACCCGTCCAAGTAAACAAACAAGCGTGGATCCCGTCGAGTACGACGGACGTGAGGGGTGCTAATACCTTCCCCTTGCGTAACCGACTCCCGAACCCAGACAATGGTTGCGATGACCTTGTCTTACCCTTTTTCGTCAGGTTTTTCCGATCGTTTCCTTTCCCGCTCTGAGGGATAAATAACGAAAGGTGGCGACTCTTCTGTCATGCCGGCACCTTATTTTCGCGCAAGCGACAAGCGGGATGCCCTAACTTTTGCCTAAGTGATTTGTTTTCAAGATTTCGACTTAACGGGCTTTCTTTCTTTTTTTCTTTTTTCTTTTGATTCTTTTTTCTTTTGAGTAAATCGTGTGACACTGGTTTGTCTTGATTTCTATGAAAGGGTTGTGATTGCCTCATTCTTTGTGGTGAGGGATAACCATTATGGTTTCACGTCTTTGACCCCCTGATGAGTGAGGAATAATAGGTGATGAATACTTAGATGCACGCTCCTCTTTGAAATTTGAGTGCTTGGTCAAATTAATTGGAGACTACCTTGCCCCAGGGTTAGATGTGAGGGTTTTTTCGTTTGAAAAGAAGCTCCTACTTCTAGGCTCAATGAGGTTAACGAGGGTCTATCTCCCTTATATCTCCGGTGTTTGGGGGATTTGAAACAACGCATGTACACCATCAACAGGATTTTATCTGAAAGCATACAATCTGCAATTATGGATATTCAGTTTTCGTCATCCTCCCTCCAATCTTTGCTAAAACAATAGTTTGATAAAGTGGAGCGAATGAGAGAAACATGGATGTATTTTTTTTTATTTTTTATTTTTAAAAAATGAAGAACAATAAGCGAATGTGACATAATCGATTAAAAAAAGCATGATCACTTCATTAATATTACCATTTAAAACAATAATGTTTAACAAACAAGTAGCATTTAACAAGAAAGAAAATACAATGCAAATGATAAAAGTGATCTAATGATTTCCAGCTCTGAGGATGTCCTTCTATTTGGACCAGTGGCTTGAGGAGATGTCCCATGAAGTCTTCGAGTTCATTCTTGGGAGAGGTTGACGTGCACCACCAAGTTTCCTTCTGGAAAGGATATGTACCCTTTTTCCAATCAACTGTTGTACCTTGGCTTGGAAGGATTTGCAATCTTCAGTTGAGTGTCCCATGGATCCTCCATGATATCCACAATACACATATGGATTCTGCACAGGAGGGTATGGCTTTGGAACATGCTTCAGAGACTTGGGAACCACCAGCGAGCTTTGAATCAGATGTGGCAAGAGTTGGTTGTATGTCATAGGGACTAGATGAAGATGAGCATGCCTTCTTTCCAAGTTGTTGTGAGGCTTGTGTTGATTCTAGCATTGATTCTGATATCCTTAACCATGGGCTCATTGATTTTCATGAGGAGCAACTCAAGGTTTCTGGTACGGAGCTCTAGATATGGTTGGTCGTCCATGAGGATAGCATGGCACTAGAAATAATGACTGTTGAGAAGATAAAGGACCAAAAGATTTTATCGGTGCATCCTGAGAATACCCAATATTTGTCGTGACTGCATTGGTTTCATCCTCCTCTTCCTCTTGGGAATTACTGAGGGATTCAGTCTCACCGGTCTGACTACTTGAGGCGTCTTGAATTTTTGCCACTCTTTAGGCCGCTCTCAATGTGTTCTCTAACTATTATCATGTCAGAGAAGTTTAATGTCCCACTACTAATCATTTTATCCAGGTACAGGCCTTGCAAAGTATCCATGAATAGGTCAACCAATTCTCTGTCTAAAAGTGATGGTTGCACTCTGTAAGCCAATTCTCTCCATCTCTAAGCATACCCTCTGAAAGATTCATTGTTCTCTTGAGACAAGCCTTGCAACTGCATGTGGCTGAGAGCCATATCAATATTGTACTGATATTGCTTTAAGAAAGCAATGACTAAGTCTCTCCATGACTGGATGCGTTCACTCTCTAACTGCATGTACCAATTCAATGATGCCCCACTCAGAATGCCTTGAAAACAGTGGATCATTAGCTTACATTGTGAACATAGGAAGTCATTCTTCTGCAAAACATCACAAAATGTTTCTTTGGGAAACTATCCCCCTTGTACTTCTCAAACCTCGGTGCTTTGAAACTTGGAGGTAACACTAAGCCGGGTACCAGGCACATGTCTGAAGCATCGAGACCAAAAGCATCCTTAACTTCCATGGTTTTGAGTTTCTCATCCAACACACGATATCTTTCAGTAAACTCAAAAGCTCTCGGGTCCTTGGTCTTCATCATCAGGACCTTCCTTTGGGAATTCGACATAGAGAATGCAGAACCACGATGGCCCGTAGTATCAGGAGAAGAGGAATATCTACTTCGAACAACAGACTGTTCATGTAAATCTTGATTCTCAACAGAAAGCTGCACATACTGAACTTGAGTAAGGTTGTTCACTTGTGGAGAATCCTTATCCAGCAGAAAACTGTACAATGGGTTAGTCATCACAATAAATCATAGTGGGGGACCAACATTCTGAAGATTGTTCCTTGACATAGCTACCAACAACTTCCAATATGCCCTTATTGCTTGATCTTGCCTCAAATACTTTGTCTTCTTTTAACAGTTGCCGCTTGTTTAGAACGAGTATCGAGAAATCAATTGGATGGTCATGGACAAAGGTAGAATGAGTGTTCTGTCTGGTTGAAGAATGATATGCAAAATGATGCATAGATGTTTATGTTATGCAATGTGATAAATGCAAAAGACATGGGATGAAAGATTCCATAAACTCTGGATAACCATTGTGCTGCTGACAGAATAGGCTCAAAGATCTGCTCTAATGAGAATACCAATATACTAGATTTATAAGGCCACACTGATAAGAAAACCAGAAAACTGGGTAGGATGAAGGTCAAGGTCTCTTGCAAAACCCATCAGCTCTCACATGTGGGTTCTAGTCTTGGACAAAGGCATCATAGCAGGTCCTCAGTCTCGCGGGCTCTCAGGTCGAGAAATAATCAATAAAATTTTACAAAAGTTAAACATAAGGTTGAAAAAGTATACATACACTATGTGACTAGCCCTATGTACATATTCCTTGAGCCAAATAATTTTTCGTCACATATAATAGACAAATTTCTCATTTTCTTTACTATCTTTTTTAATTAGATCACACAATAGTTACGATAGATTTTTCATTGATGTGTGTATATATAGTGAGTTTTTATATCAAATAGCATTACAATATTTATTGAATTTTTAAAATCTCTCTTGTGTATCTATGTTCTTGCAGATACTGTTAAGTGATCCAAGTGGTGGAGTTTATTGATATAAAAGTTGAAATTAATTGTTTGGTTTTGATGATGATAATAAATGATATCCAATAATATCTAGTGAAGTATTTATATCTTAAAGATAGCTCAAGCAGTCGAAGATTCTCTAGTACCAAGATGTTTTATCAAGCTATCCTTTTGAAGATGCTCTTGTTCAGATACCTAGAAGAACTATCTCTGCCATATTGTCTTCTCATTGAAGTCAACATTGTTGTCTAACAATGTTCAAGTGAAGACTTTTGTTTTAAGATTATTTGGTGATTTGGTCTCTCAACTCTCTGATTGTATTAATCAACTTAAAGACATCTCAAGTTTCATCAAGCTAGAAGATTCAAGTTTCTTATAATATAATGATGTCAAGACTTGATATTTTAAAGTTGTGAAAGAGAGGAAGTGTGAAAGCTCGTTTGGTCATGTCTATCTGAGTGACAAGAGTTTTGTAAAGGCACAAGAGTATCTCTAGAATTACTAAGTAAAAATCACACACACACACACACACACACATTTAAAACCTTTGAGAAGCCTATCATAATTTGTTAAAACCACCTAAAAATATTTTTAAGACCTAACTAATTAGTTAGAGAACTGTATAATCAATTAAAAGTATGTTTACAAGTGTATAATCAATTATACCTAAGAGAATAATTGATGATTTCAATTTGCAACATCTATAATCGATTGGAGTAGTCTTTTAATGGTTGTTAACAACTAGAAATCAAAATATCCTATTTTGAGATCTAATAATCGATTAGCCTAATTGATTATGACACTTAATTAACTTATGGGTTGTTTCCATTTTTTAGTCATGCTTTATCATATAAATAGAGATCTCTTCTATCATTTCAAATCGCTTAGAAAACGATCTTTGATTCTACTTTCTCACTCTCTCGTCTTTTTCTATAAATGTTTTTTTTATCACTTGAATTTAGTATTAATTATTTGAGACTATTCTTGTGCTTAGTAAGGATCTTTGGTCTAAGTGATAAACATATTTTTAATTTATCTAATAGTGTATTATTGATTAAAGTTTTTTTTGTAAGAAGTTGTCTGGTTGTGAGTTAAACCATTAAAAGCTCTTGTTTGGTTTGGAAATTTACTTAAAAAGTCTTTGGTTGGTTCATGAGTTTTGCCTTCTGCAAAATATATTGTTTGGATCGTGAAAATCAAACAGCAAAATCTTCACAAAGGTTAGTTCTTGAAGCTATTCCAAGTTGGCTTTTTATATGATGATAAAGAAGAAGGAGAAGGTATAACCTGCCAGATAGGACATATGCATTATTTAATGAATTACCTATATGCAACACCTTATCCAATATCTTGAATTGATTTAGCTATTCCAAGTTAGCTTTTTATCATTTTGAATGTGACATTCTACACAACTAAACTATTAATGGGCCTTATAACCCTGACTCACACGACACAGGTCAAAGAATTTAACATGCCACCCCCACATTATATATGTCACCTCCGCAATATGTGTTTTTTTTTATTGTTATACCATTGTCTAAAGTTTATCGGTTTTCATAAAGTATGAGCACATACCATAAATTTAAAAACTACGCCGACAATTTTGTAAAATGTACAAAAATACCGATAATTTCACAAAGAATACCAAAAAAATTTGTTTTATATGAAGAAGTACCATCATTTTGAAATTTTTGATATATTCCAGTATTTCCATACCGGAATTTTTGAAATATCCGGTATGTACCAAAATGTTTTGGAAAATTTGGTATTGAGGTATTGAATTTTTTTGGTACTATTTTTGTGAAATAAATAACCTGATATAATATATACATAAAATGGAAAATGTGCTACATATAGGAATACAAAACAAATTATGATAACTTCATAACTTCTTCTTCCTAGTGCCTAATGTGTCCTGCGTAGTTGCATGCCCCTAATACATTCAGGGTGAGTACTAACATACAATGGCTTTGTTGTTTATCTTATCGCTTTCGTTTTCATTTACTTTCACTTATTAAGTCTCCTTCATAATTACACATCCAATAGTTATGTTTGAACCTGATCATGATACTTTTAGTCAAATGCATGAGTCAATGGAATAAGAAACATATGTGTTATTGATTCAAGTTAAGTGGAAAGAAAAATCTCAAAGTATTTTGAAAACCATAAAAAATCTAGATTTTGTGTACTTGATTCGAATCAAGTACATATCCTTACTCGAATCAAACTGAACAAAGGCAAATTCAATGTTTTTCAAACTCTCTTACTCGAATAAGTTTTTTAACTTAATTCGAATTAGGAAGCTTTGTGATTCGAATCACATGTTGCACTTGATTTGAATCAGAATGATCTGGGTCACTTCTAGTTCATTTGATTCGAATCCGACTTTACACCTGATTCGAATCAAACAAGTTTTTATTCATTTCTTATTTGGATCCGTTTTAATTGATTCAAATAAAAATTTACACTTCATTTAAATCATGCAGTTTCTGATTCGAATCGAATAAAAAACAGGTCAAAATTAGTTTTCTTTCTTACTCCACTTCACTTGCTCATTTGACTCAAATTATGAAATGCTCATTATTCAAATCTAACTAACTCTTTACATTAATTTATGTGCTTAATCTCGAGCACATATAAAGTCATTTTGTCATCACTTTTCAAAGTGAGAACCTCATAATCAATATTGCAATTTTCTATGAAACCACCACCCTTTATGTTTTTTAAAGTTCAAAACTCTTACAACACAATTCTTGCATCTTCAATCTTAGGTTTAATTTCAAATCTTAATCATGATGGATTTGTAATTGATTGAGGTAGACGCCGTCTTGAAACTAATCATTCTTGAATAATTTATTTGAGATTTCAGGTAGTTTTCAAGATTGAGGTTATTGTCATTGGTGCTGACAAATTCTAGTGAAAAGATGTAGGTTCTTCTCTCCAGATTGTCTTGGTAGTGATTGTGTGGAAGGTTATATGATCAAGGGATGATTTCTACATGCAAATTCTTGGAGCAGATTGGTGATATTGGAAGATTCAAGAAGTGTCAATCAAGTCAATATTACGCAAAAGAGTTTGACATTACGTTGTATACAAGTCAAGATCCAGATAGGAGATTTATTTTTCTTAGCACTATTGTGGATTAGTGATTGTATGAACTCTTGCAATATTTTCAAAATAAAAAGGAACAATGTAGGTTTCAATGGGAAGCCATTGAAGATGACACTTAGGCAAAGCGGGGACAGACGTCGAAGCACTATAAATACGGATGTACTCTCTAACCCTTACTCTTGCATTTAATTTTCGTAGGACAAAGCATGCTTAGGTATTTCAATTCTTGCGTAGTTTATCATTTATTTAATTAGTTGTGATTTATTACGTAAGTTTAGGTTTTGTTAGAATTGGCGTCTAATTGAGGTGAATTGGTGATTAAGTTCTGAGAAACAATTGAGGTTAGAATTCATTGATACTGAATTGTTGTATAAACATATCTCGTGGAATATACAACTGAATAAATTGAATACCTTTGTGTATCATCATAAAACCATCAATTGGTATTTACATACTAATAAAGCGTTAACGTGATCAAGTTCCGATAAAAGTATAATCTTCACATTTTCATTTCAAACCTTTCACGCGCACTTTTTAAAAACCTATAATATTCTATTTTTCGGAAAATTTATTGAGTGTTTTAATAAGGGTCTATTCACCCCTCTAGACTGTTTTTCTACTTCAATATTCTCACATAACATTCTACATATGCTGTTTCTCATGCTTTTACATTTTCAATATAGTTTTGTTCTTTAAAGGTCAGTGACGAGAGACAATGGACAATCAGGTTTCAAATTTACCTGAACTTAATTATTGTTGTTGACAAAACTAACAACAATGATTTTATGCTTACTCGTATACATAGGCGAAGCTACGACATGAGGGAAAATGTGATGTTAAATTTCTTGGGTAGGGAGACAAATATAATATTATATCTACAAGCAAGTTAGAAACCCATATCAGAAATTTTCATCCATTTATCCATACCCTACACACCCAAGGTAGCTACTCGCAACACACTCCTAGATGTAGAGATAATGTCATAGAACAATTTGGAATAAAATTAAAGGTTTTGATGAACATGAGTTTCTAATTGCGTCCAAACGAAAGACCATGACTCTTCACCTCATCCAAGTAAAGCTATAATAGCACGGAAACCACAATTTTCATTTTTACCAACATCAATAATGTCGTTAATGTATGCATGTATAAAATCGGGAAACTGAGACAAGTAAACATGTCTCAAAGATTCCGCATATGGTTGACTTCCAATTGACATACTTAACAATTGACTCCTAGTTGATTTTGTGCATGATCTCTTCGTAGTATGAATCCTCTGCGAGCCTTCAGCATACTCCCACTATGAAGGATCACGATTACCATACCCAAAATTTTCACTTAGATTACTTGAACTTGTACATATCATACTAGGTCAATCATTCATGCATGACTAACTAATTATCAAGACTTTGTTTTGTTTTGTTTCATTTGTGAACTATGGTTTATTTCAAGAGGCTCAATGGTTTGTCAATCAAGGTTTTAGATAGATTTTCAACCAATCAAGTCCCCGTACCCTCAATAGGCCTCTCTCCATCAATAATCAAGTGCAAGCACTACGCCAGAAATGAGTTTTAGCAGCGCACCCTTTAGCAGCGCTTCTTAAAAAACCGCTGCTAAAGGGTGGGTAAAAAAAAAAGAAAAAAAATTCCTACCAAAGACAGCGCTTTTGAAAAAGCGCTGCTAAAGGGGGACCCTAAGAAAGCGCTTTTTAAAAAGCGCTGCTAAAGGGGGGGGGGGGGGGGTCTAAGAAAGCGCTTTTAAAAAGCGCTGCTAAAGGGGGACCTAAAGGGGGACCTAAGAAAGCGCTTTTAAAAAGCGCTGCTAAAGGGGGCCCCTTTAGCAGCGTTTTTTCTATAAAGCGCTGCTATATGGCATTGCTAAGGCACCCTAAGAAAGCGCTTTTAAAAGCGTTGCTAAAGGCCTTTAAAAGCGCTGCTAAAGGGGGACCTAAAGGGGGACCTAAGAAAGCGCTTTTTCTATAAAGCGCTGCTATATGGCATTGCTAAGGCACCCTAAGAAAGCGCTTTTAAAAGCGCTGCTAAAGGCCTTTAAAAGCTCTACTATAGGTATTAGTATTATAATTTTAAAATACACTCCAGAATTTTAAGAGAAACAGAACAGTCGTGCAATATTTCTTTTCTTCTTTCTTTCTCCTCTGGCGGACGACCCATTCAAAGTTTCGTTTCTATTGCCGTCATCCGCCGTCGACCGTCGCTCTGTTTCGTTGGATTGCACCGCCGTTGCCGTTCACCGTCCGTTTTCGAGTCTGCATTGCATTGCATTTCCACCATTGTTAAGGTATATGAAGTTTTACTATGGTTTTCTTGTTTTTTTTTCTTTTCACCATTGTTGGTATTTGAAGACATTAAAGGTTTTGAAGGTTTTCGTTAATACTGGTATCTAAATATTGATGGTTTTTCTTTTCACCATTGTTGGTATTTGATGGTTTTTCTAAATATTGAAGGTTTTTCTTAATAATTTTATCTAAATATTGATGGTTTCTGAGTTGTTGACTAAATAGGTAAGAAAAATTATTAATAATTCATAGTAAAATTATTAATGTTGTTTGATGGCTTCTTTGCATAAAATTATTAATGTTGTTGACTAAATATTGATGGTTTCTGAGTTATTGATGGTTTCTGAGCTGTTGTTGTTTTTATTGAGTTATTGAAGGTTTAGTGAAGGTTTTTAGTGTTGTTTTGTATTGAAGGTTTGAGGACATGCAAGTAAATTTGAGTTCAAGTATGATACGTATACTATTGTTTTTGTTGTTGTGTAGATATGTTACGTTTGAGGACATGCAAGTAAATTTTAGTGTTGATACGTATACTGTTGTTGAGTTATTGTTTTTGTTGTTGAGTTCAAGTATGATACGTATATTGTTGTTTTGTATTGAAGGTTTGAGGACATGCAAGTAAATTTTAGTGTTATTGTTGTGTAGAAATGACTTATTGAAGGTTTAGTGAAGGTTTTATATGTTGATATGTTATTATGTTATTATGATGGATTTCTCAATGTTTATATGATATATATGTTATTATGGTTTTATATGTTTAGTTAGGATTTCTCAATGTTTAGTAAGGGTGTCATTTTGGTTTAAGGATTATCTAGTAATTTTAATATGATTTGTTTTGGTGGATTATCTAGTATTTTTAATATGATTTGTCTTGGTTAATTATTAATATGATTTTAATAAAATTTATATTTTGTATGCTATAGGGGTTACCTGTGAAGAGCAAAGTTGTGATCGTTTCCAAGCATCCTATTGCGTAGCATTCTTAGAAGTTAGTGATTTCCTTACAGGTATTCTCTGTTTTGTTTAACTTTTATAGTTTAGTGTAAATTACTCAATTAGTATGGATAAAAAATGGATGTCTGGTAATCGATTGTCAAAAGAGTACGAGAATGGGGTATCGAAGTTCGTTAAGTTAGCCTCATATCAAGTTCATCTGGTCATGAAATTAGGGTTTCTCAACCTAAGTCAATTGTGATCTTTAACCCTTGATCAAGGCATGATATCAAGCTTTAGAAATTGATTTAATAAACTTAAAGACATCCTTGGAGTCCTCCCATGATATTCAAATGGCTCAAGAGATTGGTTTCATTGAGAATCAAGAGGTGAAGTTCATCTGATGCATAAGCCACAAACTGCAAAGTCAAACCTTTAACTTTAGGGTTTCTTTGGTCAAACATGAACTTTTCAAGTCTATTTCTATGAAAACATAATTTGTGATTGGTTTTGATCAAGAAAAATCAATATAATTGAGGTTACTTTCAAAAAGGGCAACTTAGAAGAAAGTGAGAATTTTTCTAAGTCGTGGAAAACCCTATTTTGGTGCTGACTTGCCAAGGCCATAACTTCCAATCTAGACCTCCATTTTCCTTGACCCAAAGATCAATTTGAAGATCATCTCCCATACTACAACTTTGTAAATGAGGATGGATTCTAAAAAAGTGCATGATTTCAAGTTCTGATAGCATAAAGTTAAGAAAAACAAGGGTTTGGAGCTTTATACTTAGAATTTTTCTAAGTATGAAATTTCAACTTGGAGGATGAGATTTAAAGGCTTTCTTTCTCATGGTTATAGGATTCAATTCAAAATTCTTGCAACATAAAAGTTGTTAGGCATCTTCCAAGATTTCTTTTGATGACAAGAACTCATTCATTGGATGCTTAGAGCTTAAGTTATGATGCTACAAAGATAGGGTCATGAAGTTGTCAAGTTGGGCAAGTCATTAGACAGAATTTTGGAGCCAACTTCAAGGCTAATTTTCTTGATCTTCCAAGCCTCAAATCATTTTCCTTTCAACATGAAGACTGCTCCTCTTATTTCAAGCTTTCCATGCATACCAAGAACTCCTTCATTGGATCAAGAAATCTCAAGATACGGTCTTGCAAAATTGGTGTTTCAAAGATGTCAAAAGATCCATAACTTAGAAAATTTCTAAGTTTACTTTGGATAGAATTTTGGACACCACTTCAACCCATTTTTTCTCATTGATCCAAGCCTTGTTTCAATTCATTTTGAACATGAAACTTGTTCCTTACACTTCAAACTTTCTTTGGAGCACAAGAACTCACCATTTGAGCCAAAATTCACCAAGTTATAATGGTTCAAAGATGGCATTATGGACTTGATTCTCATACATCATGTGTTATCATTTTGTTGCACAAACTTGAACCAACTCATGCAGCGACCATTTGGTGTCCTTTTATGTGCATTACTTCATGCGTTGTGGCACAAAACATTGCCCAAAACAAGCCAACATGCCTTGTATCACCCATGCACCATTTCCACATTGTTTTTTGGTTTTATTTTCTGAAATGATTTTTAAACACATGGGCTTAACCTCTTTTGCTTTTCACACTCCCACCTTCCTGGTCCATCATCGTGTTTCAGTTTATTTTCCTCTTCTTTCAAAATTTCCCTTTCACTTGTCTTATTTATTTTATTTTATTTTCCATTTCATTTTCATTCTTATTTTTAACTTTCTTTTACATTAAAAAATCCATAAAAAATATTTTTAGATATTTTCATGTTTCAAGAATTTATTTTTATTTTTAAAATTATTTTCCTATTTTATTTTTGATTATTTGTGAAAGGTGTTTACCAAATTTCCCTTGAGTTAGGGTTTTGATTTTTGAGGCCTTGTGTGTGCTTTCTTGAGCCATGTTTTTGGTGATACACTGGCATATGAGTGAAAAAATTTTGAGTTCTAATTTGGTGTTTGAATATTTTAGTTTGATTTGTTTCATGTTATTTAATTTGACCCTCGATTAGTGCTCAATTAGTGAAGTACCCTATACTTGTTGATTAATTTTGGGTATGCCCTTGTGCTTTTCTTTTAGAGATCCTTTTACACACGTACGATTGAGTTTATTGCCATGAGTTAGAGCCATTAGTTTGATTTTATTTGGCCATTTTCTTATTTTTCATTAATGTCACAAGTTAGGGTTAGTTTTTCGACATGATCATGTTTTGTTTAACTAGTCTTTGAACCTTGTTGCTTGAGTGGATTCCATTGATGCTTATTGATCTTGATTGATAAGAAAAGCTATGTTTAAGCTTCTGACTTACTTGGTTTCAATGTACACCGCTTTCCCACTTGATGCTTTCACTTGTATTTGGATGTATGAGACCTTTTATGGTTGATCTGAGTTTATGCATGTTTGATTCTTTGCTCTTGCTTTAGGTATGATGCTTGTGGAGTCTCTTTGACATTTTGGTGTTGATTGTGAGTTTGAAGTGTATGGTTTTTATACTGACCTATCTTGATTTCATGCTTTGACTTTTATGTTTGAACCATCTTTGATTCTTTTCTTATGATTGGATTATGACAACCATGTGCCTTTTATTTTGATACATGATTGATTTCTCTTGTGCCATTTTATTAATCATTTGAGTGTGTTGAACATGTTGTATTGTAGCTACTGACTTGTATGAGTTCTTATCTCTTTTTATCCATTTAGTCTTTGAGTTTGACTTTTGGTTGTCACCTTAAGTTACAAATGTTGTTACACCTTGTTTGTCATCTTTCTAACTTGACTTGATTGGTAATGCCTTACCCTTTGAGCTTTTGATTTGCTTGAGCATTTTCATTGTACATGTTGATATTCATCTTACATTTGATACTTGAGGTTTATCTCTTTGTCCCTCTGTTGCCTATACCCCATTCCAAAGGAAAGGTTTCCCTCTGTTGACTCTATGTCATGTTTAGGATAACTTAGCCTAACTTTTCCTTTCCTTCCCTTTCCATTTTATCATAGCCTTAGGATTAGAGTCGTTGTACTCTATATAAGTGTTCTGCCATGGATATTTCTTCCCCTTTTATCCTAGTCTTAGGATTTGAGTCGTCGTACTCTATGTAAGTGTCTTGCCATGGTCACTTATCTCCCCTTTTAACCTAGCCTTAAGTTTAAGTTTCTTAACTCTATGTAGGTGTCTTACCACATACACTTACCTTCCCCTTGGAACCTTGATCATTATCAAGTGCTCCTCACTCGTAGTTAGGTGAACTATGAATGCTCTGATTCCTTCTTTGTTAGGATACGTAGACACGAGATGCGATGTCTTGGCGAGCATACTTAGCAATAAATCTTAGGTCTTTCCTTTAGAACATTCCCAAACGATAACATAAAACAAATACTAACAAGAGGTTCCTGTAGAGTACTATAGATACTTAGGATGTGAGCACCTTCCCTAGGTATAACCAACTCCCAAACCTAGATCTCTTGGCTTTGTTTTTACACTACAATTAGGGTTTTCGATTTTTACCCTTTCCTTTGGATAAATCAAAGCTCGGTGGTGAACTTTAAAGATTTGTGATTTAAATTAGTTCAATAGTTTGATATCTGATTCTCACCGCAACAACGATGCACATCACTCTCTTGATCCTTTATGATCTTCTTAACTCGTTTCTTTGGCTTGTACTTCACTAGCAGTGGACACATACAAGTTATGGATGGATGTGTTAGTTCTTGAACCTTTTTCTTCAACGCCATCGGCCTACAATATCCAAAGTATTGAAATATGTATTCAACTCTTCACACCCTGCTTCTAAGTCCAAGTGTGTGTCATTATATTCATGAGTGATCTCATGCTCTTCAATGTGTAGTTTCTTCCAAAATACATGAATTGATTCTAAAGGAACATGATGGCCTTGTATTTGGAAACCGACAAGTTCACGCGTACATGGTAACCCATGTGTTGTTCTAATGAAGCAACCACATGAATCTTGGTTGACATCAACAAATTTTACCCTTTATAGATCCTTTCCAATGTGTTGTATACACTTTCTTGAAACAAAATCGTGCAATCTGCCCTAGAATGGCGTGTTATACTAATGCTCAATATTGACAATACTTTTTTAAAATGACACTCTGATTGAACCTAGCTGCAACGTCAACATGGTGTTCACAATATCCCAACTTTGGCATAAATCTCACCGACTCGTAGTCAACATGTTTTTTAGTCTCCAATGAGCAGGGTCCACCCTAAAAACCATAACTAGAAATATAAGTTAAATTATATTTAGTAATGTAATAACATCAAACTCACAGCCATGTACCTATTTGTTGTTGTGTTCCCTAAACGAGTGACTATATTAGTCTAAGCAGCAACAAACCTTTCTTTATAAGGTGACAACCATGTTTCACTCACATACTTAACAAATAAAGGAGTATCCACTCAAACAACCTCAAAGTGCTTAAAGTGTTCCACAAACTCAGCTTCTCTATTTGAATACATGATTTTGTTCCATAAATCCATGACATATTTTTGTCTTTTTTATTTAACATATTTCTTACACTTCATACTAACATTTTTTTTAAATATAGAACAAACACAATATATAAGTTGAATTTGGAAAAATAACTTCCATGGCATTCATCAGCGTAAGTTCCCGGTCCGTCACCACAACCTTTGGTAGAAAATTCTCAGAAGAGAACAACTCTTTGAACTTCTCCAATGCTCGTGTGATGTTTTCCTCCCTTTCATGTTTCAAATAGGCAAAATCAACCGACAATGTCAACTTTGTTGAATTAACACCAACAATCTCAAGTAGTGATAGTCGGTACCTATAGGATCATGATGCATAATCATTAATCAGTAGCTGACCAACAATCAAATAAATCAAAATCTACATTTGTATGTGCAATTAAAAATCAACACCAAATGAAATATATTCACCATTGAATTAGGATGTGTCCAACAGATATCAACAACAACATTTGAGTCGTCTTTATTTCTAGTCTAGCACATGTATTTCTCTCCATGAATAAGACTCAACAACATTTGCATTTTCATCAATGGACCTTTCTTACTCGTATTGTATGTAGCTCTAACCTTATGCACTTAGGCAACACTCGTGAGATTTTTTGGATGTTTGTCTTTCAAAGCAGCAACTATGTACCTCAGAGTCATATTGTACTTCATCATTTCAATCACAAATTGTCTTTCATGATCTTTTAGACGGCTCAATATGTCATGGCCATATAAATCCTTAGATAGTTTATGATTATGCAACTCACACCTAACCATCACCTTCCAATCGCAACCACAAATCTCAGCCTAAAAGGACATTTGACTTTTATACTATAAATGTCTTATGAGAAATTATTGCTTTCATATGTATTCTTTTTTTTTTTTAGTTTCCTCCTTTCTCACAACCCATAATAATTTTATCTCTCCTCCCTCGCATCTAATTTGCGGTATCATAACGAACAATGACAACAATAATATCATGATGTTTATCAATGGATTGTGCCAATGCTAATACTTCAGATCGGAAGGGAAATATCTGTCATTTACAACATATAAAGAGTAAAATATCAATATTATAGAGACGAAAAGCCTTTAAATTTTAAACAGGTTAAAAAGAAAACATACCTCAGTGGTGACAAACTGCGTATAATCTATATAGGAATCTGTAGGTGAACCTTCTGGTTCTGGACCACACAAGTAAAGCATTATTCTGTACTATCGAATTTTTGAATGTAGGCAAAAATTTCAGTATACCGAAATTTTGAAAATAATCAATAATTTTAGATATTTATCAATTTTTTCAAAATTCTCGATATTTTTTTTTCAGACAATTACCAGAATTTTCAAATTTTCCAGTATTTTTTCATCGACAATTTCAAAAATTCCGATAAAATTGCATATATATATTTTTTTTCAGAGTATACCAGAATTTCTTATATTTCTAATATAAATGCGAATATTTCATAAAATGCGAAAAAAATCATAGCAAAATTTTTGTCTTAACTACAGAAAGTTTTGAAATTTAAAGCTTAGAAAAAGTAAAAATTATTAAATTGTAATTTTTTATTAGTAAATAATTCAAGGGACATTTTTATCAATATACAAATATGTGGGGTGCATGGGGTTGGCAGGGTTATATTCTCCACAAGTCAATATCATATTCATTCCAATCTTACCTAACATTAACGGTTCAAAAATTCGAATAGTAATTTTTAGTTGGAAAAAAATAAAAATATATTCAACTGTATCAAGCACCGCTCAAATTAATTAATTTCTAGTATGTATCATTCAAACAATATAAACATTCCATGCCATATCTCAATTTGGACACCAAAGAAAACAAAAAATGACTACACTTTAAACCTATATACTAATCCGTGGTAAATCAAATCAATAGAACATGTTTCATTGTTTTTGCCTAGGAGAGTGCAACATTCTCAAACTCATACTTTTCTCAAAACAAGACTACTATCAAAATGGGAACATCAAGGCACATAATTCACCCACACAATCATGGCATATAGTGTATTCTATATGGTAAAAAAGAATTTGAAACACAGCTTTGAGAGGAGTGTCTGAAATTATTCAGTATTTCAATTTCAGCATGCACATCCACCACCCTTCTGCTCATTTTCTTGAACCGCCTCCGGAATCCCTTGAAAATATCTGCAACAATTCAAATTGAAACAATGCTTTCAGAACTCAGAAAAGCACCAATCTGCACACAACTCAATCATAATTTAAAAGGTCGCATATGCCAAGATCTTCACTACTGATGTTTGTAATAGAAGTTTTCCTTACAATTTCTTTCAAGTTAGATGCAGATAGCTTTCAGATAGAATTTTTTGAAGATGATTGGATTTCGCCATAATAGCTTTTGTTAGAAAGAAAATGGGTTAAATTCCTCAAAAAAAGAAATATCATTGAAAGATCAAATGTCTTTCAGTGCATATTTCAAGCCTTCTCATTTGGCATTTCCCAGCTTCTCACGTTTTCCTATGCATTTTCATTTTTTAAATCAATAACTCTTAACGTTTACATAGACTTCACTAAATCATAGGGAAAAAAAAGTTAAAAGAACGGAGATTTTGTGTAAATCCTCTGTCATTCCACCATTTACCAACTCCAGACTAAGCATTGGTTGTCTTCAAAATGTCATTTCACCATTTCCATGCAAATCCACCGCTTCAAAAAGTTCGGTGATGAATATTCTCATGGAATAACATTACAAAGTCAATAGAAGTTCACCTTATAGTTTAAGATGCAACTACAAGTAACTTTAAGTAATACAGGCCTATTTGGATTGAGCAAAAGAAAATGGGAAAAGGTGACGAAAGCAAGTTCCCACAGTATGCATTGAAGACAGTGATTATGATGATAACTTTGAGGCACTTCACCTATTTCATGGGAATGACAGTTATAAGACAAACCATCTTAATCAAAATATCTTACATAAGGATTTTTGAAAGACCGTCTTATTATGGGAGGAGGGGGAGAAATATTATACATCAAGTAAAAAACCAAAGCAGGTACCCTGCAATGCAGAAAAGTGAACCATCTTCTATTTTCTAACACTTCATTGACAGTTAAACAGAGAGTGCCAGTAGATGCGCATGCGCCTATAACATGCTACTCACTTAAACCCCGCATAGAACTAGCCTCATAATCAATGAATGAGTTAGGCAGCCGATCCCACAACCTTGTGATCTTATTGAGATAGGTCAATCACAAATCTGCTAAGAGAAAAGAAAAGGCTGAACACTTGGCTCATAGGCATATGGTTTCGACGGGTTAGAAACTATATCAGCAAGGATACAAAGCTGAGGTGAAAAGCCAGTTATTGGGAAGTGGAGACCACGTGGCCGGGATATTTTGTAAGGGTAGTGCCAAGAGAGAAGTTTTTCTTTTCTTCATTTTGAGTGATTTTTGCTTGTGATCTGAACGAGGATCTTCACTAAAGAGCATTGTTTTGGTTATATTTGTTTTCCTTGGTTTTTTCCATAGAATACACACTTATCTTCATATTTCTTTTCTGAGTATAAAATAGGGTGGTACAATTATTTAAACAAATTAAAGGTTCATGCCTGTAGATTCATAATCATAGTACAATTTCTTCACCTAACTTAAATTGGTAATCATAGTACTATTTCTTCACCTAACTTAACGTATACAATACCACAACTTAAATTCATATCACATCATAGTGTATATATGCATGAAAACTTACATGTCCTGTTCATGCTCATTGGCCAAGGCAGTCTTTGCAATACACAGGAATGCGGCATCAACATTGTAATCTTCTTTTGCAGATGTCTCAAAGTATGGAATATTCGCTTTTGAAGCACACCAGTCCTTTGCTTTCTTCTCAGAAACCTGCATAAACAATAATGATGTGAATGACATCATATAATCAGACATCTATGATCAAATATGGAAACTTAAAAGTGTGATAATATCCGCTTACCACTCTACTATTCCCACCATCGATATCAATCTTGTTTCCAAGCAGTATAAATGGAAATGTCCTTGAATCAGAAGGGTTTGCCTGTCACAATGAGAACATAAATTTTAATCCAAAAGCTTATATAGGATTCTTAAGTACCTGTATATTTATATAAAAGTGAGACATATCCAATCAGGTGGTGATAGGTTAATCAATATATGGATTCATTGTATGTATAAGTGCAGATGCTAGAACATAATCTAATCAGTCAGAGATAGAGCATTAGCACAAGGTTAAAAAAAGATGAATGAAAGAACATAATTCAAGTATAAAAATAGAAACTGGTATTTTTATGAGAAAGAAATACGGTCTACACCTACCAATGCTCAAATGGCCCAAGACTTTATCGGTTGATTAGATACCCTCCTTTGCATCCTACTTATTTACATGTCAGAGTAACATGTCTTGTTTCTCTAACCATCACATCCCTCTCAAGACTCAACTAAAAATTTGACCTAATTAGCACTTAACAAACTAGCAAAATCTAATTCCCTCAACTAACATATATAATCATATAACAATACTAATACTAAAACTAAAACAGGACCAAAAATGCAAACTATCACCCAAACCACAAAATGCAACAAAAGTAGTATTTAAGAAAAAAGACAATAATAACCTGTTTGAGAAACTCCTCGTGCCAGTTATCAAGGGAATCAAACGACCTCATGACATTCACGTCATAGGCAAGAACACAGCAATCAGCTCCTCTATAAAATGCAACTCCAAGACTCTGGAATCTCTCTTGTCCAGCAGTGTCCCATATCTACCAATCAAACCACACATGCAAACTCACTCAAATAAACAAAATTTTCACAGCATTCCCAAAACAAACAAAACAAAAAGCATACAGAAACACCATTGAAATACGAAACTCACTTGTAGAGTAACGAGTCTGTCGTCAATTTGGAGTTCTTTAGTGACAAAATCAGCACCAATTGTAGCCTTATATTGCTGACTAAACTTGTTGTGCACATATCTAAGTTAGTTAACGATCCTCAAAAACTATAAATCCCAATAAGAAATTAAGTGGACCTCAAACACAAAACTATAAACGAGTCAAACCAGATGCTTGAACCCAAAAAAGTCAAAACTTTTTTATAACTTTTTTTATAAGTTACACCAATAAAAACAGTAAAAATTGATTAAGGGAGATCCAAACTAATTAGCACCTAAACATTAATTAACAACAACAAATGATAACTTAAACAAAAAAATAATAAACAAAAATCGGTGTTTAAGCGAGTTCATTCATTGATAAAAAGCTATAAAAACCGATGAACGATTAAGCATAAAATCACGAAACCGGCGAATGAGGATACTGATTCATCAACGAGGTTTTTCCAACCCTGGCAATGAGAACGAACGAAAGGGCGTGAACTCAAATTGATACAATTTCAAAGGAGGAAAAAGCGGTTTTGAAGCGAAAAGAAGGGAAAACGAACGTACCCACTATCGCCGAGGACAATGACCTTGAGCAGGGTTCTTCTGCGCAATGACATAGCTGGTTACCGTGGGGTGCGTGGAATCGATTAATTGTTTAAGCGTTGTTCTGCTTTTGGGGTTGATGATGAATTGTGTATTGGGTGTGTGTCAACTTCGAGCTCAAAAGGGGAAAAGGATCGCCATTATTCCATCTCTTTCGTAAGCAAAATTAATAATTGTTTCTTAAAGTGACTATTTATAGAACATGATGATAAAAAAGAAGTAGTTTGATTTTGATATGAGAAAAAAAAAAGTAGTAGTTTTTATTTTACGGTGAAGTCTATATGGTAGAATGTGTCTAGGTCAAACGGTATTTTTTTAATATTTTTTTATTTTAATTAAATTATTTATACAATAATTATAAAAAAAAAATAGAACAAAAGAGATGACAAACCACCTTTAATAAAAGAGAAATTAAGATTTAACAAAAGAACACAAAAAAAGAGTATAATTGGAAGAAAAAAAAAGCTACATCAAACATAAGTTTTGTCGTTATATTTCGTTATAATGTATTACTAGTGGATACCGGTCCATATAGTTATGAATTTTAGTAGAATAAATAAATATTTATAATATAATGCATATATTAAATAATTTGATATACTAATTATATATTAATTATGTTTCTTTTTATAAGAGATAATTTATTTTTAAAGTTTATTGAGTAATCTATAAACTTATCAAATATATTAATAATTCAATCAACTTAAAAATTAAATTATTTTTTATATAAAAATAACGGAGGTAGTATAATATATTATCTATTAGTGAAGTTTTTGTAATTATTTAGTATAAATTTGTTGTTTTATATAACTTTTTATTGTGAAACTTTATAGTAAGTATTAGTTATGAGTTGTGTTGTTAAATGATAAATCTATAATTAAGTTATGCTGCTTTGTTTTATTGTAAAGATTATTCTATATTATAAATAATTAAATTATATATATATATATATATATATATATATATATATATATATATATATATATATATATATATATATATATATATATATATATATATATATATATATATATATATATATATATATATATATATATTCGTCCTAAAACCATAAATAAGAAGTTTAAACAGAGGTGACGGTGGATTGTAATTTCTGATGTAGGGAAATGAGGGTACCTGAAAAGTTAACACTACAATACTCAAGTTAGTATATGAAGAACAAGAGTGAATTAAAATTGTATTTGAAACTTGTTACATATATATATATATATATATATATATATATATATATATATATATATATATATATATATATATATATATATATATATATATATATATATATAGAGAGAGAGAGAGAGAGAGAGAGAGAGAGAGAGAGAGAGAGAGAGAGAGAGAGAGAGAGAGAGAGAGAGAGAGAGAGAGAGAGAGAGAGAGAGAGAGAGAGAGAGAGAGAGAGAGAGAGAGAGAAATAACTAACTAGATATTTGTTCGTCTTTCTTTACGGATGACCGTTGGATGTGCTTTATAGTTGAGATCTTTTGGGATCGTAGAAATAACAATCTTCACTCATAAGAAAGATTCTTGATGGAACGTGACCTTTATTAGATTGCAGGCCGAGATGACACAGTAGGCTTAGCTCGTCCGGGGTCTTTCTAATCGGCTTAAAAAGTGGCCCATCAAGTCCTTGAGGCATGAGTAGGAAAGGGCTTGTAACTATGACTCTTGATGATGATCATCCCTTAGTTATTTGAGACATACGAGTGAATATCGCTTTAGTCCTTTTAAGGAACCACACATTAATTACATCATACTTCAAGCGTATTTTCATAGGTATCATCATGATTGTTCTTGGGAACCAAAATTCTTGAGTGTTACATGTAAAAGATTTATACATGTTTGGTGAAGTCTTCTTGCCTCTCTGACATAGTTTCTTTCAAGGAATAAGTGTTTTCTTCCCTTTTTCCGAGTCTTTTATTTAGTTTGATAGTTTCGTTGTTCCCTTCTTATATTTTGCTTCCCGTGACTGCATAATTAGTGCATTATGAACAAGAAATCACATAAAAGCAATTATAAGTCCCAAAAGGATACTCCATCTTCTTGAATGGATTCTGTTTACTCTTCCATTACTTTTGTTTTCACCAAACCAAGCAGTCTTTATGGTGTTTTTGTATAGGTAGACTTGTTTTCTGACTGGGGGAATCATGGTTCCTTCCGAAGACGAAAGGGTATGTGACAATTGCATCATTCTTTTTACGAATGATGGGCATTCCTCTTTTGAGATAGAGGTTTTGAACCATATTGTTGTGGCTCCCTTGCAACTCCACCTTATCATGTTGTGCATATATAAGTTTCTACCAGTATTGGTGTGAGCATGTGAAGGAAATCTTGTATTTCCTCTTTCTTCACCTTTTCAAATGTCTCCAAGACCCAGTGTCTTCGGCCAGGGGTAGAAGATTACTCTATTTCAAGATGATCCTTCATGGTTTCGAACCTCTTCTAGAGCTCCCATCTTTTTTGGACCAGTTTTTCCTGGTGAATCCTGTCGGCTCGAGAGCTTACGCTACAATTTTTGATGTTGGCAGTGGAATAGATGGCCGGTGTACCGACCTGTTTCCCAAGGGTTGAACTGATGGTCACTTTTTACTAGGATATAACTTTTTCACATATAACGATAAGGAACTTCTATAAGAGGCTCAAAATCAAAAAGGCCATTTGGTGAAGTTCATCAATAATGTGGGGTATATAAGAAGAGTTACCCATATGACAGAAGCTGATAAGAAATGTTTGAAACGTCTGATTAACATCCCATTGCTGGTAAAAACGTGTTCTCGAGAAGAAAGAAGAACCATTTTTGGTAAACTTCAAACTTTTTGAGCTCTATGATATCACTACCTTAGATGCCTCTGATGTATATATATTTTTTATTAACTTTATGCAAAGTGCATGTGTAATAAGTAACAATTTCAGCTTCTAAGGCGGGGGTATGGCCGACCAGAAATAATGTTGCAAGAGAAAACCTGTCGGCTTTACCGAGTGCCCAAGGTTGGACGGTTCCCCCCTTACTTACGGGGTCTGGCTCCCACTCTTCTGAACATCGTCAACTTCCTCCTCTTGACGAGTACTGTGCTTCCCTCTCTGACTTTTTTGGCTCGTTATGGAGGAAGAAATTGGCAATCTGGCCAAGTATGCTCTGCGCACTTTGGATGCTTTAGCCTTTGGCGCAACCGATCATTGAGAGGCATTTTGGTCTAACTAGTACAGTGCTGAAAAGAAACGGATGGATGACAACATTTGTGACCTGAAGCTTCAATAGAACAGGTACCTGTGTGAAACAAAGGAAACTTCTACCTCTCTTTCTAGGGTGAAACATGTTTTGCTTCCCATGAATCCCACTAGCCCTCTTTTTCACCAGGTGGCTTAGTTGGTGAAGACTATAGAGGCTGCTCATGAGGAGTTAGAGCTCTTGCGCTCTTAGAATGCTTCGTTATCCCATCAATTGGTTGACTTTACAAGTTCAAATCTTGAGACGGTTTCACAATCATTTAAAAATGCTTTGGATCAAGTAGAGTATTTTCATCGTCCTTTGACACTTTCTAAGGAGCAAATCCAGATGGATCAAGTGTTCGTCGATGGGAAGATCGTTTCTCTAGGGACTTAGGTTTGTTGAAGTGTCAGAGCTCTTTTTTTTTGTGGTACTTGTTTGTTGGTATCCTGTAACAGGAAATGTATATATAATACTTCTATATTAAAAACAATTCCTTTGTTACGTGTTTGAGGTGTTTTTGTATTATCATGAGTTGACGAAAATTGGTACCACATGTATATGCATTGAGTCAGTTTGTGAGTCTCGTTGCATTATATATTAACTATGTCGCTATGTTGCTAATATATGGTATTTTTGTGATTAATTGGATTGTTATCATGTGATTCCATGTTGGTTGGTGGTTAATTAGTGATGATGTTGTTGGTTGATTAATATGAGATATTTAGTTGAATTGTTGTTGTGTTATCCTTATGCTTGGATAATCTGGTGCTGATGTTGGGTGACATTACATCTATTAACCTAATACATACTATTTATCATGCTTTCCTTTATATTATCATGATATCTCACCCCTTCTATTTGAATATTACCTCCACGTGGGTAATGTGCAGATACTCCACAGTAAGACTCAGACGTGAGTTGAAGATGGAGTCTCCTTATTTTTCTGTATGGTTTGGCGTCTGCTCTAATTGTAACATTGGGGAATCGTTGGGACGTGTTTATGTTTTATAATTCTTTGAGATTTGTGGACATCTCTTTTATTATGTTTAATTGTTGTTTTGATGAGTTATGTGATTCCATGATAACTATTATATACCATGAAATGATAAATGTTTTTTTATTATTCCGCTGCAATAAAATAAATGCTCAGACATGTTCAAATTTTTATGATTATATTTAGAATTTATGTGTTATATAGTCTATCAGATGAGCAGGTTTTGTATGTTGACCTGTAACATCCTAGGTTGTGTGTGTTTGATTTAATTATTCTGATGTCATTTTTAAAAAAATTACGAGGGAAATTTAGGGTGTTACATAGTGGTATCAGAGCAGATCGGTCTGTCCGGCCATGTAGTTGAGTCGTTGTTGTGTGACAGTTGACTACTGTCGACGTTGTTTCCTTAACCAATGTGTACTGTTGTTGATGTGTAACAAAGAATGGCTAGAAGAAACGATGTCATTATTGTTGTTTCTTTGCAGGCTGTTGCTCAGGCTGTGCAGAATCAGCCTAATGCTGGTGAGAATGACGAGTTTTGGAAGAACAAATTGCCTACCTTCAAGGGAAGATACGATCCAGATGGAGCGTAGACTTGACTCAGAGAGATCGAGAGGATCTTCCGGGTTATGGGTTGCTCTGAGGCACAGAAGGTGCAGTTAGGTACTCACATGCTAGCTAAGGAGGCCGATGACATGTGGGTTAACACCTGTCAATTGTTGGGAGCTGCAGGGGAAGTTATCACTTCGGTTGTGTTCAGTAAGGAATTCCTAAGGAAATACTTCCCTGAAGATGTCCGAGGTAAGAAGGATATTGATTTTCTGGAGTTAAAGTAGGGTAAAATGTTGGTTACGGAATATGCTTCCAGATTCGTGGAACTTGCTAAGTTCTACCCTCACTATAGTGAGGCAACTGCTGAGTTCTTGAAGTGTGTCAAATTTAAGAACGATTTGAGGCCTGAGATCAAACAGGCGATCGAGTACCAACGAATTAGAAGATTTACATATTTGGTGGATTGTTGTAGAATCTATAAAGAGGATAGCAAGGCTCGATCGACTCGCTATAAGGGGATGGCCGAGAGGAAAGGAAAACAACAAATGAACTGTGGAAAGCCTTATGCAGCTCCAACTAATAAAGGTATACCGAGATATGTTAATGGCAAGAAGCCAAGTGGGGGAGGTGCTCCTACTATTCCTAAGTGCTATATAGATATGGTGAGATGGGTCATCACGTCAATGAGTGTAAGAGCGATGTGAAGAAGTGCTACAAGTGTGGTAAGACAAGACATTTGATTGCTAATTGCACTAAGAAGGTAGTGAATTTCTACAATTGTGGGGAACCTAGCCATATCAGTACTCATTGCCAGAAACCAAAGCAAGCTGCAACTAGAGGTAAAGTGTTCGCTCTATCAAGAACTCAGACTTCCAATGAGGACAGGTTAATCAGAGGTACATGTTATATTAAAAATACGCCTTTGATTGCTATTATTGATACTGGTACTACTCATTCCTTTATTTCTGATGATTATGTTAAAAGGCTAGGCCTTAATGTATCTATGATGAAGGGAGAAATAATTATCGAAACTCATGCTAAGGGATTGGTGGTTACTTCTCTTGTTTGCTTGAATTGTCTTTTGAGAATCTTTGATAGGGATTTCGGTGTGGACCTTAATTGCTTGTCGCTGATGAATCTTAATGTTATCTTGGGAATGAATTAGTTGATGTTTAGACATGTTTAAATTAATTATTTTAATCAATCGGTGTGGTTTCCTACTCCTGGTAGTGAGGAGGGATCTGATTTCTTATCTATGGAAGGGTTGAAGGAGCTTTAAGAAGATGACGCTCAGATGTTCGCGATGTTCTCATCGCTATCTATTGACAACCAAACTGTAATCGATGAAGTGCAGGTAGTACGAGAGTTTCCAGAAGTATTTTCAGAGGATATTTCAGATGTACCACCAGAAAGAGAAATGGAGTTTACTATTGAACTTGTCCCAGGCACCAGACTTATTTCTATGGCACCATATAGGATGTCGGCTTCAGAATTAGCAGAGTTAAAGAAATAATTGGAAGACTTGTTGGAAAAGAAGTTTGTAAGACCAAGAGTGTCGCCTTGGGGAGCTCTGGTATTGTTGGTAAAGAAGAAAGATGGTAGTATGAGGTTGTGTGTAGATTACCGATTTTGAATTTGAACAAAGTGACAATTAAGAAAAAGTACCCACTTCTCAGAATAAATAATTTGATGGATCAACTGGTAGGTACTCGGGTGTTCAGCAAGATAGACTTGAGATCGGGTTATCATCAAATAAAAGTAAAAGTGGAAGACATTCAGAAAACAACTTTCAGAACTCGTTATGGACATTATGAATACTTGGTGATGTCTTTTGGTGTTTCTAATGCACCTGATGTATTTATGGAGTATATGAATCGAATTTTTCATACCTACTTAGATTAGTTTGTTGTATTTTTTCATTGATGACATTCTGATTTATTCTAAGTCAGAGGAAGAGAATGAAAAGCATTTGAGGATTATGTTGTAGGTTCTTAAAGAGAAGAAACTTTATGCTAAGCTATCGAAGTGTGAGTTCTGGTTGAAGGAAGTTAGCTTCCTTGGTCATGTTATTTCAGGTAAGGGTATTGCAGTGGATCCCTCCAAGGTAAATGTAGTTGTACAATGGAAAACTCTGAAGTCAGTTATGGAAATTCGAAGCTTTTTGGGGTTGGTTGGTTACTACCGGAGGTTCATTGAAGGTTTTTCCAAGTTAGCACTTCCTCTAACTCAGTTGACCTGCATGGGTAAGCTGATTGTATGGGATATTCATTGTAATAAGAGCTTTGTAGAGTTGAAGAAGAGGTTGAATACAACTCCAGTTTTGGCTTTGCATGAACCAAATGAACCTTTTGTAGTATAATACGATGCGTCGTTGTTGGGTTTGGATGGTGTATTGATGCAATCTGGAAAAGTAGTGGCTTATGCTTCCCGAAGGTTGAGGGTTCATGAGAGGAACTATCCTACTCATGACTTAGAGTTGGCGACAGTAGTGCTTGTATTAAAAATCTGGAGACATTATTTGTATGGTTCCAAGTTCGAGGTGTTCAGTGACCATAAAAGACTGAGGTACTTATTTGATCAGAAGAATTAAACATGAGGCAGCGTAGATAGTTGGAATTCTTGAAAGACTGTGATTTTGGCTTGAACTATCATCCCGATAAAGCTAATGTCATGGTTGATGCTTTAAGTCAGAAGTCTTTGCACATGTCAGTGATGATGGTTAGAGATTTGAAGCTTGTGGAGCAGTTCAAAGACATGAGTTTAGTTTGTGAATTAACACATCAAAATATGAAGTTGGGGATGCTAACAATCAACAATGATTTTCTTGCTAGATTTAATGATAATCAAAAACTGGATGTGAAATTGGGTGACTTGATGGCTGGAGATGGTCAAGTTGTGGGGAATGATTTCAAATTAGACGAACAAGGTGTGTTGAGATTCAGGAATAGAATTTGTATTCCTGATAATGCAGAACTAAAGAAGATGATTTTAGAATAATCTTATCAGAGTAGCTTAAGTATCCATCCGAGAGCTACTAAGATGTACCAGGATCTGAAGAAGATATTCTGGTGGTCAGGAATGAAGTGCGGTGTTGCGCAGTTTGTTTATGCTTGTATAACTTTCCAGAAGTTGAAGGTTGAGCATCAGAGACCTGTAGGGTTGATGCAACCGTTATATGTTCCAAAATAGAAATGGGACATCATTTCTATGGGTTTTGTGACAGGATTTCCAAATACTCCGATAGGGCATGATGCTATTTGGGTAGTTGTGGATAGACTGACAAAGTAGTCCCATTTTATTTTGATTAACATCAGTTTTTCTATGTAGAAATTGAAAGAGACCTACATTCGTGTAATTGTGAAATTGCATGGAATTCTGTTGAGCATTATGTTGGATAGAGATTTGAGATTCACTTTCCGATTTTGAGAGAGTTTGTAAGAGGCGTTAGGTTCTAAGTTGAGGTTGAGTTCGGCTTATCATCCATAGACGGATGTTCATACAGAGAGGACTATTCAATTGTTAGAAGACCTGTTGATGGCTTATGTTATAGAATAAGAAGGCGCTTAGGATAGTCATTTGTCATTGATTGAATTCACTTATAACAACAGTTTTCATTCTAGTATTGGGATGCCACCTTTTGAAGCATTGTATGTCGGAGATGCATGACGCCTTTGTGTTGGTATGAATCCGGTGAAAGTGTGGTGCTTGGACCTGAATTAGTCCAACAAACTATGGAGAAAGTGAAACTGATTTGAGAGCAAATGAAAGCTTCTCATAATAGATAAAAAAGCTATCATGACAAGAGGAGAAAGGATCTTGAGTTCCAAGAAGGGGACCGTGTATTCTTGAGAGTCATTCCGGTGATCGGTGTCGCTACTGCGAAAATCGGCGCCGGCTATGATAGAAGAGTCGCCACCGTGCGTTATTTATCCCACAAGAGGGAAAGGAAACGCTCAGAGTAAACCTAACGCAAAGAGGGGAAGGAATGGTCATCGCAACCAAATCCTGGATTCGGGAGTCGGTTACGCAAGGGGAAGGTATTAGCACCCCTCACGTCCGTCGTACTCGACGGGATCCACGCTTGTTTTCTATCTAAAGGTGTGTTTATCTATCCACTCTAAAGGCCTGGGTTAAAAAGAAAAGAAAATGACTCGGCAAAGTATCGCACTTTATGCCTACGTATTCCCGTCTGGAACGAGAAATCAGAGTCAACGTAGTTCGCCTAACTACGGGTTATTGGGGGAAGGTTGCTCGCCGAGATGTCGCATCTCGTGCCTACGTACTTTCATACGGCATGAAAGATCAGAGCAAACGTAGTTCGGGATACGGAAGACACCAGTTTGTCTGACAGTTTTTTATCTCCTTCTGAAAAGGGTTTTCCTAATTAAGGGTCCAAGAGGACAAAAACAGAGTTTGATTATTTGTTTGAGTTTTTTACGAAAGAACTGTTTTTTAGGACGTTTGCAATCTCAGTCGCACTAGAGACTATGACCCCGGAGTGAATGTTTCGTATGTCACCCAAAGGGTACCACACTAACATCCAGATTACTGGAGAGAGACCCTCCACCAACCTTTTCCTAGATAGCTTAAGGCTCGTAACGTACGACTTCAATTAACCTTATTACTGTGTTTTTTGAATTGTTTTGAGATGAGAAGAGAAAGACACCCTAAAACTATGGTTGAAAGGGAATCTACCTACAGTTATCATGCATGGGTCAAAACCTAATGTCTGTCATAATTCCCTCTTGCACAGAGGAAATCAGAGATCCTAGGGGAAACAACAAAAGAAAGCAAGCAGTAAACAGTAAACAGTAAAATGCATGCTATGCAACAGTACAAGCGAGGCAAGGGAGTCCGGCTCAACCTCAAACCTAAGAAAACAACAGGCAAGAGGAGACAAGCTCCACCTCAAACCTAGAGGTAGTCAACACAAGCAAACAGATAATACAACAAAAGAAAAGCAGAGGAAGCAGCCCAAGCAGCAACAACAATCTTCTACAGATAGCAACTTCAGTACTCAACAGCAGCAGTTCTAAACAACAAATCCTCTTGACAACAAAGTTGACAGCAAAAGACTTCACCCTCAAGCTAGCTTCTATCTTCAAGCTTCATCAAACTTCATCTTTAAGCTCTAGCAAGCACACTCCAAGCAGAGGATTAATCATTAAGACCAAGGTTGCAATGTTGAAAACCTAATGAAAACCAAAGGAAATCATCAAGTACTAACATTGAAATGGAAAGGTATTCTCAAAGTTCTACTCAACTATGGGCATACCACACATCCCTCCAAAGGAGAGATGGAGTTTCCCTAGGAGGACTTTACATCATTGGATAGAATAGAGGCACACAATGCATTCTATGTTTGATGAAAGAATCAAAACTAGTCCTAATGGCTCTTCCTAAAACCCTAATTTCCTAAGCTCCTAAAACAACTCCTAAAAGAAAAGGAAACTTCAACTCCAAGCTCCAATATTCAAGCCACAGCAGCTACACCAAGTCCAGAAGACCTCCCGAGAAGGAATCCAAGCAAATCCAACCCCAAGGTCACCAACAAGACCAAACAAGCAAAGGCACACAAAATAGAACACTACAAGCACAAGCAACTTGCAAAATACAACTAAAATAGAAAAAAAAGTTGTAAAAGTCTAATAAAATTCCTAGGGGAACATACATGTTTGAACAACCTAGGGTTAAAGTATTAAAGCCTAATTCAACTTCTAAGTCACCTAAATAATTTCTAGATTGAAGGGTATCAAGGTGATCCACAAGTTTGGGAAGGCTCTAATCTCAACACCTAAAGCAGAACTTAAAGTTGTTCTAAAATTCTAACAAAAATCCTAAGGGAACATAAATATCTACCCTAAGATATACTAAAAAATAAAATCCAAATTCATCACCAATTGGAAGAACAAAATTCAACAAAACAGATGGTCAAATATGCAAAAATTAAAGAATTAAACAAAATAAGAAAAATCAAATTAAATTGAAAAATGCATGAAAATGCATTTTATTGATTTTAGAAAATCACAATTTCTCCCAAGATCATGGAGATATTTTTAAAATAATTTTTGGATCAAAATTGAATTTATTGTGATTTTTTGAATCAATAAAGCATTTAAAATAAACAAAATGAAATAAAAAGAAATAAAAACTCAGAATAAAACATGAGCCACAGGATGCGTTGACAAGTCCACTAATCCAAGCATCCACACGCTGCCAGTACATTAAGTTGAACGACCGCGTTTTGGATTAAAAATCTCCATTCTCAGATTATAACATATCCGTTGGATCTGGTGGTTGGTCTTTGGTCAAAGGCAGATCTGATGGCTTAGGAGTCATCTTCCTCATTTCTCAGGCCAAACGGAGTGAGACTCAGTGTGGTGGCCGGAGAAGACTTCGGTCGTCTTCTTCGGTGAGCAGGTGGTTGCAGGTGTCCAGAAACAACAATCCTTATACCAATCTCACTCAGAATTTCATCAGGAATTCAAATCTCCTATCCATATGTTCTAACTCTCTATACATTTTAAATCACGAAGCAAAGTTCAGAAATGTCATCCAGATCAATCATCATCAATTTCAAATCTAAGGCTATAGAATTCATCCTCATGTCACACACATCACTCTGATCTATCTAGATTGCTCTAACTCTCCATGAATCAAGAAATTCGAATCAAAACAGAAATGCTATGGCATGATCAATCATCACCAAATGCTTCCAAATTGATCCTAAAACGATCTACATCTTGTCTAGATCCTAACCACAAGTTCAAATCTAACTACATCATGCTAATTCATGTGGAATGTTGAAAGTTACTAACCTGTTGCAGATCTAGTAACAGAGGTGCTTGGAGCTTGATTCTCCCTTCAAAACTCTCCAGATACGTTCAATGATGCTCTAGGAAGAGTTTGCAATCTTCAATTTGCACTGAATTGGCCTGGAACTCAAAACACGATTTCACTTGCTCCTCTTGAAAACTCAACTGCAACTTCAGTGTTCTTCACCAAAATGAAAGCCAAAACCACTCTGAATTTAATGCAATCAATATATAGAATGGTTTCATGGGCTTTTGAAGTGTGTTTGAAGCCCAATTCATCAATTTGCAAATTCTGATTTTGCTCTTGAAGTTGCACATGACAGTCACGATTTTGCCATGGAAACTGTTCTAGAATCTTCCCTTTCAACTGCAAATTGCCTTGTGAGTGTATTCAGACTAAAAGGAGTGCTTGAATTGCATTGGTAAGGAACTTGGATGTGTGACTTGCAAATGAAGAAACCAAATGAAAACTCATGAAACTTGGCCTAAACTCAAAATTCTGGTAATTCCAAAGTGTCTAAAATTCAATTTCCATTCAAAAAAAGTAGTTACTTGACATGTTTTGGTCCTTTAACTCAAAATTGCTATTTTCCCTCCTTAATTCATTTGAAAATTTCCCTTTTTGAAACCATTTTAAACCAAGTCTTGCTACGATCCCAATCAATCCATCATGACCTTTTGGCTAGCCTAAAAACCCCATTTTGAACAACTTTCATGTTGAACAAAATTGTATTTAACAAGTGCAAGTTGGAGATTTTGACCTATGATTGAAAATGACCTATAATCTCACTTTCCCAAAATACTCCTGACTTGTAAACCTCATAACTTGAGTTATACAAATCAGATGGAAGACTTCTAGTACAATTTAGAAAGCTAAGATCATGAAGAAAAACTTCCATGTTGGCCAAAGGTTCATGTGAAACCTCCTTCTAGGTCAAAAATAGCTTTGAAGTCATATGATTTTCACAGACAAATTTCAGAGGCATCTGAGGACTTGTAACTTGTCTGGGTCATAACTTGAGTTCTATAAATCCCCTTGAGGACTTATAGTACTCAAATTAAAGTTATTAAGATGCTCTACAAGTTTCATGTTGGCCAAAGATCCATTTGAAACTTGTATCTTGACTTATGTGGTCATGAAGTTAGGAACTAAACAGGGAATTTTGCACTGAAACCCTAATTTAGCAACTTCCCACACTCTTGACTTTTCTTGACTTGATCTTGGAACAACACCACAAATGTCTTAACATATCATTTCATGAACTCCATGACCTAAAAGTAGGCTTTGATACTCCTCAGTTGCTCAGTTGACTTAAGATTAACCCAGAGGAAACCCTAATTGCTTGCACCTCAACTGTGGCTCTTGCATTTGACACAATGACTTGATTGAGCTCTCCCATGGCCCTCTAGGCATTCTATGAGCTCCATACACATACTCTTCTCACATTCAACACTTCACAACCCCCTGATGATCTTCAGTTGGTCCTCAAGTTAGGAGAAGATTCACACTCAAACATCTAAACCCTTAGGCACTCAAACCACCTTCTGATGGCTTTGACAACTTCTCAATCTTGAATGAAAAATCTTGCTAGGCTTCTCTTGAGAAGAAACACACTTGATCCCCTGCTATATGAATGATACCATGATATGCAAATGATATAACTATGCAAATGTTAATGCAATGAAACATAAACCAGGTAAGAAAAGGTTGAGCAAATTTTGGGGTGCAACAACTGCCCCTATTCAAACGGCTTGGACCCGACTGGGTGAAGAGCGAACGACCTTCAAACAATCAAGGTAGAAGACGGTTGAATACCAAGAAACCTGAAAATTTGCCAACCGCAGAAATACACCGTGAAAACTGCTTGGGGAACAACATCCGTTGCGCTGAACCCAATTGTTACGGCAACAACTGATCAATCATCTGATAAAACTTGGGATTTCAACATTAACCCCCTGTGTAACGCCACAGGCATCGAATTAACTTTTCAAGAAACAACTCCGTCCACAACTGAACTAAACTTCGTCAACACGAGGAGAGACTCCATCACCATGGGTACAACTCCATCCATAACTGGAATAACAATCTCTGTCAATCACAGGTAATGACTCCGTCAACACGGATAATAATCACTGTTAACTTCACTGGGGACAACTCCGCCGATCACGGGTAACGATTCCGTCAACACGGATAACAATCACTGTCAACACAGGTAACAATTTCGCCAATACGAATAACAATCACCGTCAGCACGGGGAAACAATTCCGTCAACACGGATAACAATCACTGTCAACACAGGTACAATTCCGTCAACACGGATAGCAATCATTGTCAACACAAGTACGATTCCGTCAATATGGATACCCATCACTATTAACACAGGTACGATTCCGTCAACACGGATACCCATCACTGTCAACACAGGTACGATCTCTGTCCATCACAGGTAATAGTCACTGTCAACACATGCACAATCTCTGTCCATCACAGGTAATAATCATCGTCGGCACGAGGAAACGATTCCGTCAACACGGATAACAATCACCGTCAGCATGGGTACAACAATTCCGTCAACACGGATAACAATCACCGTCAGCACGGGTACAATCTCTGTCCAATACAAGTACCAATCACTGTCAACACAGGTATGATTCCGCCAACACGGCAGTCTGGGGAATACGAGAAATATAATCAAAACACTCTGTGGGGAAAACTCTACTGGGGAAATCACTAGTGATAACTCTAAAAGTTTAAACCATGAAATCTTCTACTGCTGACGTAATAGCACCCTGAGAATAATTCCACTAGGGACGAAAAGAAACTTAACCAAGCAACTCTGTTAGGGGTAACATGCAATGGGACGAACGTTATCATCACCTATCTCACGCCGAGAATTTGAATATCTAGAAATCCTTCTAAGCAAGAATCCCACTCCTCTGCAAGGGATAACACTTGAAACCAAAGAGGTAACCAACCTGGCTTATGTTTCAAAATGCGTATGTTTGACAAATGGCGTAATGCTCCATACGGCATGGAAATGCTACGCGTTTGGGTAGATGCAAATATGATGATATATGCAAAAATGCAAAAATGTCAAGAGGCGCTTCAGCAAAAGAAATGTTGAAGACAAGACCCAATCCGCTGGGTAGAACTGGGTATCACAGACATATTCCAACAAAATAAATGATGGAGCGGTGTAACCAACTCCGCTGGGGATAACCATCCTGTCGGAGGATGACTCACAAGCTTGAAATTACGAACTCTGTTGGGGATGTTCATCCTGTCGGAGGAAAAAACAACCTGCTGGGGCGAAGGAGAAACAATCCTACACGGGGATAATCCTTCTGAACCAAAGATGACTTGGTTATACTCTGCGGGAGTTACCCATGCTGGGCATTGATTATGCACATACTCACTGCTGGGAATGCACCCTCTGTTGGGGACATCAAGATCCACTGAGGAAACTCTCTTGGCAACTTTCCTGAGGAATACGCTTCTGGGGAGAACAAACCACATCCGATAAGGATAAGTACCATCTCAAATCTCTCTGGGATAAGATGTGACTTCCATCTGCTGAGGAGTGATACAACCATTATGTCACGGGACTCTGGCTGGGGAAACACAAATTCCCTAACTGTTTGCTTCAAAGGTGAGAACCCTTATAAACACAAACGAGATAGAACAAATCTACACAACAAGATCTATTCTGGTTAGCATCTGTGACATTCATTCAGTCAACTCAAAGTTTTAGCAATTATTGGCAAGGGCCAGCAAATTTATGCACATGCAAGTCCATCAAAAACATCGGCGTTTTTCACAAACAAAACAGTAAAGAACAAACATCAAGTACTGAATAACATGCTTTATTGATAACGGGCCTGTAAATAGGCAAAATTTTGTACACTGGGTGCAACTCCTGAAAATAGGAAGTCACGCACAAGCAAAATACAAATATTACAGAAGCACAAAGAAAATTTTGTGTACATGTTGGCAACGTGGTACAGACGAACACCATGAGCTGATCCTCCTATGACTCGCCTGACTCTGACGCTTTCTCGATACTCGATCTTCGGAAGAGATTGTTTCGGATATACGACTCTTAGGTACTCCCAAACCACTAAGCAATGCGGTATCAAACTCGGACCGCAGTCATTTGCTTTTTCAAATCCCTAATTTTTGCGTGAACCGCCCTTTGCGGGTTTTCAATTCACCGGGATACCCTTTTTTGCCGAAGTTTCCCTTTTCAGGTTTTCAATTTCGCAGGTGTACATCTTTTTCAATTTTATCCCTAACTTTTGGCCGAACCTTGTATTCCTTTTTTACGGTTCGCCGGGATGCCCCATTTTTGCCTAGACTCTCTTTTTATGTCCAGCGGGTCTCTTTAAGAAAAAGTATTTTTTTTAACTGCGTCCGAGTTCACAGGGGATGTAAAATCCTCACCATCCATGGTGGACAACAGTAAGGCTCCTCCAGAGAAAACCTTTCTAACGACATATGGACCTTCATAGTTGGGAGTCCACTTGCCCCTGTGATCTGATTGTGGTGGGAGAATGTTTTTCAGCACAAGATCGTCCGTCTGAAAGCTTTGAGGACACACCTTTTTATCATAAGCTTTCTTCATCCGGCTTTGGTACAGCCGACCATATGCTAGAGAAGCCAATCTCTTCTCATCCATTAAACTGAGCTGATTCAATCTATCTTTCACCCATTCTGCCTCATCAAGTTGGACATCACGCAAAACCCTTAGAGAAGGAATCTCAACCTCCAATGGTAGGACAACTTCCATACCATATACCAGTGAAAAAGGGGTTGCCCCGGTTGATGTGCGTACCGTTGTACGATAACCGTGCAAAGCAAAAGGCAACATCTCATGCCAGTCCTTGTAGGTCACAACCATCTTCTGAACGATCTTTTTTATGTTTTTATTGGCCGCTTCAACGATGCCATTCATTTTGGGCCGATAAGGAGAAGAGTTGTGATGCTCAATTTTGAAATTCTGGCACAATTCCTTCATCATCTTGTTATTCAAATTCGAACCGTTGTCAGTGATAATCCGCTCCGGGATTCCATATCTGCAGATAATATCCTTCTTGATAAATCTGGCTACCGCCTGCTTGGTAACATTAGCATACAATACCGCTTCAACCCATTTGGTGAAGTAATCAATAACTACCAAGATAAAACGATGTCCATTGGATGCCGTGGGCTCAATTTTCCCAATCACATCAATTCCCCACATGGAAAACAGCCAAGGTGATGACATAACATTCAGAGGGCTCGGAGGCACATGAATCTTGTCTGCATAAATCTGGCATTTATGACACTTTGCAAACTTGAAACAATCTGTTTCTATTGTTAGCCAGTAATACCCTGCTCTTAACAACTTTCTCGTCATTGCATGTCCGCCGGCATGTGTGCCAAATGTACCCTCGTGGATTTCTTCCATGAGCAACTTAGCCTCTTTCTCATCCACATACCGCAACAACACCAAATCGTGGTTTCTCTTGTACAAAACTCCATCCAGATTCAGATAGAAATTTCCAGCCAATCTCCTAAGAGTCTTCTCATCACGACTGGATGCCCCAACCGGATACTCTTGGTTCTTCAGGAAATTCTGGATATCATAATACCACGGTTTGCCATCGGAAGCTTCCTCAATGGCGAATATGAAAGCGGGCCTATCAAGACGAGAGATAACTATCCTGGGAGCCTCATTCCAGAAGTTAACTTTATACATCGAAGACAAAGTCGCAAGAGCGTCTGCCATCTAATTTTCTGCTCGTGGTACATGGTGCAATTCCACCTTGTCAAAGAAAGGCAACAACCTTCTTGCATAATTCATATAAGGTATCAGATTGGGCTGACGAGTCTCCCACTCTCCCTTGATCTGATTCACAACTAGAGTAGAGTCTCCGTACACATCAAGATTTTTAATTCTCAAATCAATAGCTTCTTCGAGCCCCATAATGCACGCTTCATATTCGGCCTCATTGTTGGTAACTGGAAAGGTCAATCTGGCAGTGAATGGGATGTGCGACCCATGAGGAGTAGTAATAATTGCCCCTATTCCACTTCCGTATGAATTTACGGCACCATCAAATATCAATTGCCATTTGGAACCCAACTCTGGACCTTCATCCGACAACGGCTCCTCACAGTCCTTCATTTTTAAGTACATGATGTCCTCGTCAGGAAAATCAAAACTCATTGACTGGTAATCATCAATTGGCTGCTCAGCTAGGTATTCTGACAGAACACTACCTTTAATAGCCTTTTGAGAAACGTACTGAATATCATATTCTGTCAATACCATCTGCCATCGGGCAATCCTTCCCGAAAGTGCTTGCTTTTCAAACACGTATTTGATCGGATCCATCTTTGAAATTAGCATGGTTGTATGATTTAGCATGTATTGCCTCAAACGTTTGGCATCCCAGGCTAGCGCACAACACGTTTTTTCGAGCATTGAGTAACGAGACTCACAGTCTGTGAACTTTTTACTCAAGTAATAAATCGCATGCTCTTTACGTCCAGTCTCGTCATGTTGACCGAGAACATAACCCATACTTTTCTCAAGAACTGTCAAATACATAATCAATGGTCTCCCTGCTACTGGGGGTATCAATATTGGAGGTTCCTGCAAATATTCTTTTATTTTTTCAAACGCCTTTTGACAATCTTCATTCCAGGTCACAACCTGATCTTTTTTCAACAACTTGAATAATGGCTCGCACGTGGCTGTTAGATGAGATATGAATCGACCAATGTAGTTAATCTCCCTAAAAAGCCACAAACTTCTTTTTCTGTTTTCGGAGTAGGCATTTCTTGTATTGCTTTTATCTTAGCAGGATCAACCTCAATTCCTTTTTCGCTCACAATAAACCCCAATAGCTTACCAGATCTCACCCCGAAGGTGCACTTGTTAGGATTCAGCCTCAGCCTGAATTTCCTAAGCCTATTGAACAATTTCAGAAGATTGACCAGATGCTCTTCCTCCGTCTGGGATTTGGCAATCATATCGTCAATGTAGACTTCGATCTCTTTATGCATCATGTCATGAAAGAGTGTCGTCATAGCCCGCTGATATGTTGCCCCGACGTTCTTCAAACCAAAGGGTATCACTTTGTAACAGAATGTTCCCCACGGGGTAATAAAAGTTGTTTTCTCCATATCATCCGGCGCCATCTTTATCTGATTATAGCCTGAAAAGCCGTCCATGAAGGAAAACACGGAGAATTGAGCGGTGTTGTCGACCAGCACATCAATATGAGGAAGCGGAAAGTCATCTTTTGGGCTCGCCTTATTTAAATCTCGATAGTCCACGCACATCCGCACCTTACCATCTTTCTTTGGTACAGGTACTATATTGGCGACCCATGAGGGATAAGTTGTAACAGCCAGAAAACCGACGCCCCATTGTTTCTGAACTTCCTCCTTAATTTTCACGGCCATATCTGGTCGAGTTCGTCTGAGTTTCTGCTTAACCGGCGGACATTCCTCACGCAATGGTAGAAGGTGAACCACCATATCGGTATCCAACCCAGGCATGTCTTCGTAAGACCAAGCAAAGATATTGCTATACTCTCGAAGCATCTCGATAAGCCTTTGCTTGATATCACTCTGCAGTGCAGCCCCTATCCGGATATTCCTGACAACCTCTTCGGACCCTACGTTGATAATTTCAATTTCCTCCTGATGAGGCAGAATGATTCTTTCTTCTTGTTTCAAAAGTCAAGTCAGCTCTTCTGATAAGTCGTTATCCTCAACAATCTCTTCTTCTTCTTGAAATATCAGGTGCTCGAAGTCGAAGCGAGTCATAGGAAGTTCGTGATCGGTGTCGTCTGAAATATGAATCCTGCAATGAGAATGGTTAAATGTTTCAAATAATGCAAACAAAGCACATAACCACGTTGCCATTTTATTGTTAAACAAAAACAGGAAAAACAAAGATCACAAAATTCGCATGAGAAAAACGCCTTTATTAATGATTAAACAAAGTACACACATAAGTAGGTAGCCCTAAAAACAAAATCACTATGCCCTGGGTAGGACACAAGATTATACAATAATTGAGAAAACAAATCATTATTGTTTTGTAGTCACTGGGACAAGTTCCTGGATAGACCAGTTGCACAGATTTTGTCCTGGCACGCCGGGCTTGATCCACGAGTCTATATCGCAGTCACTATCTCCGTCTTCAGCATCGGAAACAACATTGATCGTTTCGTAACAGACCCCACCTGGAGTGATCACCACTGGTCCTTTGAACTTTGGCATGCCTGATGCGGAAGGTGACGCTGTCAGGCGATACCCCAACCCAAATTTGTCCATCTTGACCGGAATTTCCAAGACTTGGCCCCATCTTTTGGTTTCTCCTGCCTGAACCACTGCCTGAGCGTCTTTGTACAAAGACATGGCCACCTCTGGCCCTTTGCTAGGAACATGAGACTTATCCTTGATCTGCAACCCCTCGAAGGCTTGGCATGGCGTCTCATGGATCTCCCCATCCACTTCGACGTACTTGAATGACGAAAGATGACTAACCAGAATGTCCTCCTCTCCGCAAATAGTATCAACACTGTCACCGACCATGTATTTAAGTTTCTGATGCAGCATGGACGTCACAGCACCTGCAGAATGTATCCATGGTCGCCCAAGTAAACAGTTGTAAGCTGGATGTATATCCATGATGTAGAACACGGTGTCAAACACTTCCAGCCCGACCTGGAGTGGCAACGTTATGGACCCAAACACTGACCTTCTGGTCCCATCAAAAGCCCTCACGACCAAATCACTTGGCATGCATATAATTCCTCGGACATCTAGCTTCATCATAGCCTTCTTCGGCAACACATTCAAAGATGATCTGGTGTCTACAAGGACATGCGACATAACAGTGCCCCAACACTCCACTGAAATGTGCAAAGCCATATTATGGTCCCGACCTCTAGGCGTCAAATCAAAGTCAGTAAATCCCAAGCTGTGGCCAGCATTCACATGCGCCAGTACCCCCTCAAGCTTATTGACAGTTACTTCCTGAGGTACAAAAGACGTGTCCAAGATTTTCAACAATGCATTCCGATGGGCCTCGGAACAAAGCAACAAGGATAGTATTGAAATTTTGGAGGGCGTCTGCTGCAAGTGCTCCACAATCTTATAGTCACTTTTGCGAATCAACCTCATAAACTCTTCTACATCCTTGATCGATGTTTCTTTCTCTTTCGACTGGGAAGGTCCTTCTTCATTTACTTTGGCTTTGCCTCTAGCGATCCTTTCAGCCTTAATTTTGGGTGAAGTTAAGATTCTACCACTGCAGGTCATACCTCCCGCTCCAACAAGATTGCCCACTGCCCCTGCCGGCTGGCTATCCACATTAATCTTTTCCCCGTTGCAAAAAGCTTCCAACCCATAATTCCATGGAATGGCTTTGGTACTCTCATAAGGAACAGGTCCTACTTTCATTATCGTGATAGTTGGTCGCTTGGCGGGCGCTGATATCGTGATAGTCTTTCGTGGAATTGTAATTGTTGCGACCTCACCCTGCTTTTCACATGTTACCTCATCAGGTTGCTCAACAGCAGTGCGGTCAAACTGCAAAGTTCCCTCATCAATCATGGCCTGAATACCCTTCTTCAAATCAATACAGCCCTCTGGTTGGGTCCAACAATCCAAATAGTACTCATCACATCCAGGGAAGACCCCTCCTTTCAACAATCTGCTTTTAACATAGCTTAAAGGTGTCTTCAGATCATTTACGTCCATAACCAAATCCAAATCCTCCTCTGTCAAAACAGCATTCGCTCCATGATTCGGCATTGGTTTTTGTACAATGTTGGGACCATCATTACTGAAGTTAATGACTTTACTATCAATCAAATCTTGGATTTTGTGTTTAAAAGCATGACAACTCTCGATATCATGTCTGGGTGCCCTGGAATGAAATTCACACTGCTTACTAGTATCATACCCGTAAGGAAGGGCCCCCGTGGGTGGGTCCAACGTTCTTTTCTCAACCAGATTCAAACTCAACAGCATCTGAAGCAGTTCTGCATACGTTGAAGGAGGTGTGTCAAATACCCTCTTCGGCTTCCCATTCTGGATCCTTCTCTGATCAGGATTATACCTTTGTTGTTGTTGTTGCTGTTGTGGTTGTTGTCGTTGTAGAGGTATAGGGATCGTCACACTAGCAACCTGTTGTTGAATATACTGGTTCCTACCTCTACCTCGTCCTCGGCCACCATACACTGCGCTGGCGTCTCCTTGTCTTTTACCACCAAAGACCTTTTTCGCACCTCCAGCCGAGGTCGATTCATCGGCTTGAATTTTACCAATTTTGGTGCCATTTTCAATTCGTTCTCCCCTGAGTATCATGTCAGAGAAACTACCCATCGAGTAATTGAGCAATTTATCATAATACATCCCAGAGAATGTTCCAACAAAAATATCAATCAATTCCCTTTCAACCATAGGTGGTTGGACCCTTGCCGCCAGATCCCGCCAACGCTGAGCATACTCCTTGAAACTTTCCCCGTTCTTCTGTGAAAGACTTTGAAGCTGAACCCTATTTGGTGCAAGGTCACTGTTGTATTGGTAGTGTCTGACGAAAGCATCAACCAATTCTTTCCAACTTCCGATCTGTACAGGCTCTAGTCCCATGTACCATTCCAGCGATGGTCCTGACAATCTATCTTGGAAAAAATGCATAAGCATCTTCTCATCATCAGAGTAAGCAGACATCCTCCGGTAATATGAACACACATGAACCCGTGGGCATGTATCCCCTTTATATTTATCGAAGGTGGGAGCTTTGAACTTCAATGGCACCCTCAGCCCAGGAACCAACCTCATGGTAGCCATGTCCAAACCTGTAGAATTTTGATTGGCTATACCTCTTATCTCTTCCTCCAACATTTTAATCCTCCGATCGTTATCAGTGGGACCCTCAAAACCTATGCCTTGCCTAGAAAAGGCATCTTCCTGACGATCTCTATTCCAGTATGTGTTGCACCCCAAAATTTGACCAACAACTTCTTTACCTAGCTTGTGTTTCATTTCATTCACATTAGCATTATCATTTGCATTTCATAGACATGTATGCAAGAGATCAAGAGGTATGAGTACCAATCAAGAACTTTTAAGATAGCCAAGAAGGTTATTCAAGTGTTCAAGGGTTGATATCCTTGTTAGAGAAGTTAAGAGATCCTCAGAGAGATTGGTTGAAACCAAGGTTGTGTGCCTCCTAACTTGAGAGTTGTGGGGAGCTCCTCAGATGATTCTGAAGCCAAGAATGTGGACTTGAAGCCTTGAGAGAGCTTATGAGATGTCTTGAAAGCCATCATGAAGCCTAGACAGGTCATTGTGCAAGATTGAGAGGACCTAGCCATGAGTGGTGCAATTAGGGTTTGACTGGGTCAACCCTAGGTCAACTGATGATTTGAGCAAGGTTGAGACCTAATTCAAGAGCCATGTGATCATGTATTGATGCATTGAGATGCTATAAGGATGATTCCAAGGTCAACTCATCATGATTGAAGAGTTTGAGAAGTTTCAAGCTAGGGTTTCTAAGGCTTGACAGTGTAAAATCCCCTAGTTTGACCCCTATCTTCAAGGTAGTTTAGCCCAAGATGTGATTGTCATATCATCTTGCTCCCAACATGAATGTTGTAGAGCTTGTTCTTAGCTTTAATTTGAGTACTAGAAGTCCTTAATAGGATTTGTAGAACTCAAGTTATGACTTTGACAAGTTACAGGTCATCTGAGGTATGTGAATCTGGGGCCTTGAAGGTTACCCCACTTGCATCAAACTTTTGCCCAAGAAGGATGATTCCTATGAACTTTTGGTCAACATGAATGTTGTTCCTTATCATCTTAGATTTCTATAGAGTACTAGAAGTCCTTGATAGGATTTGTAGAACTCAAGTTATGGCTTTGACAAGTCAAGGACATTTTGGTCATTTGGAGATTACAGGTCATTTCAAGTATAAGGCCATAACTCCTATTTCCAAGCTTCAAATGGAAAAATCTTCAACATAAAACTTTCTTAAAATGATGTTTTAAGGCTAGTAAGGAGGTCATGAGATGGTGGAAAAGCTTGTAGCTCAAAGTTGTAAAAATGACCTAAAATGAAGGCATAAGTTAAATAAGTCAAAGTTGGAAATTGATATTTTCAACCTACACATCCAAACCATGACATGTAATATATCATTTTGACTCTAGAAAACATTTTGAAAACAATGGTTTAGCCACATTTTTGATTTGAGGTCTAAATCATGGACTTGCTTTGGAAAACACTTGCTTGCATATTAAGTAACATATGCATAACTCAAGATTAAGGCATGAACAAGGAACTTGGCAAGCTAAACACCTCTAATATCTCACTAGGGGAGAAATTAAGAGTGAATGGGATGAATTCCAAGCTGTTTGCAAGGGGTGTACATGTCATGATAAGTGATTCAAAATCTCATGACATGAGATGTGTAAAATCTCATTGGAAGGATCTAGAGGGTTTTAGATCATCCAAACTCCATCTATATATTGAGTAGAATGAATCCATGGCAGAGGTTGGTGATCATTGAAGGTTTGAGCATAGTTTGGAATTGAGTTTTTATAAATTGCAATTGAAATCGGTTTCATCAAACTCTTCCATTTCCTTCCATTTTCTTGATTGAGTCTTCTTCCATGAGTATCAAGGATTGATTCCAGATCATTTCCAAGAAGAATTGGTGGCTAGATCGTGTGTGAGCAAGTGGTTTTCAGCACCTGCAACTCTTCATCGTGTTTCAAGATTGAAGCACTTTCCATTGAATCTTTTGCATACAGAAGCAAGGAGGTGGTTCAGTGATCGTGTCCAGAAGATTTGAGAGCTTGAAGTGAAGATTTCGTGCATCTGTTATTCAAGAATTTCCAGGTTTGTAACCTTCTTCCTATAGCATGATTTAGGTAGAATTAGGTTGAATTAGGGTGCTAGATTAGTTGTAGAATAGCCTAGGATGAATTTCTGATTTAATTGGAATTTTGTATTTTAATTGATATTAAAATGTTTATGTTTGATGCATATTTTTGTAGAATTTTGTGTGATCTCATAGTGATGATTCTTGGCCTAATGTTTTGTGTGTGATTAGGTTAGAAATGTATGATCCCATAGTAATTTTCTCACATTTTTTTGATGAAAATAGGGGTGCTTTCTAGATTGATACTTAGATGCTTCCTTTTTAGGGTTTTAGGTTGATACCTTAGAATGTAGGGTTTAGTTCTAGGTCCAAATTGATGATTTGATCTTTGAAACTAATGAGATAGAGTCATGATTGACCTAGGTTCCCATAGTAATTTTTGTAGGATTTTACAATTGATTCTAGTATTTTAGTTAGGACTAACTTTAGTGCTAGGTTTTAGGTGATCCTAATTTACTAATTCAACTAGTTTAACTCATTTAGTTCCCTTAGATTAGGGTTTGTGCTTGGTTTGCCTTTGATTGAGATTGAAGACAAGTTGAGGACAAGTTGAGGACAAGTTGAAGACAAGGTGAGGATGCTTGAAGTTGCTTGAAGTTGCTTGGAGCTTTGGATTGTTTGTGCCTGAAGGTATCTGATGAAGATTAGGAGATAGGACATAGGGAGAGCCTTGTAGTTAGAATGATTTCTTTATCAAACATGGAAAGCATCTTGTGCTTCCATTCCTCCCAATGACTAAAAGTCCTTCTCAAATATTCACATCCCTCCTTTGGAAGGATGGGTGGCTTTATCTGGGAAGTAGAACTTTGAGGGAACCAGTCTCTCATGATGATGAACCCTTACAGGCTTCCTTTGGTTGTCAGTAAGTTGTTTGTCATTTCCTTTCACTCTATTCAATCAATTGTCTTCTGGTTTGAGTATCTTGAAAGATGTTGGGCTTAAGGTTGAAGATGAGGACTTCACTAAAAGAGTGTGGAAGAGGATGATCCCTTGAGCATTGCCATTGCAGCTGAAGCTTGAAGAACAAGAAGAGCAAGCTGATACTTGAAGATCCAATAAAGACTGAGTGAAGAGCTGAGGCTTAAAGAATAGAAGGATGAAGTTGACACTTCTAAGTGATTGAGGATTACTCTGAGAAGCTGAAGCTTGCAGGAGAAGATGACCAAGTTGAGACTGGTGAAGCAAAGAGAGCTGAAGCTTGAAGACTAAGTTGATACTTATGAAGAGGATTCAATTGAGATTGAGGGTAGAGCTGAGGCTTGAGGACTAAAGGAAGTTGACACTTACACTGATGCATTTGAGAACCTGAGGGAATCAAGTTGACACTTGTAGTTAGGAGTGAAGCCTGAGGGTGGAATTGACTGAAGAGCTGAAGCTTGAAGAAGGAAGATTAAGTTGAAACTTATGTTGAAGGGTTGAAACCTGGAGAAGAAAATTGATATTTGTCATGAAAGATGATAGCCTTGAAAGGTGATTGAAGTCTGAAGACTGAGTTGCTGTCAGAAGAGCTGAAGCTTGGAATTGGAAGAGAGCTGTTGATCTGCTTTCTTATCTGTTTTCTTTGCTGTGCTGATGTGCCTTGTTTGATTTGCTTGATGAATTAGAATAAGTCCATGACTAGACTAACTTTAATCTAGGAGCATGATTGTACTAGAGGTTGAGTTGTTCCCTCTGCTTGTATTTTTACTGTATGGCTTTGCTTACGGGTATTCGGTAGAGCCCAGCTCCCTTGCCCATGTGGTTTATTTTGCTTGATAGCAGGTTACTTTTATGTATGATTACTGTTATTCATTCTGGCTTGAGGTTGAGATGAGCTTGTGGAGGCTGCTGCCTCACACACATTTCCTCCCTCACTTGCATTGCATGCATTTTACAGTCGTTATCTGTTTACTGTTTAAGCTAATGCTTTACCTGTTTCTGTGTATCATTGACATGATCCCTTAGGACTCTCACCTCCTTTGATAAGGAAGTGATGATAGCACTTAGGTAGAAACCTATGCATGATAACTTCTAGGAGTTCCCTGTTTTGAACCTCAACTATAGGATGAATCCTTGGCATGACAACCGTAGGACTTGATAGTCTCCCTTTAGTTGAGCCTGTTCTCTTCTCATTTCAAAACAGTTCAAAATACAGTAATCATGAATGATTTCTTTCGTACGTTACGAGCCTTAAGCTATCTGAGAAAGGATTGTTGGAGAGTTTCTTTTCAACAGTCTGGATGTTTAGTATGGCACCCTTTGGGTGACATGCGACGCATTCACTCTCAGGTCATAGTCTTTAGTGCGATTGAAATTGCAAACACAATAAAAAACACTTCTTCCGTAAAAGACAAAAAACAAACTTAAAACCTTTTTGCCCCGTGGGCCCATAATTCAAAGGAAAGCTTTTCTGAAGAAAAGAGTGTCGTTAAACTTTAGCGTCACCGCAAACAGGCGTTGTCCCTAACTGCTGGAACTGCTGTTTAACCTTACTCGATAAAACAGATGAATCTGAATCCCCGTAATCCGTAGTATCCCGAACTACGTAAGCTCTGATCTCTCATACCTGTTGAGAGTACGTAGGCACAATACTGACGTATTGGCGAGCTACCTTCCCCCATCACCCGTAGTTGGTCGAACTACGTTGACTCTGATTTCTCATTCTCTGATGAGAATACGTAGGCATAAAGCGCGACGCTTTGCCGAGTCATTTTCTTTTCTGTTTAAGCCAACCTTGATAGGTAGATAGATAAACCAACCTGTCCAGTAAACACAACAAGCGTGGATCCCGTCGAGTACGACTGACGTGAGGGGTGCTAATACCTTCCCCTTGCGTAACTGACTCCCGAACCCAGACAATGGTTGCGATGACCTTGTCTTACCCTTTTCGTCAGGTTTTTCCGATCGTTTCCTTTCCCGCTCCAAGGGATAAATAACGAAAGGTGGCGACTCTTCTGTTTTGCCGGCACCTTATTTTCGCGGAAGCGACAGCTGGCGACTTTGCTGGGGACTTGATAGTTTCCTGGGATCCAACGTCCCGTATGCGAGTCAGTTTGGGGATCCGACGTCCCCTGCGAGAGTCAATCCTAGCGCTTGTATGATTACTTGTTGGGTAGTGTTTATTTATCGCATTTTTATTTCCCGCACTTTATCTTTCAGTATGATATGATTATCTATGTTGTTGTGGGAGGGGCATTCTGATGAGTGAGAAGCCAGACCCAGGCTTGAGTGAACATAACATTAGTTGTGGAAATTAGTGGGCGCGTGCTTGCTTGGCAGGCACTAGTGTCTCATGAAATCCACGCTCAGACGAGGTTCTCCCGGTTGGCTTCTTTTTCAACCCTTTGGGTTGAGGGGGTTGTTGGTTTGGAGGATTGTCGACTCTGGGGACCGATCATTTGTGATTCAGCCGAGTGAGGCTGCTTCATGAGCTGGTGATGCCACACCTTCTGGGTATCGTATCACCCCTCTTGAATGTCTATGACGCTGATGAACGCATAGGATGCCGAACTTGAGTCAGTTTAGGTCCATACCTGTGAGCAGGGTTGGGTTTATTGCAGGAAACTTTGACCTTCAGACTACCTGGTTTTCTTGATAGTGAATCAGTTTTGTCAGTACCGGAGGTTCTCATCATCAGATATATGATTGTTCTTGACAGAGCATATTTTTGGTCCTGTATCAGAGGACCTTATATTCAGATGAGTATTTGTTCTTGACAGAGCAGGTTTATGACTGGGGTCTGAGGATCTCATCATCAGATGGTTGTTCTTGACAGAGCAGATTTTTGGTCCTGTATCAGAGGTCCTTATCATCAGATGTGTGTTCTTGACAGAGCAGATTTTTGGTCCTGTATCAGAGGTCCTTATTATCAGATGTTTGTTCTTGACAGAGCAGATTTATGGTCATATGTGTGTGTGTTCTTGACAGAGCAGATTTGTGGTCCGATACCAGGATTTCCTTCTTATCAGAGAAAGTGGTTGTTCTTGATAGAGCAGGATTATGGTTTTGTTGATGCAGAATCTCCACAGCACAGTTGCCTTGATCTCCTACTGCATGATTGCATTTTACATTGCTTTGCATACCCATTTGCATTTCATTAACGTGTGTCTGTGTTGCAGGTACCGTTTCCCCCGATTCAGGATTTCTTGCCTCCTATTGTATTGTTATGGGTTCTCTGAGGAAGACCGTGGCTTACAAGCTCCCCACTCCTGATGTTGTTCAGCTGACTGGTTTGATTGCTTTAGCAGATGATTCTGTGAGAGATGAGTTCAGAGAGTCTTACGGCAAACTACTCAGTTTGGTTCGTAAACCTTCTGCGTTTGAGTTGAATGGGTTGCATGTTCTGCTGCAGTTCTACGATCCTCCTCTGAGATGATTTACTTTCCAGGATTTTGTTCTCGCACCCACGCTAGAGGAATTTGCTGATTTGTTAGGTGTGCCTATCAAGAGGCAGATGCCTTTTGTTCATATGGATACTGAGCCTGATCTGGCTAGTCTAGCTCCGTCACTTCATTTGGATGCCGCCGAGTTGGTATTGTCTAGTTGGAACAAGGTTCCCGGTTTCTCCTTGCAGTTCTTAGTGGGAAAGGCTCAATAGTGCGCCAAAGACGGATGTTGGGTCGTGTTCAACGCCATTCTCGCTCTGTGCATATATGGCATCATTCTGTTCCCTAATATGCCCGACTTTGTAGACTTCGACGCATTTCGCATCTTCGCTTCAGGGAATCCAGTCCCTACCTTGATAGGAGACGTCTACCATTCTATCCACTACAAAAACGAGAACAGAAGGGGCAAGAATGTCCCGTGCTGTGTGCCCCTGCTTTATAAATGGCTTGATAGTCATCTGCCCAAGAGGGGTCCCTTTGCTTCGTCTGCAGCCACGGCTGAGTGGTCTGAGCGTTTGATGAGTCTATCTGCAGAGGATATTGCCTGGTTTGACCGAGATAGGTTGGGTACCGAGATTATCTTCAGCTGCAGTGGGTTTCCGAACGTGCCTTTGATAGGCTGGAAGGGCTGTATAAACTATAATCCGTCTTTGCTGGTCCGACAGTTCGCGTATGCTTTGAGAGCTCCGCCGAAGGATGAAGAGGTGCAGGAATCTCTGTACCTCACTGGTCTTCTAGAGGGGAATTTGTTATCTAAGCTTCAACGCGCTTGGAATGGCATCAGTAAGAGGGGAAAATCGTTGCTAGGGAGAAGTAATAATCAGGCTTACGCTTCGTACGTGACGTGGATCAGAGCCAGAGCAGAGGCTATAGGGACGCCGTTTCTTCCTGCCAAGCCAGGAAGCCCTCCAATGATTGAGGAGCCTACTACTGTGCCCATTCAGCAGCATAATCAGGTGTTAGCTGAGCGAGATGAATTGAAGCGGGCAAATGAGGAACTGGAGAAAGAATTGGCTAAGCTTCGAAGCGAGAGAAACAAAGTCGTTTATTCCTTCAAGAGGCAGACGGAGCTGGTGAACCAGCTGGGGACAGATTTGACTAAGCAGATAGCTGAGCGTGAGCGCATGGGTTAGGACTTCAAAGCTGTCAACGACGTACTGGCTACGAAGAAGCAGCACTTGGACGAAGCGTATCGGAGGATATCCAAGTTCAACCAGCACTGGAAGGCCTCCCTAGCCACCAGGAAAGAGCGGGAGGATAAGCTGATGCAACAGATCTCCAAGCTGAAAGCCCAGGTGAAGGCTAATGAGAAGAGGTTTGGTGAAGAAACCGCTCGCAGATACGCCGCCGAAGGCCAACTCAACAGGGCTCTCGCTAACCTGAAGGAGCGCAAACTGACGTTTGAATCCAAAAAGCGGAAGCTAGAAGATTGTTTCGGCGAAGGAGCATGGGAAGATTAAGTCGAAGGTTTTCAGCACACCATTATGCAGAGGGAGCTACTCGTCGAAGGGTTACTCACTCGGCCTGATCATCTAGAAACGAAGGGGTTGTTAGAAGAGTTTCGCGCCCGTCGCCGTGCTTGACTATTTGTAATCCTCTTGTGTTGATCGTTGTTGTATGCTGACCACCACCAGGCTTGTTGGCTGGGGTCATGCTATTGATTCATCTTGTATTCACTGACGTGGTGTACCGCCTTGATGGGCTTTCTTTCTATATATGAGATGTTATTTCCATGATTGGACTCGGACTTCTTATTATCATCACTGGCACTCAGGCACTAGGATCGGGGGAGATTTCCCTAACGCACAGACACACGTTTGCATTTGCATGAAGCATTTGCATAGCGAGCACTTTGTCGTTTTTTCCTAACCTTTTTGTGTTTTCAGGTTGTTTCAGGTTGTTCCAGGATTGATCAGAGACCTATCCACCGCTATCCGACTAGAGCAAATCAAGCCAGAATTATGGAGAAAGTGCAAACTAATGTTCAGGAACTCCGCGAAAGAATGGATCGCTTCATGGAGCTCATGCAAGCGGTCGCCAATGGCCAGGATCAGCTCAGAACCTTGGTTCAGCCTCTGATTTGAAGGGTCGATAGCAATGGCGTACTCCATGGTGGGACTGTTCCAACCCCTCCACCAGTTGAAACTCCTCAGAATGGCGTTCCCATGACCGGGGGGAATGGCAGTGCCAACGACAATGTGATAGCTAACATGGGACTCAATGGTAATACGACGGGCGTCGGTAATGGGAGTCTTGAAGCTAACATCAATGTTGGGCTAGGCAACGGCAATGCAGGTGTGGGGAATCTGTTTGGGCCTCAGCCGTGGTTAGAAGATCGTCAAGACGATGTGTTCTCTCAGAGAGGTGCTGAAGGGGAGCTGACTGCTGAAGCGCGGCTAAGGTTCAAGGCACTCGAGGATAAGATGAGAAATATCGAGAACCAGAACACCCTGGGTGTTGATATGTCCAAGTTGGGACTGATTGCTAATTTCAAGGTGCCTCCAAAGTTCAAGGTACCTGACTTTGAAAAGTACAAGGGCACCACTTGCCCTCGCGTCCATCTGAGATCATACTCCCGGAAAATGTCAGCTCACTCTAAGGACAAGAAGTTGCTGATGCACTTCTTTCAGGACAGTCTGTCCGGGCCATCCCTCGAATGGTACATGAGTCTGGAGCCTACCAGTGTGCGCACGTGGAAAGACCTTGCTGAAGCATTTGTGCACCACTACCAATACAACAGCGACTTGGCCCCGAACCGAGTCCAACTGCAGAATCTGTCGCAGAGGAACAACGAAGGGTTTAAGGAATACGCCCAGCGGTGGCGTGAGTTAGCAGCCAGGGTTCAGCCGCCGATGGTTGAATGTGAGCTTGTGCAGATGTTCGTAGCCACCCTCCCAGGGGTTTACTATGAGAAGTTGGTCAGCGGTATGTCTGGAACATTCTCAGATCTCATTATCACGGGTGAGCACATCGAAAATGGGATCAAACTCGGGAAAATTCAAGGTGAGTCATCCTCAGCTGGAGGAGGCGGAAAGAAACCTTATGATGGCAAAAGACGGGAAGGAGAAGCGAGCGCTGTGTCCAACGCTCGAAGGAAGGGTAAAGGTCCTCACCAACAGGTGGCCAGCATAACTATCCCGGCGGTTCAACAGCCACAGCAGCAGCAGCAGCAACCGAATCAACGAGGGTACAGAAAGTACCAGAATAGGGCACCTCTGTCGAGCCGTCACCTCGAGACACCGCCCATGTCGTACGCGCAACTATTACAGACTTTGCTTCAGCTACAGTTGATCCAAAAGAGAACCTTGGCTTCCTTGACAGGGGCACCTCCGCCAGGTTATGACGCTAATGCAACTTGTGAATTTCACTCAGGGGCACCAGGCCACATAGTAGAGAATTGCAAAGCCTTCAAGCACAAGGTGCAGGATATGGTGGTGGCTAAGATCATCAACTTCTCCGATAATGTGCCAAATGTCACGAAAAACCCTATGCCGAATCATAGGGGAGGTGGAGTAAACGCCATTAGTGAAGACGAGAATTTGGATGTGTTGACTGACGTCAGAGATCTGAAGACACCGCTTAGCTTCGTTAAAGCTAAGTTGATGAAATGAGGTTTCTTTCCAGGTTGCGAAGAGCTGTGTATGGGCTGTGCGACAAGTCCTGATGGATGTGAACAGCTGATAGAGGGAATTCAAAGTCTGATGACTGAAGGGATTTTACAGTTTAGCCGGAGGGCCGAATATGGATCGGGAGAGGTAATGCTGAAGCAAGATGATGAGGTTGCCACCATCACCATCCCTCTCCAGACGATAACTATTTCTGCACCCAGACCGCCCACGATTACCATCACCAAAGCTGGGCCAATACCGTTCGAAAGCACTAATTCTGTCCCATGGCATTATGGGGCTGAAATCTACTGCAACAGACAAAAGTTGGAGCTAGAACCATTTGGGTCGTCTGTGGAAAACCTTGCGGGAATCAGTGGTATTACTCGCAGCGGGAGAGTATTTGCACCACCTGAGGCCGTGGTGGACAAAGCTGATGCAACTGATAAAGGTAAAAGTAAGGTCGTTGAAGAGATCCCGCGTGGGGCAGAAAAAGACTTGTTAAAGATGCCGAGGAGTTTATGCGGTTGATTAAAAAGAGTGACTACAAGATTGTGGATCATCTCCATCAGACGCCCTCGAAGATTTCCATCCTGAATTTGTTGCTGTGTTCTGAAGCACACCGCAACGCGCTGCTGAAGGTGTTGAACACCGCGTATGTACCGCAGGAAATATCGGTAAACCAGATAGAAGAGGTCGTAGCCCACGTGAATGCTGGAAATGGGTTGGGGTTCACTGACCTAGAGCTGACGCCGAAAGGGAGGAACCACAATAGCGCTCTGCACATCTCGATAGAGTGTAGGGGCACGATTATGTCGCACGTGCTGGTAGACACGGGTTCGTCACTTAATGTTCTTCTGAAGAAGGCATTAATGAAGTTAGATACTCGTGGAGTGTTTTGCACACCCAGTTATCTGGTTGTGAAGGTGTTTGATGGAACTAAACGCCATGTTTTCGGGGAGGTGACCCTGCCAATCCAAGTCGGGCCGGAAACGTTCAACACAATCTTTTACATTATGGACATCATGCCTACCTACAGTTGTCTCTTAGGCCGGCCATGGATCCATGCTGCGGGTGCCGTGACCTCTACGTTGCACCAAAAACTCAAGTATGCTGTCGGAGGCAGCATTGTGACTGTTTGTGGCGAGGAGGACATAATGGTGAGCCATTTGTCGTCCTTCAAGTATGTTGAAATGGACGGGGAAATCCATGAGACTCTATGCCAAGCGTTCGAAGCTGTCAAAGTGAAAGACGTAGCTCCTGTAGTCACTGAAAAGCCAGAGATGACTCTCTCCTCATTCAAGGGAGCTCGGGCCGTCGTTCAAGCCGGATCTACCCCAGGCTGGGGGCGAATTTTGGAGATACCTAACAAGCAAGATAAGTTTGGGTTGGGATATTCTCCTGGAGCTGAAGCTTCTTCTTCTAGCAGTGCGTCGCGAGGTAAAGGGCCAATCCAGTTTACCAGCGGCGGGGTGATATTTGAAAGCGTCAACGCGGTGTCCAAAGACAGCGGAGATAGCGACTGTGACCTCAACTCTTGGATCCAGCCAAGCAAGCCAGGCGAGGGCCTTACCAACTGGTCCGTCAAGGATGTCATCCAGATGACAAGCGAAGAGTAATAATTTACTTTTTCCAATCATTGTACAACCCTATGTCCTACCCGGGGCATAGAGGTTTTATTGTCAGGGCCTTGTTGGATTATATACATGCATTTTTTCAATAAATCAAAGGCGTTTTCTTCGCATTCAAATATTGTGATCTATGTTATTCCTGTTTTATATTTGTTTTGAAAAAAAATAAAATGGAAATGGGGTTTGTGCTAACCTGCACATCCTTGTTTTAAAACTTAACCCTTGTTATTGCAGGATCCACATAGCAGATGACATCGACTCTGGACCTTCTACAACTCACTTCGACAACATAGTGCCTGTACCGAAGAAGGACGGTAAGGTACGAATGTGCGTTGATTATCGGGATTTGAATAGGGCGAGCCCTAAAGATGACTTCCCGCTGCCTCATATTGATGTGTTGGTCGACAATACAACTCAGTTCTCCATGTTTTCGTTCATGGATGGCTTCTCCGGTTACAATCAGATCAAGATGGCGTCGGAGGACATGGAGAAAACTACGTTTATCACACCTTGGGGAACATTTTGCTACAAGGTAATGCCTTTCGGTCTGAAGAACGCAGGGGCCACTTACCAACGAGCAATGGTTACTTTGTTTCATGATATGATTCATCATGAGATTGAAGTCTATGTTGATGACATGATTGCGAAGTACCAAACAGAGGAAGGACATCTAGTCAATTTGCTGAAGCTTTTGAGAGGCTTAGGAAGTTCAGGTTGAGGCTGAATCCTAACAAGTGTACCTTCGGAGTACGGTCTGGAAAACTACTGGGGTTTATTGTGAGCGAAAGAGGCATCGAGGTTGATCCTGCGAAAATTAAAGCAATACAAGAAATGCCAGTGCCAAAAACAGAAAAAGAAGTTCGTGGTTTCTTGGGCAGAATAAACTACATTGCAAGGTTTATCTCTCAGCTCACGGCCACGTGTGAACCGATGTTCAAACTGTTAAAGAAAGATCAGGCGATTATCTGGAACGAGGATTGCCAGAAGGCATTCGATAAGATAAAACAGTATCTGCAGGAACCTCCGATCTTGATACCCTCAGTGGCTGGACGGCCCTTAATCATGTACTTGACAGTTCTTGAGAATAGTATGGGGTGTGTTCTCGGTCAGCACGACGAGACGGGCAGAAAGGAGCATGCCATTTACTACTTGAGTAAAAAGTTCACAGACTGTGAATCCCGTTACTCGATGCTGGAGAAGACGTGTTGTGCACTAGCCTGGGCTACCAAACGTTTACGACAGTACATGCTCAATCACACCACCATGCTAATTTCGAAGATGGATCCGATCAAGTACGTCTTCGAGAAGCAAGCGCTTTCGGGCAGGATTGCTAGATGGAAAATGGTGTTGACGGAATATGACATTCAGTACGTTTCCCAGAAGGCCATTAAGGGAAGCGTATTGTCTGATTACCTTGCCGAACAGCCGATCGAAGATTACCAGCCGATGAAATTTGAATTCCCTGATGAGGATATTATGTTTCTCAAAGCGAAAGATTGCGATGAACCGTTGCCCGACGAGGGGCCAGATAGGAAGTCCCAGTGGAAATTGATATTTGACGGGGCGGTCAATTCTTACGGAAGTGGCATTGGGGCGATCATCACGACTCCCCACGGATCCCACATCCCGTTCACTGCGAGACTGACGTTTCCAGTCACCAATAATGAAGCGGAGTACGAAGCATGCATCATGGGTCTAGAAGAGGCAATTGATTTGAGAATCAAAAACCTAGATGTATATGGTGACTCGGCGCTTGTGATCAACCAGATTAAAGGGGAGTGGGAGACTCGTCAATTGAATTTGGTGTCGTACATGAACTATGCCAGAAGGCTGCTTCCGTTCTTTGATAGAATGGAACTCCATCATGTGCCCAGAGCAGAAAATCAGATGGCTGATGCCTTAGCCACGTTGGCTTCGATGTATAAAGTCAATTTTTGGAATGAGGCTCCCAGAATTGTCCTTTCTCGTCTTGATAGACCTGCATTCGTCTTTGCGATCGAGGAAGCCTTCGACGGCAAGCCATGGTTCCATGATATCCAGACTTTCCTTATGACTAAGGAGTATCCCGCGGGAGCATCAACCCAGGATAAGAAGACTCTGAGGAGGTTGTCTGGAAATATTTATCTCAATCCTGATGGAGTTTTGTATAAAAGAAATCACGATCTCGTGCTACTCAGATGTGTAGATGAGAAAGAGGCAAGTATGCTCATGGAAGAAGTCCATGAAGGCACATTTGGTATGCACGCCGGCGGGCATGCTATGACGAGAAAGATCCTGAGAGCAGGATACTACTGGCTGACGATGGAATCAGATTGCTTTAAATTCGCGAAGAGATGTCATAAATGCCAGATTTATGCTGATAAAGTTCATGTGCCGCCGTGCCCGTTAAATGTCATGTCCTCCCCGTGGCCGTTCTCCATGTGGGGCATCGACATGATAGGCAAGATCGAGCCTACCGCATCTAACGGTCATCGCTTCATCCTAGTCGCTATCGACTACTTCACCAAGTGGGTGGAGGCAGCCTCATACGCTAATATGACCAAGCAGGTGGTGGCTAAATTCATTAAGAGGGACATCATCTGTTGTTACGGAATTCCCTAGCGGATCATTACTGATAATGGTTCGAATCTGAATAACAAGATGATGAAGGAGCTGTGCCAGAGTTTCAAGATTGAACACCACAACTCATCTCCTTATCGGCCGAAGATGAACGGCGCTGTTGAAGCGGCCAATAAGAACATCAAGAAGATTGTTCAGAAGATGGTTGTGACCTATAAAGATTGGCACGAGATGCTGCCATTTGCATTGCACAGTTATCGTACAACGGTACATACGTCGACCGGGGCAACTCCTTTCTCCTTGGTGTACGGTATGGAGGCTGTCCTACCGTTAGAAGTGGAGATCCCTTCTTTGCGAGTTTTGGTTGATGTGAAACTCGACGAGGCAGAATGGATTACGAACCGACTGAACCAACTCAGCCTGATGGACGTGAAGAGGTTAGCATCGATTGCATATGGTCGTCTGTACCAAAGCCGAATGAAGAAAGCTTATGATAAGAAGGTGCATCCCAGAAGCTTTCAGACGAGTGATCTCGTCCTGAAGAAGATTCTTCCTCCACTCCGACCACCGGGGCAAGTGGACTCCCAATTACGAAGGTCCGTATTTCGTCAGCAAGGTCTTCTCGGGAGGAGCTTTGTTGTTATCCACGATGGATGGTGAAGATTTTGCATCCCCGGTGAACGCGGACGCAGTTAAAAAATACTTTGCTTAAAAGCGACCCGCTGGACAGTAAAAAGAGAGTCCAGGCAAAAATGGGGCATCCCGGCGAACCATAAAAAAGGAAAAAGGTTCGGGCAAAAATTAGGGATATAAATCGAAAAATGTACACCCGCAAAGTCGAAAACCCAGATGGACGACTTTGGCAAAAAAGGGTATCCCGGTGAATTGAAAACCCGCAAAGGGCGGTTCACGCAAAAGTTAGGGATTTGAAAAAGCAAATGACTGTGTTCCGCGTGTGGACTTTCATTGTTTAGTGGTTTGGAAGACCTGAGGGCCGTTTATCCGAATCAATCTCTTCTGAAGCTGAAGCGTCGGAGAAGTATCAAAGTCGAGCGGGTCATAGAGGGATCAACTCATGGTGTTCGTCTACGCCTCGTTGCCGACATTTGTATATACTGATGTATATTTATGTTTTATTTTTGCGCGGCTTCCTCATTCCAGGAGCTTGCATCTGTTGTAAAATTTTTTACCCATTCAGGGGTTCGTTATCAATAAAATGTATACTATTCAGCAATTCTGTTTGTCTGTTTAGCATTTATCTGTTTTGTTTGCGAAAAAGAACGCCGATGTTTTTGATAAAATGCGCATACATAAACTTACTAGCCTAGGCCACTGATTGTTGAAACAATGAATTACTTAAACATTGCCACAAGATGATAACCTTGGTAGGTCCCTTTGAGAAGGGTATCTTATCTGTTTGTTTATGTTGGTACAGGTGTAGCATATTCCAGGCAGTACGCCGTATGCGTCCCCAAGCAGGATGATTCCTCCCTCTCCAGCAAAATTCAGCATCCTCTCCCCGCAGAGTCTGGACGTGAGATCGTAAGCATTGATACGTCCCCCCCAGGCAGAGAAGATTCTCTCCCCAATCAGATGTATCCTGAAGGAACGACATCTCCCCAGCTGAGTCTTTCACTGAAGTGTGCAGCAATTGATAGCTCCAGACTGAAGTCTCCAGCGGAATTGAGATTCCCCCACAGAGTCGTACTCTCCCCCGAAGCAGGATGATCTCTTCTTCCCCACCCGAGTTTGCAGATCCCCAAGAGGGCTGAGTCCTTGGAAGCAGTTGGGACCATGATCGGTTTTTCCCTAGTAGAATGTTGAATAACTGATGCTGTATTTCCCCGCCGGAGTCGTTATCTTCAGAAGGGTTTAGCCGTGAAGGCCGTGCAGTTTATTTCTGCGATTGACATCGCTCTCCTCAGCAGGTCCAGGTTCTCGTAGAGCTCCGTTCCCTTGCAGCAGTCAACTGAAGTTCACTTCCCCACGCAGAGTCCGATTGAGATCGGCGTGACCTTTTCTCCACCAGAGTGGTTCTTCCTCCTTGACAGGAGGACTCTCCCTTCGGCATTTATTTTGCTGACGGGGCTGTAGCATTTTGCAGGATTGCATAGCATTTACCCTAAATGCGCATCATTTCCACCGTGTGGAGCATTGCACCATTGTCGATCATATGCATACTAGACATGAGCTAGGTCGTTACCGTTCTTGTTTTGCAGGTGTTCCTCCGCAGATTCGTTTGATCAAGATGATTCTTGAATTCTCCCCAGCAAAGTCGTTTGCCCAAGATGATTCTTGAATTCTCCAGCGAAGTCGTTTGCTTAAGATGATTCTTAAAATCCCCAGTGCAATTGCCAGAGTGGGTTGCTCAAATTGACGCTTAGAGTCCCCGACAGAGTGTTTGCTCAGGATGATTCCTGAAATCTCCAGCAGAGTTGATTCACCCAGAATGATTCCTGGATCCCCGAAGCAGAGTTACTTGATAGTTCTCCAGAATCCCCAGCGGAGATGCGTCGTCCCCAGCAGGTTTCTGAACAACGAAGTTGAAACTTCCCTCGAAGACTTGATGATTGAAGTCCAACCGTGTTAATGAAGCAGTTCCTTCAGCTGATGCGAAGTACCTGATGGTAGAAGTTTGGATATCCCCAATTGGTTCATGACTGACCGAGAATTCTATTCCCAACTTACTGATGAAGGTCGGCTGACGCCCAAAGATTTCTTCGAATGCCCGACGACATGATTAACCTGATTGTCGACCTGATGAGTCCCGAGGAATCTTGATGCCTGACGGCGTGATCGACCATGTAGCACCGGTTACCGTGTGACCATTTCTCCAGCCAGTTGTCGTGCAGCTAGTATTTCAGTTTTCGAATATTCGTTCCCATCAGAGTACCGTGTACTTGGGCAATTGGCAAATTTCCGGGTTTGTCGGTATTCAACTGTCTCGCACCTTGATTGGTTGAGAGTCGTTCGCTTCTCACCCAGTTAGGTTCAAGCTGTTTGAATAGGGGTAGTTGTTGCACCCCAAAATTTGACCAACAACTTCTTTACCTAACTTGTGTTTCATTTCATTCACATTAGCATTATCATTTGCATTTCATAGACATGTATGCAGGAGATCAAGAGGTATGAGTACCAATCAAGAACTTTGAAGATAGCCAAGAAGGTTATTCAAGTGTTCAAGGGTTGATATCCTTGTCAGAGAAGTTAAGAGATCCTCAGAGAGATTGGTTGAAACCAAGGTTGTGTGCCTCCTAACTTGAGAGTTGTGGGGAGCTCCTCAGATGATTCTGAAGCCAAGAATGTGGACTTGAAGCCTTGAGAGAGCTTATGAGATGTCTTGAAAGCCATCATGAAGCCTAGACAGGTCATTGTGCAAGATTGAGAGAACCTAGCCATGAGTGGTGCAATTAGGGTTTGACTGGGTCAACCCTAGGTCAACTGATGATTTGAGCAAGGTTAAGACCTAATTCAAGAGCCATGTGATCATGGATTGATGCATTGCGATGCTATAAGGATGATTCCAAGGTCAACTCATCATGATTGAAGAGTTTGAGAAGTTTCAAGCTAGGGTTTCTAAGGCTTGACAGTGTAAAATCCCCTAGTTTGACCCCTATCTTCAAGGCAGTTTATCCCAAGATGTGATTGTCATCTCATCTTTCCCCCAACATGAATGTTGTAGAGCATGTTCTTAGCTTTAATTTGAGTACTAGAAGTCCTTGATAGGATTTTTAGAACTCAAGTTATGACTTTGACAAGTTACAGGTCATCTGAGGTATGTGAATCTGGGGCCTTGAAGGTTACCCCACTCGCATCAAACTTTTGCCCAAGAAGGATGATTCCTATGAACTTTTGGTCAACATGAATGTTGTTCCTTATCTTCTTAGATTTCTAGAGAGTACTAGAAGTCCTTGATAGGATTTGTAGAACTCAAGTTATGGCTTTGACAAGTCAAGGGCATTTTGGTCATTTGGAGATTACAGGTCATTTCAAGTATAAGGCCATAACTCCTATTTCCAAGCTTCAAATGGAAAAATCTTCAACATCAAACTTTCTTAAAATGATGTTTTAAGGCTAGTAAGTAGGTCATGAGATGGTGGAAAAGCTTGTAGCTCAAAGTTGTAAAAATGACCTAAAATGAAGGCATAAGTTAAATAAGTCAAAGTTGGAAATTGATATTTTCAACCTACACATCCAAACCATGGCATGTAATATATCATTTTGACTCTATAAAACATTTTGAAAACAATGGTTTAGCCACATTTTTTATTTGAAGTCTAAATCATGGACTTGCTTTGGAAAACACTTGCTTGCATATTAAGTAACATATGCATAACTCAAGATTAAGGCATGAACAAGGAACTTGGCAAGCTAAACACCTCTAATATCTCACTAGGGGAGAAATTAAGAGTGAATGGGATGAATTCTAAGCTATTTGCAAGGGGTGTACATGTCATGATAAGTGATTCAAAATCTCATGACATGAGATGTGTAAAATCTCATTGGAAGGATCTAGAGGGTTCTAGATCATCCAAACTCCATCTATATATTGAGTAGAATGAATCCATGGAAGAGGTTGGTGATCATTGAAGGTTTGAGCATAGTTTGGAATTGAGTTTTTATAAATTGCAATTGAAATCGGTTTCATCAAACTCCTCCATTTCCTTCCATTTTCTTGATTGAGTCTTCTTCCATGAGTATCAAGGATTGATTCCAGATCATTTCCAAGAAGAATTGGTGGCTAGATCGTGTGTGAGCAAGTGGTTTTCAGCACCTGCAACTCTTCATCGTGTTTCAAGATTGAAGCACTTTCCATTGAATCTTTTGCATACAGAAGCAAGGAGGAGGTTCAGTGATCGTGTCCAGAAGATTTGAGAGCTTGAAATGAAGATTTCGTGCATCTGTTATTCAAGAATTTCCAGGTTTGTAACCTTCTTCTTATAGCATGATTTAGGTAGAATTAGGTTGAATTAGGGTGCTTTATTAGTTGTAGAATGGCCTAGGATGGATTTCAGATGGTTAATTGTTGAATTAGAGACAAAATAGGAAGATCACCATTTTCGGTTGAGATTGGGAGATGATGATTCTTGGGGTTTCAGAAGAAACTAATGGCATGGTTGAGTTCGTGGCAAGATTTGTAGTGTGTTTCATGTTTTGACCTCTTGGATTGGAGGCCTCAAGGAAGAACTAGGGTTGAAGGGGACGATCGGAGCTCCACCGACGGTGGCCGGAGCTGGGCGCGAAGCTCAGAGCTTTGAAATGGAGAAGATGAAGTTCTCACCATTGGATGAGGGATTGACCATTGACTGGGAGAAGATCCAAGGGCCACATTTTAATTTTGAGTTGTGAAGGGTTTCTGAAGGAAACGCTGCGTTTCATTAATTAAGGCATTTGGGCTTAGTGAAATAAGTGTTATCCACACCCCCAGCAAGCCCAACCCATGTTTTGAACTGAATCTGACTGCTATTTACACCGCGCGCTTCATTATTTTCATTTGATTTTCATTTAATTTCCATTTTATTCATGGTTTTTGTAAAATTCATAATAAATTGAAAATTAATCCAATTAATCCCATTCTTTTTGCATATTACTCATGATTGAGTCTATTATTTTTTAGAGAAAAAATATTTTCATTTCATATAATTTCTGATTTAATTGGAATTTCGTATTTTAATTGATATTAAAATGTTTATGTTTGATGCATATTTTTGTAGAATTTTGTGTGATCTCATAGTGATGATTCTTGGCCTAATGTTTTGTGTGTGATTAGGTTAGAAATGTATGATCCCATAGTAATTTTCTCACATTTTTGTGATGAAAATAGGGGTGCTTTCTAGATTGATACTTAGATGCTTCCTTTTTAGGGTTTTAGGTTGATACCTTAGAATGTAGGGTTTAGTTCTAGGTCCAAATTGATGATTTGATCTTTGAAACTAATGAGATAGAGTCATGATTGACCTAGGTTCCCATAGTAATTTTTGTAGGATTTTACAATTGATTCTAGTATTTTAGTTAGGACTAACTTTAGTGCTAGGTTTTAGGTGATCCTAATTTACTAATTCAACTAGTTTAACTCATTTAGTTCCCTTAGATTAGGGTTTGTGCTTGGTTTGCCTTTGATTGAGATTGAAGACAAGTTGAGGACAAGTTGAGGACAAGTTGAAGACAAGGTGAGGATGCTTGAAGTTGCTTGAAGTTGCTTGGAGCTTTGGATTGTTTGTGCCTGAAGGTATCTGATGAAGATTAGGAGATAGGACATAGGGAGAGCCTTGTAGTTAGAATGATTTCTTTCTCAAACATGGAAAGCATCTTGTGCTTCCATTCCTCCCAATGACTAAAAGTCCTTCTCAAATATTCACATCCCTCCTTTGGAAGGATGAGTGGCTTTATCTGGGAAGTAGAACTTTGAGGGAACCAGTCTCTCATGATGATGAACCCTTACAGGCTTCCTTTGGTTGTCAGTAAGCTGTTTGTCATTTCCTTTCACTCTATTCAATCAATTGTCTTCTGGTTTGAGTATCTTGAAAGATGTTGGGCTTAAGGTTGAAGATGAGGACTTCACTAAAAGAGTGTGGAAGAGGATGATCCCTTGAGCATTGTCATTGCAGCTGAAGCTTGAAGAACAAGAAGAGCAAGCTGATACTTGAAGATCCAATAAAGACTGAGTGAAGAGCTGAGGCTTAAAGAATAGAAGGATGAAGTTGACACTTCTAAGTGATTGAGGATTACTCTGAGAAGCTGAAGCTTGCAGGAGAAGATGACCAAGTTGAGACTGGTGAAGCAAAGAGAGATGAAGCTTGAAGACTAAGTTGATACTTATGAAGAGGATTCAATTGAGATTGAGGGTAGAGCTGAGGCTTGAGGACTAAAGGAAGTTGACACTTACACTGATGCATTTGAGAACCTGAGGGAATCAAGTTAACACTTGTAGTTAGGAGTGAAGCCTGAGGGTGGAATTGACTGAAGAGCTGAAGCTTGAAGAAGGAAGATTAAGTTGAAACTTATGTTGAAGGGTTGAAACCTGGAGAAGCAAATTGATATTTGTCATGAAAGATGATAGCCTTGAAGGGTGATTGAAGTCTGAAGACTGAGTTACTGTCAGAAGAGCTGAAGCTTGGAATTGGAAGAGAGCTGTTGATCTGCTTTCTTGTCTGTTTTCTTTGTTGTGCTGATGTGCCTAATTTGATTTGCTTGATGCATTAGAATAAGTCCATGACTAGACTAACTTTAATCTAGGAGCATGATTGCACTAGAGGTTGAGTTGTTCCCTCTGCTTGTATTTTTACTGTATGGCTTTGCTTGCGGGTATTCGGTAGAGCCCAGCTCCCTTGCCCATGTGGTTTATTTTGCTTGATAGCAGGTTACTTTTCTGTATGATTACTGTTATTCATTCTGGCTTGAGGTTGAGATGAGCTTGTGGAGGCTGCTGCCCCACACACATTTCCTCCCTCACTTGCATTGCATGCATTTTACAGTCGTTATCTATTTACTGTTTAAGATGATGCTTTACTTGTTTCTGTGTATCATTGACATGATCCCTTAGGACTCTCACCTCCTTTGATAAGGAAGTGATGATAGCACTTAGGTTGAAACCTATGCATGATAACTTCTAGGAGTTCCCTGTTTCGAACCTCAACTATAGGATGAATCCTTGGCATGACAACAGTAGGACTTGATAGTCTCCCTTTAGTTGAGTCTGTTCTCTTCTCATCTCAAAACAGTTCAAAATACAGTAATCATGAATGATTTCTTTCATACGTTACGAGCCTTAAGCTATCTGAGAAAGGATTGTTGGAGAGTTTCTTTTCAATGGTCTGGATGTTTAGTATGGCACCCTTTGGGTGACATGCGACGCATTCACTCTCAGGTCATAGTCTTTAGTGCGATGGAAATTGCAAAAACAATAAAAAACACTTCTTCCGTAAAAGACAGAAAACAAACTTCAAACCTTTTTGCCCCGTGGGCCCATAATTCAAAGGAAAGCTTTTCTGAAGAAAAGAGTGTCGTTAAACTTCAGCGCCACCGCAAACAGGCGTTGTCCCTAACTGCTGGAACTGATGTTTAACCTTACTCGATAAAACAGATGAATCTGAATCCACGTAATCCGTAGTATCCCGAACTACGTAAGCTCTGATCTCTCATACCTGTTGAGAGTACGTAGGCACAATACTGACGTATTGGCGAGCTACCTTCCCCCATCACCCATAGTTGGTCGAACTATGTTGACTCTGATTTCTCATTCTCTGATGAGAATACGTAGGCATAAAGCGCGACGCTTTGTCGAGTCATTTTCTTTTCTGTTTAAGCCAGCCTTGATAGGTAGATAGATAAACCAACCCGTCCAGCAAACACAACAAGCATGGATCCCGTCGAGTACGACGGACGTGAGGGGTGCTAATACCTTCCCCTTGCGTAACCGACTCCCGAACCCAGACAATGGTTGCGATGACCTTGTCTTACCCTTTTCGTCAGGTTTTTCCGATCGTTTCCTTTCCCGCTCCGAGGGATAAATAACGAAAGGTGGCGACTCTTCTGTTTTTCCGGCACCTTATTTTCGCGAAAGCGACAGTATGGACCCTCATTACCATATCCATCATAAGCAGCATTACGACCATGACCATGACCACTTTGGAAGAACCTGGGATCATACCTCAGATTGCGAAGCTCTTGATTAGCAGCCACTTTCCCAAAACCAATATTGAAAGGACCCATCCCAACACCATTGGTATTCACATTGCCAAACCCAACATTGTCGTAGCCATTATTACCATAACCTTGATTGTTATCACCAAACCCTCCGTTGCCGAGGCCCTGATTATTGAAACCATCATTGCCATCCCGATTGCCAAAGCCAAGACCCTGATTGTTGTCACCGAGACCAGTATTGATACTAACATTCCGGTTGATTTCCACGTTCCCATTAACATTATCAGCATTTATGTTACCAGTGTTGCCGTTGTCGTTGCCAGTACCATTCTCACCAGCATTTGGTATCACTTCCTCCCTGCGAGGAGTCTCAACATGAGCAGAGTTGTATTCAGTATTACCAGCCGCTCGCGCCAGCAGCGGTTGCACCAGAGTTTGAAGATGTTCCTGGCCTTTAGCCACAGCTTCCATAGTCTGCATGAATTGGGCCAACCTATCCCGGATCTCCTGCATCTCAGACTGTACCTGATCCATGATCTTCTTACTATTGCTTCTTGTAGCGTACCGGTGAATTCTCTGTTCGTAAATCTTGAAACAACCTGTAAGATGCAGGAGATAAGATTCGAGCTCAGAAAAGAGTACCTGCCATGCAATATGAATATGCAGATGCACACATGTAAATATGAAACAGGTTAATTCCCCCCCCCCCCCCCGATTCTAGTTCCGGGGAGAAAGCCATAACGACAACGGAGTCCCAAGTAGGCAAACGCAGAATCAGAAACTTCATACATAAACAAATGCCAAGAGGCAAAGTACAAATATACAACTGAATACAACTGAAAAAGACCTCGGCTAACAAGCCTGGCGATGGTCAAAATACCAGTACAAATAACAAGAGAAAAGCAAAGATAAATCAAGACAAATGGCACGCCCTGACATCTTCCAATAGCCTCAACGTCTCCGAATGACCTAGTCTGGAGATTAGTTCCTGTATCAGTAATGCATGCCGCTCAACAGTGGATCTCAGCTTTTTGGCGTCCTCTTCACAGGCTCCCCTGCCAAAACACTCATCAATCCTGCATCTTTTGGAGCCAGCCTTCAATTCACCACCTCTAGTTTCTTTGACCATGTTGCTCACTCTAGACTCAGCGTCACGTCTAAGAGATACCTCTTCAGCAATCTTCGCATCCTTAGCACTGAGCTGCTCCTCTAACTGGGAAATCTGAAGCTTCAATTCATCTTCACGCTCCTTCCGGCTAGTAAGCGTGGCATTCCACAAAAATTCCCATTTGGAAAGTCGAGAATAAGCCTTGTTCAGAAGTTCTTTCTTAGTAGCAAGTACACTACTAACACCATTCAGGGCTACTCCTACTTTCTCTCTCTTGCTGGTTTCTTCAGTCAAATCTGAACCCAACCTATTAATCATCTCAGTCTGCTTCTTCAAAGTGAAGGTTGCCTCATTCTTCTCATGCCGAAGCTGGAAAATATCTTTCTCTAGCTCTTCATTCGCTCTCTGCAACTCTTCCTTTTCAGCCAACAGCTTGTTATACTTCTCAATTTCTACTGAAGTAGGTTCCTCAATCACCGGAAGATACAAAGGCTCTGCAGCAGGATATGGCATCAAAGAAGTTCTAACTCTCTCATGAATCCAGAGTCGATAAGGATTATAAGCTCTACTGTCACTCTTGCCAAGCAAGGTCTTTCCTCTTCTGTGAATATTACCCCAAGCATGCCTCAATCTGACCAAAACATCTCCGTCTAATAAACCCGTGAGATACAAAGATTCCTGTATCTCGTCTTCAACCGGAGAGTCCCTCAAAGCATAACCAAATTGTCTCACAAGCAGAGAAGGATTATAGTTAATACAACCTTTCCGTCTGTTGCGGTGGAAATAGGATCACAAACTATTAATTAGTTTGAATCGCAATTCAATTCACAACCGCTCTTTGATTTATCCGAAGGAAAAGGTCAAAAAGGGAAAACCTATTTTGCATCGTAAACACAATGCGGGGAAAGATCTAGGGTTCGGGGGTTGGTTAAGATTAGGGAAGGTATTAGCACCCTAAACTTCTGTAGTACTCTACAGGAACCTTTTGTTCAGTTGTTTACTATTTGCTTTATTCATTTGCTTAAGGTATATGTACAAAGGATTAAAAGTGAGAAAAGAGACCTAAGGGGGTTAATTCTAAGTTTACTCGGCAAGACATCGCATCTTGTGCCTACGTATCCTTACGGGAGTGGAATCAGAGTAATCGTAGTTCCCCTTAAAAGGGAGGTTAGAAACGTCTTGACTGTGGCCAAGGTCTCAAGGGGAATAAACATGTCTTAAGGACACGCTTACGTGGAGTGTAGAAACTCCAAATCTCTATGTTGAAATGTTAAGTTGTAATTAGGGTTAAATTAGGTTAGGGATTCCACGGCGGGAAACCCTAAAATGAGCGCGGCGGCTCTTTGACCTAATGCTAGGGGTAAAATTGTAATCTTGCCTGCGGCGAGGCATTTGTGAAAATTAGGGTTTGTGAGGTTGTAAGGGTTTGAAGTTGAGGACTATTGACACGGCGGTCAAATGCTAGACCTAATTCCTTCGGAGTGCGTAGTGTGACTGGAATATTAATGAAGATGTGAGATGATTGAGTTATGCAAGCAGAAAATAAAGACAGCAGTTAAAGCCATACAAACAGAAATTTAAAGGCAGAAACTTAAAGCGCGATTATTAGGTTCGCGTAGTTACATATGAGAAACAGTTACAATATAGTAATGAAATAAAATGAGATAAGTAACGGTAAATGTAACGAGCTGCAAAATGAACAAATGGCGTTAGTGGGCAGAGTTAGGCGGTGATCAAATTAATTACGAAACAATAAAGAAAAAGATGCCAATTCGAGATTTTTATTGTTGTTTTATTTAAAAATCTTAATAATTTAATGTTAGCTTGCAAAAGAAATTTAATTTAAAAATAATTTACTCTTTTTTTTTTAAAAAGGTTTTATTTTTATATTTTAAAAAAAAGTCTTTCTTATTTTTGTTAAATTTTTTTTTTTTATTTTTATATTTACAAAAGTTTTAATTTTATATTAAAAAAAGTTTTAATTTTTATTTAAAAACAATTTTAAATTATAAAATAAGATGCTAAGAAAAAATTTAAAAATATATATAAAAAACAAAATAAAAAATAAAGAATAAAGAAAAAAAACAAATAAGGGGAGGGGGTTGGGCCGGTCATCACACCCGGACCCAACCCGGTTGATGGTTAAGCAAAAAGAACATTTAGGGTTCTGGGAACCCTAATGTTTCACGGCGCCGTTTCATTCTTCTTCTCCTCTCTCTCGCTTCTCTTCTCTCGCATCTTTCTTCTTTCTCTCGCTGTGATCCTCTTATTTCCTGAAACAAAACATGAAGAAGAAGAACATGTGAGTTAATGCATGGTGGTTTACATTTGTCTTTGGCCGATTGATGTAAAGCTGAGGCTCAGGGTTGATTGCCCGTCGTTTTTTAACGAACGGCGAAGGTAGTCTTCCTTCGTTCGGTGGCGCGGTTGTTGATGTTGGTTCGTCGGAGACGATGATGAGGGTGCTGGTCCCTCTGAGTCTCGCGATTCTCGTTCGTTAGGGTTTTTGCGCTTTGAGTGTTCTTCGTTCTCTCTCTCTCACGGCTACGTTCCTCCCTCTTTGATGGTGAGATCGTTCCCCTCTTATACTCTTCTGACCCTCTCCTTTTTGGGCTTTTGATGTTGGATTTGCATTATTGCCTCAGGATTTCGTGGTGATTCGATTTGATTCGATTTTCGTAACCAGCATAATTTTGATTTGATTGAAAGTTTGATATGATTTTGTTTGGTTTTTTTCAGATAACGATTGAACCATGTTCCCTCTTTTAGGGTTCGATTGGGATTTCGGTGAGATTGGATTTCATTTGTTTCTGATATATTTGATCTCATCTGATTGAATCTTATTTCCCTTCTTAAGATTTGATTGGGATTTCTTTTGTCATGATTCTGGGCTTGTGATTTGTGAACTTGGTGCTTTGGCTCGTTTTGATTCACTTGATACGATTTAATCTTCCCTGATTTGGAATTGATATCAATATCAAAATTGTTTTCTGTTATTTTTCTGATACAATTTGCCTTGCACCTTCAGGGTGGATACGGTTATGATCTGTCATGGATTTGGTCTGCTTTCCAGATGTTGATTGGATTCATACAGATTCTGTTTTCATTCTCTGATAAGATTTGATTTCCAGCTGACACGGATTAAATCTCTTTTTCTTAACACAATCTGGATATTGGTTTATTTTGCTGACACAGATTCTTTTCCTGATACAGTTATCTTTTCCTCTTCTCCTTTCAGAGAGGGCTACTACGGCTTTGGTCGAGTCAAATGCCGCCGAGGGTGGTATACGGCGATGATGAAGATATTCTGAGCCTGCTGGTGTTACTTCTGGTTTTGACGCCGCGACTGCCTTCGAGATTGGTTGTTTTCAATGCTTGGTTGGGTTCAGAATATGAGTTCTGGGCTGCTATTTGCGAGTAAGGTGATGACTGATTGTTGGCTGCCATACTGTGACTGATATGGTTTACCCTTTGAACTGTGATTTCGTGACCTGTTTGTTGGGCAATGATATCTTCCACGCTGAGCCCGGCTTCGCATTTTGGTTTTCCAATATCATCACATTTGGTCGAGGCTTATTGACGCGCGAGCATGATCATAACCTACCTCGCTTCTCTGGTATGACTTGTGCTATGATTTGTGTTGTGACTCGGTGTAGTTATTCACATTTTTGTGACTTGCCATTTGAACTGGTTGAAACTTGCCCTTAACTGATAATTCTGAACTCTTAGTACATTGTTTGATGCAGTCTTGATGCAGCTTGTTTTGTAATTTCATTTTTCTTGTTCTGTTTGAACTTGCTTTTTGGTAGCAGTTTGTGATCCAAAAGCAACCTTTACTTGGTTTTCATGAACTCACCTACTGGTTCAGGATTAATACTGCTCATGAATTGTTTATGTCTTGGGTTCCAAATTCTGAATCTGATATTGATGCGTTTGTGGCTTTTCAGGTGTTGGAAATTTCGGAACCAAAATGACTCAGACCTGCCGGCATCCGGGTCTGAGTTCAATGTTGCCTTATTCTCGTATCAGTTTGGAAATCCAATCACGGCAAAACGAAATCAATCCCGCTTCTTTTATTACTTCTGTCTCTCGGATGTCCCGCAACGATTAAGAACAGGTGTTACCTGATCTGACGCCTACGGCGCGGATCGGTAACGGGGGTAGGACGCAGCTTCGGTTGTGCCACTCCCGACACTCGATGATGACGATGTTCTGAGAGTGTCAAAACAACTTCTAACCTTTTTGTCCATATTGTTTGTTTTGCTTTGATGTGCAGGCTAGTCGAGATTTGCGGCGAAGCTTAAAGACAGCATGAAGACCCTTAGGAACTTTTAGGAATTAGGATAGATACTGATTGTGAATGAAAACTCTTGTAAACCAAATTCAAATTCATTTATCAATTTGTAAACTATAAATATTTATGAAATGAAATTCAACAAATATTCATATTTATTTTCTCAATTGTAAATTCAAAGTATCCCTGAATAATAATTCAGAATCATTTAAATTCCTTCTTGAGTTGTAACTTATAAGTACTTATGAACACAAAGTTCAAAACTTACTTCTCCTTTGCCTTTTATAAATGATATCCCGCCATCCAAACAAATTCAAATTAAAATCTCGTTGATCACATCACTTCTTAAAGTAACCTTAACAGTATCCACTTCCTTTCCAACCCAACTTTATAAAAGGAAACAAAACTGTTTGGAAACGTTTCAGAATCAAACAAATCACGGCCCCGAGTCCAATCATATTTCTGACAAAACATACTGGCACCTTGACCCAAATGGCAAATAAATGCCTCAGAACGTAATAACAGCCCGTTTTCAAGAAATTAGCAGAAGTTGTGTAAAATGACCAAAATACCCCTGGAACCAAATCTGCAAAACAAAAACCTCCATAACTGGTTAGCGGTTAGCAATGTACATATGAGATGATATGCGAAAGGACTGGCTAAATATAAGGGTAAAATTTGGGGTATTACAGTTGCCCCTATTTAAATGGCTACACCGGACGATTTGAGTGACAGAGACTCGAGGAATCGTGGTGGAGAGATTTAAATATAGATAACCGAAAATTTTGCCCTTATATGCGATGATATGCAATGCTATTGGACAAAGCGGGAACAGCTTAATGCAGATGATGCCATGAATATGATATGATGCGTATGCTGGAATAATGAATGCGAAAATGCTGACGGACATGACGACACTGGGACAGACGCCACGGGAAGAAACACACTGGGGAAAACGACGCGCTGAGACACAGTACAACACTGGGGAATTCCTAAAAATGATAGCCAACTGGTGCGAATGACCAATTGTCACTTTTAGAAAAGGAACGAGATCCTCCAATGGAGATGGTACCTATGAGACGGCCTCCACTGGGGAATCTAAAAATAAAACTGGATCACGTACGATTGTAAGGTCGATTACAGAATGCTGGAGCATTGAGCAAAGAATAACATCCAAGCTTCTGTAAACTATCTCTCGTGACAGGATCAAACGGACTTTTCGGGAATCCGTAGCAAATATACAGGGTAAAAACCGACTGTATGCCAAAATAAATGGACTTTGAGGGGAACTGCCCGGATAAGCTTCTCGAGGGAGAACGGTCACTTATCGTTGGAAGGGACTTATATGCAAAAATGGATAAGCACTCAAATAAAGAGGCTGCTGCTTATCTGATAAATAAATCTTCTCGCATTTTAAGGTCGGCGCCTGGAATATGATTCTGATTTTTCTCTTACTGAAGGATAAATAAACTGCTTCAAGATCGTGCTCTCTTGAACATGAAACGGGTAAACTGAACTTCTTCATACTTCAGAATCGTGCTCTCCTGAATATGAAACCGGGTGACTGAATATACTCATACTTCAGAATCGTGCTCTCCTGAATATGAAACTGGATGACTGAATATGCTCATACTTCAGAATCGTGCTCTCCTGAATATGATTTGGTTGTAAATGAATTTTTCCATACTTCAGAATCGTGCTCTCCTGAATATGAAACTGGATAATCGAACTTCCTCATAACTCAGAATCGTGCTCTCCTGAATATGATTCGGCTCCTGAAATTTCTTCATTCTTCAGAATCGTGCTCTCCTGAAAAACGGCCAACTGAACTTCCTCATAACTCAGAATCGTGCTCTCCCGAATATGATTCCGCTCCTTCTTTTACTAAAGGATAAATGAACTTCTTCATAAATCAGAATCGTGCTCTCCTGAATATGATTTCGCTCAAACCTTCCCGTAACTCAAGATCGTGCTCTCCTGAATACGAATTGGTTCGCACCTCAAGACGGCAGGTAAATGGAAGCCCAACTGCTCCATGGAGATGGCCACTTGCTGCGAGTCATAATGAGGATATGATCGACTTCTTAGGTGAGAAATGTCGTGTGTTGATGCTGTAAAATGTAAAGTGTAAAGGGTTGTAACACGTAGGATCGTAAAGTGTTGTACTGATAGGCTTTTCCAGGCGTGAACTGGCGTGTATCTGTAAAGGATTAGTTGAAAGATGGTGCAAAATAAATGCACGTCCGGGTACAGTGATAAACTTCTCGGCGAGGACAGTCGAACATCTGTCATGGTATGGTGAAAATCTTTAGATGGTGCAAAATAAATGCACGTCCGGTTGGGCTCGACGACCGACAAGACTGAGATTCAATCTAGGATCGAGCTAGAAAGAAGACTAGTAATCAAGACTCCATCGAGGGAATGATCTCGAAGGGTAAATATCTAATCCTGGCGAGGAAAGATAGCTGAAGTAACCGTCATCCACGAGGATCGAGCTCTGTGGGGAAACTGGAAACAAGTAGGTATTTTATGCTTAAGGCTGACAATCTATTTGAAGAGAATGGACAAACCCCAGTTACACGGCGGTAACAAACAATGATGGCGAAACATAATGAACCTGTGAATGCTACTGCATATGTTAATGTATGTTAATGTTTATGTGTGTAGTTAAATATGCAAGATGTTATGAAATGAGTATGTAATGAGTATGTGAAATGAATATATGACATAGGCATGTGATGCTTATGCCCCTGCGTATGTTGACGAAACTGACTAGAGACGGGACGAGAGATGAAATAAACATCTCGACGGAGATACCCTGCGTTCTCTGCAACCAATACGTCAATCATGGGTGAGAAGGATCAATGGTAGAACCAAATCTAGTTTTAAAATTTTGAATTCTCTGGGGAGAAGGTAATCTGCTTGGGTGTACAGTATCACGTCTTCACCTGGGGAGAAGAAAACCTGAGGGACACTGTTGAGTTTCCCAAGAAAAGGTTGTCAGCTTATAGCCTCTCTGGGGACTATCACTGGGCAATGGTTTGAAAGTGTTTCTGCAATAATGATATTTCCGGGGAATGAAGAGATCCTGTCGGAATTTCCACTAGTCAAAGTAATTTATTACATTTCAAATTTGTTTTGTTTTTTGAAAAACAGTTTTGAAAAATCTACAATGCACCTTTCATTTTCAAATTTTAAGAATAAACGCATTTTGCATAACAATAGAAAATAAAGATCAATGCACCAAGGAATGTAAGTAACGAGATGGTATCTTTTATTAAAGGGTGGCTGCTTGCTGAAGGCATAGCTCCACAGATGATTATGTTTTAAAATTGGCAACATGGGAAAGGTTACATCGAATCCAATGACACCTACTGACACTAATAACTAAGACTAATCCAGAATCCTGCTTTGGGCAAGGATGAAAGAACTGAAACATGGCTCTCATGCGGAAAGTGTGTTTGAGATAATCAGTGTCTTCTGATGCAATGAAATGCCTTTGTCCCTAACTTTTGCCTGGACCGCCCTTTCGGGTTTTCAATCCACCGGGACGCTCTTTTTTGCCTAAGCCGCCCTTTCGGGTTTTCACCTTAGCGAGCTTTTGTTATTATATTTTTTTTTCAACCCTTACTTTTGCCTAAGTCGCCTTTTGCAGGTTTTCGACTTAGCGGGTTTTTAGGCATAATATTTTCGGACTGCATCAGAATTCACGGGATGTGCTAGTTCTTCACCGTCCATTGTCGTAAGTATTAGAGACCCTCCGGAGAAGACAGTCTTTACAACGAATGGGCCTTCATAATTGGGCATCCACTTTCCACGCATATCTTTATGTACTGGTAAGATCTTTTTGAGTACGAGCTCTCCTTGACGGAACTCACGGATACGAATCTTCTTATCAAACGCTCTTTTCATCCGTTTCTGATATAATTGCCCATGGCACATGGCTGTCAAACGCTTCTCGTCAATGAGATTCAACTGATCCAATCTGTCTCGAACCCACTCAGCTTCCTCAAGTTCAGCCTCCATTAACACTCTTAGCGAAGGTATCTCTACTTCGATGGGGAGCACGGCGTCCATTCCATATACCAGTGAGAAAGGTGTTGCCCCTGTCGAAGTTCTCACCGAGGTTCTATATCCATGCAAAGCAAACGGTAACATCTCATGCCAATCTTTGTAAGTCACAACCATCTTTTGCAGGATCTTCTTGATATTCTTATTCGCAGCTTCAACGGCCCCATTCATCTTAGGACGGTACGGAGAAGAGTTATGGTGAGTGATCTTGAAGTTATCACACAACTCTTTCATAGTCTTATTATTCAGATTGGTGCCATTGTCAGTTATTATCCGGCTTGGGACTCCATAACGGCAGATGATTTCTTTCCTGATGAAGCGGGCAACCACTTGCTTGGTCACGTTGGTGTAGGAGGCAGCCTCTACCCACTTGGTGAAATAATCTATAGCAACGAGGATAAAACGATGACCATTAGAAGCCTTCGGCTCGATTGCCCCAATCATGTCAATGCCCCACATAGAGAACGGCCATGGTGAAGACAAAACATTCAACGGTGACGGAGGTACGTGCATTTTATCAGCATAGATTTGGCACTTATGGCATTTCCTAGCGTATTGGATGCAGTCGGCTTCCATGGTTAACCAGTAATACCCAGCCCTTAACATCTTCTTGGACATAGCATAACCATTGGCATGGGTTCCGAAGGTCCCCTCATGAATTTCCTGTAGTAACATGTCCGCTTCCCGTTTATCAACACATCTGAGCAGGACCATGTCGTGATTTCTCTTGTATAGCACACCGTTACTGATAAGGAATTTGGACGCCAATCTTCTCAATGTCTTTTTGTCCAGGCCAGTAGCGCTATCGGGATACTCTTGCTTGACGAGATAGTTCTTGATATCATGAAACCAAGGCTTTTCATCCACCTCAACTTCTTCGACCATCTGACAATAAGCGGGCTCAACCTTGCGCTCAATATGGATCAGAGGTGCTTCATTAACGAACTTAACTTTCCACATGGATGCTAACATGGCTAAAGCATCGGCTACGTGATTCTCGGATCTAGGAACATGCTCGAACTCTATCTCGTCAAAATACTTGATCAGCTCAATAATGTAGTCCTTATAAGGGATCAGCTTCTCATTCTTCGTCTCCCATTTGCCTTGTACCTGGTAAATAACCAAGGCTGAATCACCACTTACTTTAAGAAGTTTGATTCGGAGGTGAATCGCCGCTTCGAGGCCGAGGATACATGCTTCATATTCTGCGACGTTGTTAGTGCACTCAAAGTCCAACCTTGCTGTAAATGGTGTGAATCCACCCTTCGGGTTCATCAAAACGGCGCCTATACCATGCCCATTGAAATTTGAGGAACCATCAAACATCATCTTCCACCAAAGACCTGGTTCTGGACCTTCGCTCGGATCTGGCTCTTCACAATCTCTTTTAATCAACAAAATATCCTCATCAGGAAAATCGAGCTTAAGAGGTTCATAATCTTCAACTGGCTGGTCTGCAAGATAATCAGATAAAATACTACCCTTAATCGCCTTCTGGGGTACATACTGGATGTCATATTCGGATAACAACATGTGCCAACGGGCTAGCCTCCCGGTTTGAGCAGGTTTTTCAAAAATATACTTGATCGGATCCATTTTAGAAATCAATAACGTGGTATGACATACCATATACTGCCGAAGGCGCTTAGCGGCCCATGCCAATGCACAACAAGTTTTCTCTAATGGTGAGTATCTGTTTTCGCAATCGGTAAACTTCTTGCTCAGGTAATAAATTGCATGTTCCTTTTTCCCAGTCTCATCATGTTGCCCAAGCACACAACCCATAGACTTCTCGAGAACGGTAAGGTACATAAACAACGGTCTTCCAGGTACGGGAGGAATCAGAATAGGGGGATCTTGCAAATAACCCTTAATCTTCTCAAACGCTTTCTGACAATCAGGGTTCCACTCAACTGTCTGCCCCTTGCAAAGTAACTTGAATATCGGCTCACAAGTAGCGGTCATATTAAAGATAAACCTGGAAATATAATTCAGACGTCCCAGAAAACCTCTAACTTGCGTCTCTGTTCGCGGAGCTGGCATATCCCGAATGGCTCGGACTTTGTCAGGATCCACCTCAATCCCTCGCTGGCTAACAATGAAACCAAGCAATTTTCCGGATCTGACACCGAAGGTACATTTTGCAGGATTCAATTTCAACTGATATTTCCTGAGTCGTTCAAACAGCTTCGCCAAATGGTCTAAATGCTCTTCTTCACTCTGAGATTTGGCTATCATATCGTCCACATACACCTCAATTTCTTTGTGCATCATATCATGAAAAAGAGTAGTCATATCACGTTGGTAAGTTGCCCCTGCATTCTTTAAACCGAAGGGCATGACTTTGTAGCAGAAGGTTCCCCAAGGAGTAATGAAAGTAGTCTTCTCTCGATCGTCGGGATCCATCTTGATCTGATTATAGCCAGAGAAACCATCCATAAATGAAAACAACGCAAAACTGGCTGTATTGTCTACAAGTGTATCAATATGTGGCAGTGGGAAGTCGTCTTTTGGACTTGCTTTGTTCAGATCCCTGTAGTCTACACACACCCTAACCTTACCGTCCTTCTTGGGCACTGGCACAATGTTGGCAACCCAATCTGGATATTTCGCGACTGCCAAGAAACCTGCATCCAACTGCTTTTTAACCTCATCTCGAATCTTCAAAGCCATGTCGGGTCTCGTTCTTCGAAGTTTCTGCTTGATAGGTGGACAATCTGGCTTAAGTGGCAACTTGTGAACAACAATATCCGTGTCTAGGCCCGGCATATCTTGATACGACCACGCAAACACATCAACATACTCTTTTAACAACTCAATCAACCTCGGCCTAACCTCTGTCCCAAGCATTGCACCAATCCTGACCTCTTTCTTTCTCTCATCTGTACCGAGATTAATTAAGTCCACCTGCTCTTTATGCGGTTGAAGCTCTGTGTACTCGTACTCAATCAATCTTGTCAGTTCCGCGGGTACTTCAAAATCTTCTTCACCCTCGTCCTCAGCTTGATTGATGGGTGCATCCCAGTCAGGAGTGTCAGCAAAGTCATTGGATCCAACAAGGTTTACGATATCTCTGCATGATGGAAGGCTCACTTAATTAAAATGCTCGAAGATATGTAAGAATGAAATGCTGTTTTTTTATTATTATTTTTTGGAAGAAAGGTTGCCAATTTCATTTTTAAAAGTGAAAACGAAAAACGCAAATGAACCAAAGTGGAATTGAACAAACTGCTTTTATTAATATCCTTTTAGAAATGAAAGGTGGCCCAATAAAAGCGACCCTATAGCCTTGGGCAGAGCTACGGATTTTTATTTGAAATGTAAATGAAACTTTTTTTTTTTAAAAAAAAAAAATTACTTTGACAAAGGAAAAATAACAGGGATCTCTACGGCCTCCCAGTTGTTCAAAACTGCATCACCCTTAAACACCAGGTTGCTCAGTTCTTCATTTTCTTCACAGTCGCTGATGGCATTGACTTGGAAACCTCCGCTGACAAATACTTCTTGGATAACCTTCGGACGCCCTTCGACAGTCGTGGCAGCTCCATTCTGAGTTGGTTTGTAACCCAACCCAGAGCGATCAGTCTTGGTCTTGACATCAATTACCTCTCCCCAACCTTCAGGAATGCCCCTGTCAATTGTTGATTTGGTACTCTTCAGAGATGCAAAAGATGGATTGCCCTGACCCACTGTCTCTTCGACTTCTAGCAGAACAACATTGGCGATCTCAAGTGCTTGAAAGGAGATTTCTAAAGCATTCTCATCGGCCTCGATGTAACGGAAAGAGGACAGGTTACTGACCATCAGATCCTCCTCACCGTGTATAATAACCAACTTTCCATCGATCACGAATTTCATCTTTTGATGTAAAGTTGAGGTTACCGCCCCAGCGGCATGAATCCACGGCCTTCCGAGTAAACAACTGTAGTTGGGATTAATGTCCATGACTTGAAACGTGATATTAAAAACTTGCGGACCGATCAGGATAGGTAGCTCAACCTCCCCCATTACCGATCGACGAGAGCCATCGAAAGCCTTGACAACCAAAGGTGTAGGTTTCAACACAGTCTCTTTACAAGCCAACTTATCAAGAACCCTCTTGGGTAACACATTCAGAGAAGACCCGGTGTCCACTAGCACTCTCGCTAAATTGTCCTCTTGACATTTCACCGATATATGTAAAGCACGATTATGGTTCGGACCCTCCTTCGGTAACTCTTCATTGCTGAAACTGAGGGTGTTACAAGCGGTCAAATTGGCAATCACACTATCAAACCGACTGGTGCTAATATCTTGATCCACATGTGCTTGAGTCAAAACTTTCTGCAAGGCCATCCTATGAGCGGGTGAACTCATTAACAGAGATAGAATCGAGATCTTGGAAGGAGTCTGATGAAGTTGATCGATAACTTTATAATCACTTTTCTTGATGATCCTCAAAAATTCGGCATCTTCATCATTCGTAACGGCTCCTTTACCTTTGTCTTTGGCAGGCATCGGGATACTAGCTGTTTCCTTAGGTGGGACCTCATTGGAATGGGGAGCATACACACGGCCATTGCGGGTCATCCTGCTTACCTCTGCGATATTGGTCACAGTATCCTTACCCTCTTCATTTGGAATAACCTTCCCGGACTCCTTGTCAATCATCGTCACGTCATATTTCCAAGGCACAGCTTTAGGATCACTGAAAGGAAACGGACTCGGTCTTCGAATAACTATAGGCTTAGGCTGATTCACTTCAGGGGTATACGACCTTGGTATATCGAACACGAGGTTGGCGGAGCCTGCCCCTGATAAATTAAACACTGGTACCTTACCCTTTGATTCGGGCTGATGGAAGACAGGCTCAACCACAGCGACTACATCCTTCTTGGCTTGGCTTGTCACTTGTAAAACACCCTCATTAATTAACCTCTGAACATCATTCTGAACCAACATGCAACCCTTAATACTGGCTTCACAACTTACGCATGCAACGTGGGAAGTATCTACTAAACCAGCTTCAAACAGCTTCGAATGGAACATCTTGAGGGGAGTCTTAATCTGTTCAACGTCAAGGGCATAACCTTCTCCCGAATCAGCACTAATGGCATTGACACTCTCATGGTTAGGAAAAGGGTTCTTCTTAACATTTGGTTGAGGATCCTCAAATGATAAAATCTTCTTTTCCAATAAATCCCTGACAATATTTTTGAGAGCATAACAATTCTCCAGATCATGGCCAGGCGCACCCTCATGAAATAAACAGTGAGCAGCGGCGTTGTAATTGGCGGGTAGAGGATTAGGAGGCGGACCCAAAGCCCGAGTAGTGATTAGACCTTGCTTGACCAAAGAGGGGTACAACTCGGTGAAAGTCATCGGAATTGGCGGACAAGGTTTATACGTTCTTCTGTTCGGCATATTCTGGCGAGGAGCCGGACTCTTTGGCTGTTGAGGAGCAGGAGTATTGGGTGCCTGTAGGTAGTTGACAGGAGGCGGATAAATAGGAGGTTGTTGCATAGGTTGATACATGGGAACCTGTTGATTGAAAGAAGGAGTAATAGCTGCCACATAGGGTTGTTGAGCATATTGGACTGGGTACCCTTGAGGTTGAGCATAACCTTGCAGATGTCGATAAAAGCGTTCCCTTGGTCTACCAGAGGATATAGCATTAGTCTCACCCTCTTTCTTTTTCTGGGAGCTATACGGAGGTTTCTTTGGCTGATCCTTAGAAGTACCATGATTATTTGTCATTTTACCACTTTTCATACCCAATTCAATCTTGACACCCACAGCAACGATGTCGGAGAAATTCGAAGTCACACTACCCACCATTCTTTCGTAAAATTCTGGACGGACCGTGTCGACAAACCAATCAGCTAACTCTTTCTCGGTCAAAGGAGGTTCTACCTGCGAAGCAGTCTCTCTCCACCTTTGAGCATACTCTTTGAATGACTCAGAATTCTTTTGTGACATACTCAACAACTGTCTTCTGTCAGGAGCCAGATCCATATTGTACTTGTAGTGTTTGATGAAAGCGTCAGATAAATCCTGGAAACTCTTAACGCGAGACTGGTCTAAAGTTAAATACCACTTGGAGGAAGCACCCTTCAAACTATCTTGGAAGCAATGAATCATCAGCTTATCATTCTCAACATGGGCAGCCATTTTGCGATAATACATGATCAGATGACTCTTAGGACAGGTGGCACCTTCATAGCGATCGAAGTTCGGAGTTTTGAACTTCGGGGGAATAACTAAACCTGAGACCAAACAAACATCCCTTGCAGCAGTCCCAAAAATTTGATCACCCTCTACCTTTTTCAATCTCTGGACGATGGTGTTCACTTCCTCACGAAGCTTATCATGTTTCTCATAACCCTCAACATTCTCATCAAGATTATCAAAAGATGTCTCATTGAAGTACGGTTGCGCACGAGTGTGTACAACAGGTGGTGCAAAGATAGGAGCCCCCCTAGAAACTTCAGAAAACAAGGGCACGGCCTGCTGAACAGGTTGATTAATCGGAACAGTGGCTTGAGGAGGCACAAAACCTGGAGCAAGGCCATAAGGTGGGTCCCTTGCTACGGTCACACTTGGCGGAGGGTCCACAGTAACGCCGGTAATCTCCGAAACAACAGTGGGCTGGGTATCCATTTTAGCATTCATGACATGTAACAATTCCATCATACGCCCCATACCCCCTCGAAGGTCTTCAAGTTCATTGCTAAGGCGATCAATCTCTTTTGCCTGATCCTCCATTCTTTTCCGAGTTTGAGCTCTGGTGTTGTATTGGTGCCGAGAACTCAGGGTGACAAAACTGGAAGGTGAGAGAACCGAGTGTGAGAAATCGGGAGACACATGCAATGCAAAAGTATGATGCTAAAATGTGAATGTAAATGAAGATTTCATGGAATTCAAAACATTTACTAATGTCGTGGGGTACCAAGGAAATCTTTTTCTTGTTTTTTCATTTTATATTTTTTATTTTATTTATGGTATCCCGCGATATCCATAAATGATGTTTGAACTCCATGAAATACAATGCGATGAGATGCTTTATGGATGCAATGCATGAAAACACACAAAGTCCTAGGTTAAAGGCTTGCATGAGGTTCAAAGGCAAGTACCCTCCCCTGAAGTTAGATGGTTCATCCTGTCCTACAAAAGTAACCAGGTTCTAAGGGATCTCAATATCATTGATCCTTCACAAGGGTGGTTGTTCAGAAGGCAACTTACTTGCCAACCAAAACCCTCCAAGTTTAAGATCTCAATGAGCGTAGTATCGAGTGTCAACCAACTTCAGTCTGCACCAAAGCCGGTTACCTCACTACTTTCTAAAGGCCAAGATGAGTTAACTAGGGTTCTAAAAGTCAGTTAGTGCATTGACAACATATGGCAGCCTCAATATTATCCTCAACTTGACTTAAGGAATATAAGCACCAACCAAGAAGTCGCACTAACTATGGCCACCAGATCAACCGTATCGATATACGTCGTACAGTTTCCTTGGTCTATTGCCATTTACCTAAGGTACACTAGATCCGGGTGTAGGACTCATCTCACAGCACAAGGAACAGTCCCACAATCAAAGCACAAATATATACATGCAAATGAATAATAACACAGATAGTAATAAATATGAACAAGTTAGGGATAACCCTCAAAAGTTAAGAGAGTGTCCCCAGTGAAGTCGCCATTTTCTGTTGCGGTGGAAATAGGATCACAAACTATTAATTAGTTTGAATCGCAATTCAATTCACAACCGCTCTTTGATTTATCCGAAGGAAAAGGTCAAAAAGGGAAAACCTATTTTGCATCGTAAACACAATGCGGGGAAAGATCTAGGGTTCGGGGGTTGGTTAAGATTAGGGAAGGTATTAGCACCCTAAACTTCTGTAGTACTCTACAGGAACCTTTTGTTCAGTTGTTTACTATTTGCTTTATTCATTTGCTTAAGGTATATGTACAAAGGATTAAAAGTGAGAAAAGAGACCTAAGGGGGTTAATTCTAAGTTTACTCGGCAAGACATCGCATCTTGTGCCTACGTATCCTTACGGGAGTGGAATCAGAGTAATCGTAGTTCCCCTCAAAAGGGAGGTTAGAAACGTCTTGACTGTGGCCAAGGTCTCAAGGGGAATAAACATGTCTTAAGGACACGCTTACGTGGAGTGTAGAAACTCCAAATCTCTACGTTGAAATGTTAAGTTGTAATTAGGGTTAAATTAGGTTAGGGATTCCACGGCGGGAAACCCTAAAATGAGCGCGGCGGCTCTTTGACCTAATGCTAGGGGTAAAATTGTAATCTTGCCTGCGGCGAGGCATTTGTGAAAATTAGGGTTTGTGAGGTTGTAAGGGTTTGAAGTTGAGGACTATTGACACGACGGTCAAATGCTAGACCTAATTCCTTCGGAGTGCGTAGTGTGACTGGAATATTAATGAAGATGTGAGATGATTGAGTTATGCAAGCAGAAAATAAAGACAGCAGTTAAAGCCATACAAACAGAAATTTAAAGGCAGAAACTTAAAGCGCGATTATTAGGTTCGCGTAGTTACATATGAGAAACAGTTACAATATAGTAATGAAATAAAATGAGATAAGTAACGGTAAATGTAACGAGCTGCAAAATGAACAAATGGCGTTAGTGGGCAGAGTTAGGCGGTGATCAAATTAATTACGAAACAATAAAGAAAAAGATGCCAATTCGAGATTTTTATTGTTGTTTTATTTAAAAATCTTAATAATTTAATGTTAGCTTGCAAAAGAAATTTAATTTAAAAATAATTTACTCTTTTTTTTTAAAAAAGGTTTTATTTTTATATTTTAAAAAAAGTCTTTCTTATTTTTGTTAAAAATTTTTTTTTTTATTTTTATATTTACAAAAGTTTTAATTTTATATTAAAAAAAGTTTTAATTTTTATTTAAAAACAATTTTAAATTATAAAATAAGATGCTAAGAAAAAATTTAAAAATATATATAAAAAACAAAATAAAAAATAAAGAATAAAGAAAAAAAACAAATAAGGGGAGGGGGTTGGGCCGGTCATCACACCCGGACCCAATCCGGTTGATCGTTAAGCAAAAAGAACATTTAGGGTTCTGGGAACCCTAATGTTTCACGGCGCCGTTTCATTCTTCTTCTCCTCTCTCTCGCTTCTCTTCTCTCGCATCTTTCTTCTTTCTCTCGCTGTGATCCTCTTATTTCCTGAAACAAAACATGAAGAAGAAGAACATGTGAGTTAATGCATGGTGGTTTACATTTGTCTTTGGCCGATTGATGTAAAGCTGAGGCTCAGGGTTGATTGCCCGTCGTTTTTTAACGAACGGCGAAGGTAGTCTTCCTTCGTTCGGTGGCGCGGTTGTTGATGTTGGTTCGTCGGAGACGATGATGAGGGTGCTGGTCCCTCTGAGTCTCGCGATTCTCGTTCGTTAGGGTTTTTGCGCTTTGAGTGTTCTTCGTTCTCTCTCTCTCACGGCTACGTTCCTCCCTCTTTGATGGTGAGATCGTTCCCCTCTTATACTCTTCTGACCCTCTCCTTTTTGGGCTTTTGATGTTGGATTTGCATTATTGCCTCAGGATTTCGTGGTGATTCGATTTGATTCGATTTTCGTAACCAGCATACTTTTGATTTGATTGAAAGTTTGATATGATTTTGTTTGGTTTTTTTCAGATAACGATTGAACCATGTTCCCTCTTTTAGGGTTCGATTGGGATTTCGGTGAGATTGGATTTCATTTGTTTCTGATATATTTGATCTCATCTGATTGAATCTTATTTCCCTTCTTAAGATTTGATTGGGATTTCTTTTGTCATGATTCTGGGCTCGTGATTTGTGAACTTGGTGCTTTGGCTCGTTTTGATTCACTTGATACGATTTAATCTTCCCTGATTTGGAATTGATATCAATATCAAAATTGTTTTCTGTTATTTTTCTGATACAATTTGCCTTGCACATTCAGGGTGGATACGGTTATGATCTGTCATGGATTTGGTCTGCTTTCCAGATGTTGATTGGATTCATACAGATTCTGTTTTCATTCTCTGATAAGATTTGATTTCCAGCTGACACGGATTAAATCTCTTTTTCTTAACACAATCTGGATATTGGTTTATTTTGCTGACACAGATTCTTTTCCTGATACAGTTATCTTTTCCTCTTCTCCTTTCAGAGAGGGCTACTACGGCTTTGGTCGAGTCAAATGCCGCCGAGGGTGGTATACGGCGATGATGAAGATATTCTGAGCCTGCTGGTGTTACTTCTGGTTTTGACGCCGCGACTGCCTTCGAGATTGGTTGTTTTCAATGCTTGGTTGGGTTCAGAATATGAGTTCTGGGCTGCTATTTGCGAGTAAGGTGATGACTGATTGTTGGCTGCCATACTGTGACTGATATGGTTTACCCTTTGAACTGTGATTTCGTGACCTGTTTGTTGGGCAATGATATCTTCCACGCTGAGCCCGGCTTCGCATTTTGGTTTTCCAATATCATCACATTTGGTCGAGGCTTATTGACGCGCGAGCATGATCATAACCTACCTCGCTTCTCTGGTATGACTTGTGCTATGATTTGTGTTGTGACTCGGTGTAGTTATTCACATTTTTGTGACTTGCCATTTGAACTGGTTGAAACTTGCCCTTAACTGATAATTCTGAACTCTTAGTACATTGTTTGATGCAGTCTTGATGCAGCTTGTTTTGTAATTTCATTTTTCTTGTTCTGTTTGAACTTGCTTTTTGGTAGCAGTTTGTGATCCAAAAGCAACCTTTACTTGGTTTTCATGAACTCACCTACTGGTTCAGGATTAATACTGCTCATGAATTGTTTATGTCTTGGGTTCCAAATTCTGAATCTGATATTGATGCGTTTGTGGCTTTTCAGGTGTTGGAAATTTCGGAACCAAAATGACTCAGACCTGCCGGCATCCGGGTCTGAGTTCAATGTTGCCTTATTCTCGTATCAGTTTGGAAATCCAATCACGGCAAAACGAAATCAATCCCGCTTCTTTTATTACTTCTGTCTCTCGGATGTCCCGCAACGATTAAGAACAGGTGTTACCTGATCTGACGCCTACGGCGCGGATCGGTAACGGGGGTAGGACGCAGCTTCGGTTGTGCCACTCCCGACACTCGATGATGACGATGTTCTGAGAGTGTCAAAACAACTTCTAACCTTTTTGTCCATATTGTTTGTTTTGCTTTGATGTGCAGGCTAGTCGAGATTTGCGGCGAAGCTTAAAGACAGCATGAAGACCCTTAGGAACTTTTAGGAATTAGGATAGATACTGATTGTGAATGAAAACTCTTGTAAACCAAATTCAAATTCATTTATCAATTTGTAAACTATAAATATTTATGAAATGAAATTCAACAAATATTCATATTTATTTTCTCAATTGTAAATTCAAAGTATCCCTGAATAATAATTCAGAATCATTTAAATTCCTTCTTGAGTTGTAACTTATAAGTACTTATGAACACAAAGTTCAAAACTTACTTCTCCTTTGCCTTTTATAAATGATATCCCGCCATCCAAACAAATTCAAATTAAAATCTCGTTGATCACATCACTTCTTAAAGTAACCTTAACAGTATCCACTTCCTTTCCAACCCAACTTTATAAAAGGAAACAAAACTGTTTGGAAACGTTTCAGAATCAAACAAATCACGGCCCCGAGTCCAATCATATTTCTGACAAAACATACTGGCACCTTGACCCAAATGGCAAATAAATGCCTCAGAACGTAATAACAGCCCGTTTTCAAGAAATTAGCAGAAGTTGTGTAAAATGACCAAAATACCCCTGGAACCAAATCTGCAAAACAAAAACCTCCATAACTGGTTAGCGGTTAGCAATGTACATATGAGATGATATGCGAAAGGACTGGCTAAATATAAGGGTAAAATTTGGGGTATTACAGTTGCCCCTATTTAAATGGCTACACCGGACGATTTGAGTGACAGAGACTCGAGGAATCGTGGTGGAGAGATTTAAATATAGATAACCGAAAATTTTGCCCTTATATGCGATGATATGCAATGCTATTGGACAAAGCGGGAACAGCTTAATGCAGATGATGCCATGAATATGATATGATGCGTATGCTGGAATAATGAATGCGAAAATGCTGACGGACATGACGACACTGGGACAGACGCCACGGGAAGAAACACACTGGGGAAAACGACGCGCTGAGACACAGTACAACACTGGGGAATTCCTAAAAATGATAGCCAACTGGTGCGAATGACCAATTGTCACTTTTAGAAAAGGAACGAGATCCTCCAATGGAGATGGTACCTATGAGACGGCCTCCACTGGGGAATCTAAAAATAAAACTGGATCACGTACGATTGTAAGGTCGATTACAGAATGCTGGAGCATTGAGCAAAGAATAACATCCAAGCTTCTGTAAACTATCTCTCGTGACAGGATCAAACGGACTTTTCGGGAATCCGTAGCAAATATACAGGGTAAAAACCGACTGTATGCCAAAATAAATGGACTTTGAGGGGAACTGCCCGGATAAGCTTCTCGAGGGAGAACGGTCACTTATCGTTGGAAGGGACTTATATGCAAAAATGGATAAGCACTCAAATAAAGAGGCTGCTGCTTATCTGATAAATAAATCTTCTCGCATTTTAAGGTCGGCGCCTGGAATATGATTCTGATTTTTCTCTTACTGAAGGATAAATAAACTGCTTCAAGATCGTGCTCTCTTGAACATGAAACGGGTAAACTGAACTTCTTCATACTTCAGAATCGTGCTCTCCTGAATATGAAACCGGGTGACTGAATATACTCATACTTCAGAATCGTGCTCTCCTGAATATGAAACTGGATGACTGAATATGCTCATACTTCAGAATCGTGCTCTCCTGAATATGATTTGGTTGTAAATGAATTTTTCCATACTTCAGAATCGTGCTCTCCTGAATATGAAACTGGATAATCGAACTTCCTCATAACTCAGAATCGTGCTCTCCTGAATATGATTCGGCTCCTGAAATTTCTTCATTCTTCAGAATCGTGCTCTCCTGAAAAACGGCCAACTGAACTTCCTCATAACTCAGAATCGTGCTCTCCCGAATATGATTCCGCTCCTTCTTTTACTAAAGGATAAATGAACTTCTTCATAAATCAGAATCGTGCTCTCCTGAATATGATTTCGCTCAAACCTTCCCGTAACTCAAGATCGTGCTCTCCTGAATACGAATTGGTTCGCACCTCAAGACGGCAGGTAAATGGAAGCCCAACTGCTCCATGGAGATGGCCACTTGCTGCGAGTCATAATGAGGATATGATCGACTTCTTAGGTGAGAAATGTCGTGTGTTGATGCTGTAAAATGTAAAGTGTAAAGGGTTGTAACACGTAGGATCGTAAAGTGTTGTACTGATAGGCTTTTCCAGGCGTGAACTGGCGTGTATCTGTAAAGGATTAGTTGAAAGATGGTGCAAAATAAATGCACGTCCGGGTACAGTGATAAACTTCTCGGCGAGGACAGTCGAACATCTGTCATGGTATGGTGAAAATCTTTAGATGGTGCAAAATAAATGCACGTCCGGTTGGGCTCGACGACCGACAAGACTGAGATTCAATCTAGGATCGAGCTAGAAAGAAGACTAGTAATCAAGACTCCATCGAGGGAATGATCTCGAAGGGTAAATATCTAATCCTGGCGAGGAAAGATAGCTGAAGTAACCGTCATCCACGAGGATCGAGCTCTGTGGGGAAACTGGAAACAAGTAGGTATTTTATGCTTAAGGCTGACAATCTATTTGAAGAGAATGGACAAACCCCAGTTACACGGCGGTAACAAACAATGATGGCGAAACATAATGAACCTGTGAATGCTACTGCATATGTTAATGTATGTTAATGTTTATGTGTGTAGTTAAATATGCAAGATGTTATGAAATGAGTATGTAATGAGTATGTGAAATGAATATATGACATAGGCATGTGATGCTTATGCCCCTGCGTATGTTGACGAAACTGACTAGAGACGGGACGAGAGATGAAATAAACATCTCGACGGAGATACCCTGCGTTCTCTGCAACCAATACGTCAATCATGGGTGAGAAGGATCAATGGTAGAACCAAATCTAGTTTTAAAATTTTGAATTCTCTGGGGAGAAGGTAATCTGCTTGGGTGTACAGTATCACGTCTTCACCTGGGGAGAAGAAAACCTGAGGGACACTGTTGAGTTTCCCAAGAAAAGGTTGTCAGCTTATAGCCTCTCTGGGGACTATCACTGGGCAATGGTTTGAAAGTGTTTCTGCAATAATGATATTTCCGGGGAATGAAGAGATCCTGTCGGAATTTCCACTAGTCAAAGTAATTTATTACATTTCAAATTTGTTTTGTTTTTTGAAAAACAGTTTTGAAAAATCTACAATGCACCTTTCATTTTCAAATTTTAAGAATAAACGCATTTTGCATAACAATAGAAAATAAAGATCAATGCACCAAGGAATGTAAGTAACGAGATGGTATCTTTTATTAAAGGGTGGCTGCTTGCTGAAGGCATAGCTCCACAGATGATTATGTTTTAAAATTGGCAACATGGGAAAGGTTACATCGAATCCAATGACACCTACTGACACTAATAACTAAGACTAATCCAGAATCCTGCTTTGGGCAAGGATGAAAGAACTGAAACATGGCTCTCATGCGGAAAGTGTGTTTGAGATAATCAGTGTCTTCTGATGCAATGAAATGCCTTTGTCCCTAACTTTTGCCTGGACCGCCCTTTCGGGTTTTCAATCCACCGGGACGCTCTTTTTTGCCTAAGCCGCCCTTTCGGGTTTTCACCTTAGCGAGCTTTTGTTATTATATTTTTTTTTCAACCCTTACTTTTGCCTAAGTCGCCTTTTGCAGGTTTTCGACTTAGCGGGTTTTTAGGCATAATATTTTCGGACTGCATCAGAATTCACGGGATGTGCTAGTTCTTCACCGCCCATTGTCGTAAGTATTAGAGACCCTCCGGAGAAGACAGTCTTTACAACGAATGGGCCTTCATAATTGGGCATCCACTTTCCACGCATATCTTTATGTACTGGTAAGATCTTTTTGAGTACGAGCTCTCCTTGACGGAACTCACGGATACGAATCTTCTTATCAAACGCTCTTTTCATCCGTTTCTGATATAATTGCCCATGGCACATGGCTGTCAAACGCTTCTCGTCAATGAGATTCAACTGATCCAATCTGTCTCGAACCCACTCAGCTTCCTCAAGTTCAGCCTCCATTAACACTCTTAGCGAAGGTATCTCTACTTCGATGGGGAGCACGGCGTCCATTCCATATACCAGTGAGAAAGGTGTTGCCCCTGTCGAAGTTCTCACCGAGGTTCTATATCCATGCAAAGCAAACGGTAACATCTCATGCCAATCTTTGTAAGTCACAACCATCTTTTGCAGGATCTTCTTGATATTCTTATTCGCAGCTTCAACGGCCCCATTCATCTTAGGACGGTACGGAGAAGAGTTATGGTGAGTGATCTTGAAGTTATCACACAACTCTTTCATAGTCTTATTATTCAGATTGGTGCCATTGTCAGTTATTATCCGGCTTGGGACTCCATAACGGCAGATGATTTCTTTCCTGATGAAGCGGGCAACCACTTGCTTGGTCACGTTGGTGTAGGAGGCAGCCTCTACCCACTTGGTGAAATAATCTATAGCAACGAGGATAAAACGATGACCATTAGAAGCCTTCGGCTCGATTGCCCCAATCATGTCAATGCCCCACATAGAGAACGGCCATGGTGAAGACAAAACATTCAACGGTGACGGAGGTACGTGCATTTTATCAGCATAGATTTGGCACTTATGGCATTTCCTAGCGTATTGGATGCAGTCGGCTTCCATGGTTAACCAGTAATACCCAGCCCTTAACATCTTCTTGGACATAGCATAACCATTGGCATGGGTTCCGAAGGTCCCCTCATGAATTTCCTGTAGTAACATGTCCGCTTCCCGTTTATCAACACATCTGAGCAGGACCATGTCGTGATTTCTCTTGTATAGCACACCGTTACTGATAAGGAATTTGGACGCCAATCTTCTCAATGTCTTTTTGTCCAGGCCAGTAGCGCTATCGGGATACTCTTGCTTGACGAGATAGTTCTTGATATCATGAAACCAAGGCTTTTCATCCACCTCAACTTCTTCGACCATCTGACAATAAGCGGGCTCAACCTTGCGCTCAATATGGATCAGAGGTGCTTCATTAACGAACTTAACTTTCCACATGGATGCTAACATGGCTAAAGCATCGGCTACGTGATTCTCGGATCTAGGAACATGCTCGAACTCTATCTCGTCAAAATACTTGATCAGCTCAATAATGTAGTCCTTATAAGGGATCAGCTTCTCATTCTTCGTCTCCCATTTGCCTTGTACCTGGTAAATAACCAAGGCTGAATCACCACTTACTTTAAGAAGTTTGATTCGGAGGTGAATCGCCGCTTCGAGGCCGAGGATACATGCTTCATATTCTGCGACGTTGTTAGTGCACTCAAAGTCCAACCTTGCTGTAAATGGTGTGAATCCACCCTTCGGGTTCATCAAAACGGCGCCTATACCATGCCCATTGAAATTTGAGGAACCATCAAACATCATCTTCCACCAAAGACCTGGTTCTGGACCTTCGCTCGGATCTGGCTCTTCACAATCTCTTTTAATCAACAAAATATCCTCATCAGGAAAATCGAGCTTAAGAGGTTCATAATCTTCAACTGGCTGGTCTGCAAGATAATCAGATAAAATACTACCCTTAATCGCCTTCTGGGGTACATACTGGATGTCATATTCGGATAACAACATGTGCCAACGGGCTAGCCTCCCGGTTTGAGCAGGTTTTTCAAAAATATACTTGATCGGATCCATTTTAGAAATCAATAACGTGGTATGACATACCATATACTGCCGAAGGCGCTTAGCGGCCCATGCCAATGCACAACAAGTTTTCTCTAATGGTGAGTATCTGTTTTCGCAATCGGTAAACTTCTTGCTCAGGTAATAAATTGCATGTTCCTTTTTCCCAGTCTCATCATGTTGCCCAAGCACACAACCCATAGACTTCTCGAGAACGGTAAGGTACATAAACAACGGTCTTCCAGGTACGGGAGGAATCAGAATAGGGGGATCTTGCAAATAACCCTTAATCTTCTCAAACGCTTTCTGACAATCAGGGTTCCACTCAACTGTCTGCCCCTTGCAAAGTAACTTGAATATCGGCTCACAAGTAGCGGTCATATTAAAGATAAACCTGGAAATATAATTCAGACGTCCCAGAAAACCTCTAACTTGCGTCTCTGTTCGCGGAGCTGGCATATCCCGAATGGCTCGGACTTTGTCAGGATCCACCTCAATCCCTCGCTGGCTAACAATGAAACCAAGCAATTTTCCGGATCTGACACCGAAGGTACATTTTGCAGGATTCAATTTCAACTGATATTTCCTGAGTCGTTCAAACAGCTTCGCCAAATGGTCTAAATGCTCTTCTTCACTCTGAGATTTGGCTATCATATCGTCCACATACACCTCAATTTCTTTGTGCATCATATCATGAAAAAGAGTAGTCATATCACGTTGGTAAGTTGCCCCTGCATTCTTTAAACCGAAGGGCATGACTTTGTAGCAGAAGGTTCCCCAAGGAGTAATGAAAGTAGTCTTCTCTCGATCGTCGGGATCCATCTTGATCTGATTATAGCCAGAGAAACCATCCATAAATGAAAACAACGCAAAACTGGCTGTATTGTCTACAAGTGTATCAATATGTGGCAGTGGGAAGTCGTCTTTTGGACTTGCTTTGTTCAGATCCCTGTAGTCTACACACACCCTAACCTTACCGTCCTTCTTGGGCACTGGCACAATGTTGGCAACCCAATCTGGATATTTCGCGACTGCCAAGAAACCTGCATCCAACTGCTTTTTAACCTCATCTCGAATCTTCAAAGCCATGTCGGGTCTCGTTCTTCGAAGTTTCTGCTTGATAGGTGGACAATCTGGCTTAAGTGGCAACTTGTGAACAACAATATCCGTGTCTAGGCCCGGCATATCTTGATACGACCACGCAAACACATCAACATACTCTTTTAACAACTCAATCAACCTCGGCCTAACCTCTGTCCCAAGCATTGCACCAATCCTGACCTCTTTCTTTCTCTCATCTGTACCGAGATTAATTAAGTCCACCTGCTCTTTATGCGGTTGAAGCTCTGTGTACTCGTACTCAATCAATCTTGTCAGTTCCGCGGGTACTTCAAAATCTTCTTCACCCTCGTCCTCAGCTTGATTGATGGGTGCATCCCAGTCAGGAGTGTCAGCAAAGTCATTGGATCCAACAAGGTTTACGATATCTCTGCATGATGGAAGGCTCACTTAATTAAAATGCTCGAAGATATGTAAGAATGAAATGCTGTTTTTTTTATTATTATTTTTTGGAAGAAAGGTTGCCAATTTCATTTTTAAAAGTGAAAACGAAAAACGCAAATGAACCAAAGTGGAATTGAACAAACTGCTTTTATTAATATCCTTTTAGAAATGAAAGGTGGCCCAATAAAAGCGACCCTATAGCCTTGGGCAGAGCTACGGATTTTTATTTGAAATGTAAATGAAACTTTTTTTTTTTAAAAAAAAAAATTACTTTGACAAAGGAAAAATAACAGGGATCTCTACGGCCTCCCAGTTGTTCAAAACTGCATCACCCTTAAACACCAGGTTGCTCAGTTCTTCATTTTCTTCACAGTCGCTGATGGCATTGACTTGGAAACCTCCGCTGACAAATACTTCTTGGATAACCTTCGGACGCCCTTCGACAGTCGTGGCAGCTCCATTCTGAGTTGGTTTGTAACCCAACCCAGAGCGATCAGTCTTGGTCTTGACATCAATTACCTCTCCCCAACCTTCAGGAATGCCCCTGTCAATTGTTGATTTGGTACTCTTCAGAGATGCAAAAGATGGATTGCCCTGACCCACTGTCTCTTCGACTTCTAGCAGAACAACATTGGCGATCTCAAGTGCTTGAAAGGAGATTTCTAAAGCATTCTCATCGGCCTCGATGTAACGGAAAGAGGACAGGTTACTGACCATCAGATCCTCCTCACCGTGTATAATAACCAACTTTCCATCGATCACGAATTTCATCTTTTGATGTAAAGTTGAGGTTACCGCCCCAGCGGCATGAATCCACGGCCTTCCGAGTAAACAACTGTAGTTGGGATTAATGTCCATGACTTGAAACGTGATATTAAAAACTTGCGGACTGATCAGGATAGGTAGCTCAACCTCCCCCATTACCGATCGACGAGAGCCATCGAAAGCCTTGACAACCAAAGGTGTAGGTTTCAACACAGTCTCTTTACAAGCCAACTTATCAAGAACCCTCTTGGGTAACACATTCAGAGAAGACCCGGTGTCCACTAGCACTCTCGCTAAATTGTCCTCCTGACATTTCACCGATATATGTAAAGCACGATTATGGTTCGGACCCTCCTTCGGTAACTCTTCATTGCTGAAACTGAGGGTGTTACAAGCGGTCAAATTGGCAATCACACTATCAAACCGACTGGTGCTAATATCTTGATCCACATGTGCTTGAGTCAAAACTTTCTGCAAGGCCATCCTATGAGCGGGTGAACTCATTAACAGAGATAGAATCGAGATCTTGGAAGGAGTCTGATGAAGTTGATCGATAACTTTATAATCACTTTTCTTGATGATCCTCAAAAATTCGGCATCTTCATCATTCGTAACGGCTCCTTTACCTTTGTCTTTGGCAGGCATCGGGATACTAGCTGTTTCCTTAGGTGGGACCTCATTGGAATGGGGAGCATACACACGGCCATTGCGGGTCATCCTGCTTACCTCTGCGATATTGGTCACAGTATCCTTACCCTCTTCATTTGGAATAACCTTCCCGGACTCCTTGTCAATCATCGTCACGTCATATTTCCAAGGCACAACTTTAGGATCACTGAAAGGAAACGGACTCGGTCTTCGAATAACTATAGGCTTAGGCTGATTCACTTCAGGGGTATACGACCTTGGTATATCGAACACGAGGTTGGCGGAGCCTGCCCCTGATAAATTAAACACTGGTACCTTACCCTTTGATTCGGGCTGATGGAAGACAGGCTCAACCACAGCGACTACATCCTTCTTGGCTTGGCTTGTCACTTGTAAAACACCCTCATTAATTAACCTCTGAACATCATTCTGAACCAACATGCAACCCTTAATACTGGCTTCACAACTTACGCATGCAACGTGGGAAGTATCTACTAAACCAGCTTCAAACAGCTTCGAATGGAACATCTTGAGGGGAGTCTTAATCTGTTCAACGTCAAGGGCATAACCTTCTCCCGAATCAGCACTAATGGCATTGACACTCTCATGGTTAGGAAAAGGGTTCTTCTTAACATTTGGTTGAGGATCCTCAAATGATAAAATCTTCTTTTCCAATAAATCCCTGACAATATTTTTGAGAGCATAACAATTCTCCAGATCATGGCCAGGCGCACCCTCATGAAATAAACAGTGAGCAGCGGCGTTGTAATTGGCGGGTAGAGGATTAGGAGGCGGACCCAAAGCCCGAGTAGTGATTAGACCTTGCTTGACCAAAGAGGGGTACAACTCGGTGAAAGTCATCGGAATTGGCGGACAAGGTTTATACGTTCTTCTGTTCGGCATATTCTGGCGAGGAGCCGGACTCTTTGGCTGTTGAGGAGCAGGAGTATTGGGTGCCTGTAGGTAGTTGACAGGAGGCGGATAAACAGGAGGTTGTTGCATAGGTTGATACATGGGAACCTGTTGATTGAAAGAAGGAGTAATAGCTGCCACATAGGGTTGTTGAGCATATTGGACTGGGTACCCTTGAGGTTGAGCATAACCTTGCAGATGTCGATAAAAGCGTTCCCTTGGTCTACCAGAGGATATAGCATTAGTCTCACCCTCTTTCTTTTTCTGGGAGCTATACGGAGGTTTCTTTGGCTGATCCTTAGAAGTACCATGATTATTTGTCATTTTACCACTTTTCATACCCAATTCAATCTTGACACCCACAGCAACGATGTCGGAGAAATTCGAAGTCACACTACCCACCATTCTTTCGTAAAATTCTGGACGGACCGTGTCGACAAACCAATCAGCTAACTCTTTCTCGGTCAAAGGAGGTTCTACCTGCGAAGCAGTCTCTCTCCACCTTTGAGCATACTCTTTGAATGACTCAGAATTCTTTTGTGACATACTCAACAACTGTCTTCTGTCAGGAGCCAGATCCATATTGTACTTGTAGTGTTTGATGAAAGCGTCAGATAAATCCTGGAAACTCTTAACGCGAGACTGGTCTAAAGTTAAATACCACTTGGATGAAGCACCCTTCAAACTATCTTGGAAGCAATGAATCATCAGCTTATCATTCTCAACATGGGCAGCCATTTTGCGATAATACATGATCAGATGACTCTTAGGACAGGTGGCACCTTCATAGCGATCGAAGTTCGGAGTTTTGAACTTCGGGGGAATAACTAAACCTGAGACCAAACAAACATCCCTTGCAGCAGTCCCAAAAATTTGATCACCCTCTACCTTTTTCAATCTCTGGACGATGGTGTTCACTTCCTCACGAAGCTTATCATGTTTCTCATAACCCTCAACATTCTCATCAAGATTATCAAAAGCTGTCTCATTGAAGTACGGTTGCGCACGAGTGTGTACAACAGGTGGTGCAAAGATAGGAGCCCCCCTAGAAACTTCAGAAAACAAGGGCACGGCCTGCTGAACAGGTTGATTAATCGGAACAGTGGCTTGAGGAGGCACAAAACCTGGAGCAAGGCCATAAGGTGGGTCCCTTGCTACGGTCACACTTGGCGGAGGGTCCACAGTAACGCCGGTAATCTCCGAAACAACAGTGGGCTGGGTATCCATTTTAGCATTCATGACATGTAACAATTCCATCATACGCCCCATACCCCCTCGAAGGTCTTCAAGTTCATTGCTAAGGCGATCAATCTCTTTTGCCTGATCCTCCATTCTTTTCCGAGTTTGAGCTCTGGTGTTGTATTGGTGCCGAGAACTCAGGGTGACAAAACTGGAAGGTGAGAGAACCGAGTGTGAGAAATCGGGAGACACATGCAATGCAAAAGTATGATGCTAAAATGTGAATGTAAATGAAGATTTCATGGAATTCAAAACATTTACTAATGTCGTGGGGTACCAAGGAAATCTTTTTCTTGTTTTTTCATTTTATATTTTTTATTTTATTTATGGTATCCCGCGATATCCATAAATGATGTTTGAACTCCATGAAATACAATGCGATGAGATGCTTTATGGATGCAATGCATGAAAACACACAAAGTCCTAGGTTAAAGGCTTGCATGAGGTTCAAAGGCAAGTACCCTCCCCTGAAGTTAGATGGTTCATCCTGTCCTACAAAAGTAACCAGGTTCTAAGGGATCTCAATATCATTGATCCTTCACAAGGGTGGTTGTTCAGAAGGCAACTTACTTGCCAACCAAAACCCTCCAAGTTTAAGATCTCAATGAGCGTAGTATCGAGTGTCAACCAACTTCAGTCTGCACCAAAGCCGGTTACCTCACTACTTTCTAAAGGCCAAGATGAGTTAACTAGGGTTCTAAAAGTCAGTTAGTGCATTGACAACATATGGCAGCCTCAATATTATCCTCAACTTGACTTAAGGAATATAAGCACCAACCAAGAAGTCGCACTAACTATGGCCACCAGATCAACCGTATCGATATACGTCGTACAGTTTCCTTGGTCTATTGCCATTTACCTAAGGTACACTAGATCCGGGTGTAGGACTCATCTCACAGCACAAGGAACAGTCCCACAATCAAAGCACAAATATATACATGCAAATGAATAATAACACAGATAGTAATAAATATGAACAAGTTAGGGATAACCCTCAAAAGTTAAGAGAGTGTCCCCAGTGAAGTCGCCATTTTCTGTTGCGGTGGAAATAGGATCACAAACTATTAATTAGTTTGAATCGCAATTCAATTCACAACCGCTCTTTGATTTATCCGAAGGAAAAGGTCAAAAAGGGAAAACCTATTTTGCATCGTAAACACAATGCGGGGAAAGATCTAGGGTTCGGGGGTTGGTTAAGATTAGGGAAGGTATTAGCACCCTAAACTTCTGTAGTACTCTACAGGAACCTTTTGTTCAGTTGTTTACTATTTGCTTTATTCATTTGCTTAAGGTATATGTACAAAGGATTAAAAGTGAGAAAAGAGACCTAAGGGGGTTAATTCTAAGTTTACTCGGCAAGACATCGCATCTTGTGCCTACGTATCCTTACGGGAGTGGAATCAGAGTAATCGTAGTTCCCCTCAAAAGGGAGGTTAGAAACGTCTTGACTGTGGCCAAGGTCTCAAGGGGAATAAACATGTCTTAAGGACACGCTTACGTGGAGTGTAGAAACTCCAAATCTCTACGTTGAAATGTTAAGTTGTAATTAGGGTTAAATTAGGTTAGGGATTCCACGGCGGGAAACCCTAAAATGAGCGCGGCGGCTCTTTGACCTAATGCTAGGGGTAAAATTGTAATCTTGCCTGCGGCGAGGCATTTGTGAAAATTAGGGTTTGTGAGGTTGTAAGGGTTTGAAGTTGAGGACTATTGACACGGCGGTCAAATGCTAGACCTAATTCCTTCGGAGTGCGTAGTGTGACTGGAATATTAATGAAGATGTGAGATGATTGAGTTATGCAAGCAGAAAATAAAGACAGCAGTTAAAGCCATACAAACAGAAATTTAAAGGCAGAAACTTAAAGCGCGATTATTAGGTTCGCGTAGTTACATATGAGAAACAGTTACAATATAGTAATGAAATAAAATGAGATAAGTAACGGTAAATGTAACGAGCTGCAAAATGAACAAATGGCGTTAGTGGGCAGAGTTAGGCGGTGATCAAATTAATTACGAAACAATAAAGAAAAAGATGCCAATTCGAGATTTTTATTGTTGTTTTATTTAAAAATCTTAATAATTTAATGTTAGCTTGCAAAAGAAATTTAATTTAAAAATAATTTACTCTTTTTTTTTAAAAAAGGTTTTATTTTTATATTTTAAAAAAAGTCTTTCTTATTTTTGTTAAAAAATTTTTTTTTTATTTTTATATTTACAAAAGTTTTAATTTTATATTAAAAAAAGTTTTAATTTTTATTTAAAAACAATTTTAAATTATAAAATAAGATGCTAAGAAAAAATTTAAAAATATATATAAAAAACAAAATAAAAAATAAAGAATAAAGAAAAAAAACAAATAAGGGGAGGGGGTTGGGCCGGTCATCACACCCGGACCCAACCCGGTTGATCGTTAAGCAAAAAGAACATTTAGGGTTCTGGGAACCCTAATGTTTCACGGCGCCGTTTCATTCTTCTTCTCCTCTCTCTCGCTTCTCTTCTCTCGCATCTTTCTTCTTTCTCTCGCTGTGATCCTCTTATTTCCTGAAACAAAACATGAAGAAGAAGAACATGTGAGTTAATGCATGGTGGTTTACATTTGTCTTTGGCCGATTGATGTAAAGCTGAGGCTCAGGGTTGATTGCCCGTCGTTTTTTAACGAACGGCGAAGGTAGTCTTCCTTCGTTCGGTGGCGCGGTTGTTGATGTTGGTTCGTCGGAGACGATGATGAGGGTGCTGGTCCCTCTGAGTCTCGCGATTCTCGTTCGTTAGGGTTTTTGCGCTTTAAGTGTTCTTCGTTCTCTCTCTCTCACGGCTACGTTCCTCCCTCTTTGATGGTGAGATCGTTCCCCTCTTATACTCTTCTGACCCTCTCCTTTTTGGGCTTTTGATGTTGGATTTGCATTATTGCCTCAGGATTTCGTGGTGATTCGATTTGATTCGATTTTCGTAACCAGCATACTTTTGATTTGATTGAAAGTTTGATATGATTTTGTTTGGTTTTTTTCAGATAACGATTGAACCATGTTCCCTCTTTTAGGGTTCGATTGGGATTTCGGTGAGATTGGATTTCATTTGTTTCTGATATATTTGATCTCATCTGATTGAATCTTATTTCCCTTCTTAAGATTTGATTGGGATTTCTTTTGTCATGATTCTGGGCTCGTGATTTGTGAACTTGGTGCTTTGGCTCGTTTTGATTCACTTGATACGATTTAATCTTCCCTGATTTGGAATTGATATCAATATCAAAATTGTTTTCTGTTATTTTTCTGATACAATTTGCCTTGCACATTCAGGGTGGATACGGTTATGATCTGTCATGGATTTGGTCTGCTTTCCAGATGTTGATTGGATTCATACAGATTCTGTTTTCATTCTCTGATAAGATTTGATTTCCAGCTGACACGGATTAAATCTCTTTTTCTTAACACAATCTGGATATTGGTTTATTTTGCTGACACAGATTCTTTTCCTGATACAGTTATCTTTTCCTCTTCTCCTTTCAGAGAGGGCTACTACGGCTTTGGTCGAGTCAAATGCCGCCGAGGGTGGTATACGGCGATGATGAAGATATTCTGAGCCTGCTGGTGTTACTTCTGGTTTTGACGCCGCGACTGCCTTCGAGATTGGTTGTTTTCAATGCTTGGTTGGGTTCAGAATATGAGTTCTGGGCTGCTATTTGCGAGTAAGGTGATGACTGATTGTTGGCTGCCATACTGTGACTGATATGTTTTACCCTTTGAACTGTGATTTCGTGACCTGTTTGTTGGGCAATGATATCTTCCACGCTGAGCCCGGCTTCGCATTTTGGTTTTCCAATATCATCACATTTGGTCGAGGCTTATTGACGCGCGAGCATGATCATAACCTACCTCGCTTCTCTGGTATGACTTGTGCTATGATTTGTGTTGTGACTCGGTGTAGTTATTCACATTTTTGTGACTTGCCATTTGAACTGGTTGAAACTTGCCCTTAACTGATAATTCTGAACTCTTAGTACATTGTTTGATGCAATCTTGATGCAGCTTGTTTTGTAATTTCATTTTTCTTGTTCTGTTTGAACTTGCTTTTTGGTAGCAGTTTGTGATCCAAAAGCAACCTTTACTTGGTTTTCATGAACTCACCTACTGGTTCAGGATTAATACTGCTCATGAATTGTTTATGTCTTGGGTTCCAAATTCTGAATCTGATATTGATGCGTTTGTGGCTTTTCAGGTGTTGGAAATTTCGGAACCAAAATGACTCAGACCTGCCGGCATCCGGGTCTGAGTTTAATGTTGCCTTATTCTCGTATCAGTTTGGAAATCCAATCACGGCAAAACGAAATCAATCCCGCTTCTTTTATTACTTCTGTCTCTCGGATGTCCCGCAACGATTAAGAACAGGTGTTACCTGATCTGACGCCTACGGCGCGGATCGGTAACGGGGGTAGGACGCAGCTTCGGTTGTGCCACTCCCGACACTCGATGATGACGATGTTCTGAGAGTGTCAAAACAACTTCTAACCTTTTTGTCCATATTGTTTGTTTTGCTTTGATGTGCAGGCTAGTCGAGATTTGCGGCGAAGCTTAAAGACAACATGAAGACCCTTAGGAACTTTTAGGAATTAGGATAGATACTGATTGTGAATGAAAACTCTTGTAAACCAAATTCAAATTCATTTATCAATTTGTAAACTATAAATATTTATGAAATGAAATTCAACAAATATTCATATTTATTTTCTCAATTGTAAATTCAAAGTATCCCTGAATAATAATTCAGAATCATTTAAATTCCTTCTTGAGTTGTAACTTATAAGTACTTATGAACACAAAGTTCAAAACTTACTTCTCCTTTGCCTTTTATAAATGATATCCCGCCATCCAAACAAATTCAAATTAAAATCTCGTTGATCACATCACTTCTTAAAGTAACCTTAACAGTATCCACTTCCTTTCCAACCCAACTTTATAAAAGGAAACAAAACTGTTTGGAAACGTTTCAGAATCAAACAAATCATGGCCCCGAGTCCAATCATATTTCTGACAAAACATACTGGCACCTTGACCCAAATGGCAAATAAATGCCTCAGAACGTAATAACAGCCCGTTTTCAAGAAATTAGCAGAAGTTGTGTAAAATGACCAAAATACCCCTGGAACCAAATCTGCAAAACAAAAACCTCCATAACTGGTTAGCGGTTAGCAATGTACATATGAGATGATATGCGAAAGGACTGGCTAAATATAAGGGTAAAATTTGGGGTATTACACCGTCCAATCAATGGAACGTTCGGAAAGCCACTGCAACTATATATAATATTCACTCCGAGCAAGTTCCGATCAAACCAAACAATATTCTCAGCACACAATCCCATCAATCGAGAAGACCAATCTAAAGTACCAGCAATATCAACAAAAGGTCCCTTCTTAGGAAGATGTCCCTGAAACCACCTGGATATAAGAGGTACACAGCAAGAAACATTCTTTCCCCGACGCTTCTAATTCTTATAGTGAATAGAATGATAAACGTCACCCAAGAGAGTAGGCACCAGATTCTTCGATGCAAGAATAAAGAAAGCATCTGAGTCAACAAAATCAGGCAAGTTTGGGAACAATACAATCCCATAAATGCAAACAGCCAGAATAGCACTGAAGACAATCCAACATCCATCTTTTGCACATTGCGTAACCTTCTCAACCAAGCAAGAAAGATGAAAACCATAAGCTCCATTCAGCTTGACCAAACCTCCGGGGAACTCAGAAGCATCTAAACTGACAATCTCAACAAGCTTAGCCAACTCAGGCTCAATATCCTCGTGAATAAAAGGCATCTGATCTAACACAGGAACTCCCAGTATATCAGAATACTCCTCCAAAGTAGGAGCCAGAATAAAATTAGGGAATAAGAAGCATCTCAACTGAGGCTCGTAAAATTGCATCAAGGTATACAATCCAGTCATCTCAAACACAGAAGGTCTGCACACCAAACTGAGCAGTTTCCCATAAGACTCTTTGAACTCAGCCCTCACTCTCTGATCTGCTAGAGCAACCAACTGCAATAAGGAACTGATATCTGAAGAAGGCAACCTGTACGCAACTGTTCTCTTCATGGACTCCATGTCTGGCAGGAAGAACACTAGAATCTGAGGGGAACAAACACACCTACAACATAAATACACGTTAATGAAATGCAGACATGAAAATGCAGATGCATATGCAACAGGGGATCAAGTGCAATAATGAAGAACTGTGTTATGCTGTACTGCCACTTTAGAACCATCAGATCTTCTCCTCAATCCAAACCAACCACAAAAGAACCCTCATAACCAATTCTCACTGACAGAGACAAACCAGGTGTTTTGAGGCCAGAGTTTTCCTACAAAAGACCCACCTACCCTTCACAGGTATGTACTTAACTCGCAGACGAGGTACGGCATCCTATGCGGTCATCAGCGTCACAGACTTTCAAGAGCGATGATACGATACCCAGAAGGTGTGGCATCATCAACCCTTGAAGAAGCCTCACTTAGCCGAATCCCAAATGATAGGTTCCTAGAGTCGACAACCCTCAAATCCAACAACTTGTCGAGCCCAAAGGGCCAGGAAGATGCCATCAAAGAGAATCTCGTCTGAGTGTAAATTTCGTAGCTAGCTGGTGCGAGTAAAGCAAGCAGGCTAACCACTACTCTCTACTTCTAAGTCTATGTGCACTCAAGCCCAGGTCCTGCTTATCTCTCAAACTAACCCTCTACCCACAACACAATAACAAATATATACAGTACTGAAAGTAAAGACAGAAAGATAAATACATACAAAACCCCTGACGGGAAAACAAGCGCTAGGATTGACTCGCATAGGGAACCGTTGGAGTCCCCAGCAGAGTCGCCAGCTGTCGCTACTGCGAAAATCGGCGCCAACTATGACAGAAGAGTCGCCACCGTGCGTTATTTATCCCACAAGAGGGAAAGGAAACACTCAGAGTAAACCTAACGCAAAGAGGGAAAGGAATGGTCATCGTAACCAAATCCTGGATTCGGGAGTCGGTTACGCAAGGGGAAGGTATTAGCACCCCTCACGTCCGTCGTACTCGACAGGATCCACGCTTGTTTTCTATCTAAGGGTGTGTTTATCTATCCACTCTAAAGGTCTGGGTTAAAAAGAAAAGAAAATGACTCGGCAAAGTATCGCACTTTATGCCTACGTATTCCCGTCTGGAACGAGAAATCAGATTCAACGTAGTTCGCCTAACTACGGGTTATTGGGGGAAGGTTGCTCGCCGAGATGTCGCATCTCGTGCCTACGTACTTTCATACGACATGAAAGATCAGAGCAAACGTAGTTCAGGCTACGGAAGACACCGGTTTGTCTGACAGTTTTTTATCTCCTTCTGAAAAGGGTTTTCCTGATTAAGGGTCCAAGAGGACAAAAACAAAGTTTGATTATTTGTTTGAGTTTTTTACGAAAGAACTGTTTTTTAGGACGTTTGCAATCTCAGTCGCACTAGAGACTATGACCCCGGAGTGAATGTTTCGTATGTCACCCAAAGGGTACCACACTAACATCCAGATTACTGGAGAGAGACCCTCCACCAACCTTTTCCTAGATAGCTTAAGGCTCGTAACGTACGACTTCAATTAACCTTATTACTGTGTTTTTTGAATTGTTTTGAGATGAGAAGAGAAAGACACCCTAAAACTATGGTTGAAAGGGAATATACCTACAGTTATCATGCATGGGTCAAAACCTAATGTCTGTCATAATTCCCTCTTGCATAGAGGTAATCATAGATCCTAGGGGAAACAGCAAAAGAAATCAAGCAGTAAACAGTAAACAGTAAAATGCATGCTATGCAACAGTACAAGCGAGGCAAGGGAGTCCGACTCAACCTCAAACCTAAGAAAACAACAGGCAAGAGGAGACAAGCTCCACCTCAAACCTAGAGGTAGTCAACACAAGCAAACAAACAATACAACAAAAGAAAAGCAGAGGAAGCAGCCCAAGCAGCAGCAACAATCTTCTACAGACAGCAACTTCAGTACTCAACAGCAGTAGTTCTAAACAGCAAATCCTCTTGACAGCAAAGTTGACAGCAAAAGACTTCACCCTCAAGCTAGCTTCTATCTTCAAGCTTCATCAAACTTCATCTTCAAGCTCTAGCAAGCACACTCCAAGCAGAGGATTAATCATTAAGACCAAGGTTGCAATGTTGAAAACCTAATTAAAACCAAAGGAAATCATCAAGTACTAACATTGAAATGGAAAGGTATCCTCAAAGTTCTACTCAACTATGGGCATACCACACATCCCTCCAAAGGAGAGATGGAGTTTCCCTAGGAGGACTTTACATCGTTGGATAGAATAGAGGCACACAATGCATTCTATGTTTGATGAAAGAATCAAAACTAGTCCTAATGGCTCTTCCTAAAACCCTAGTTTCCTAAGCTCCTAAAACAACTCCTAAAAGAAAAGAAAACTTCAACTCCAAGCTCCAATCTTCAAGCCACAGCAGATACACTAAGTCCAGAAGACCTCCCAAGAAGGAATCCAAGCAAATCCAACCCCAAGGTCACCAACAAGACCAAACAAGCAAAGGCACACAAAATAGAACACCACAAGCACAAGCAACTTGCAAAATACAACTAAAATAGAAAACAAAGTTGTAAAAGTCTAATAAAATTCCTAGGGGAACATACATGTTTTAACAACCTAGAGTTAAAATATTAAAGCCTAATTCAACTTCTAAGTCACCTAAATAATTTCTAGATTGAAGGGTATCAAGGTGATCCACAAGTTTGGGAAGGCTCTAATCTCAACACCTAAAGCAGAACCTAAAGTTGTTCTAAAATTCTAACAAAAATTCTAAGAACATGAATATCTACCCTAAAACATACTAAAAAATCAAAGCCAAATTCATCACCAATTGGAAGAACAAAATTCAACAAAGCAGATGGTCAAATATGCAAAAATTAAAGAATTAAACAAAATAAGAAAAATCAAATTAAATTGAAAAATGCATGAAAATGCATTTTATTGATTTCAGAAAATCACAAATTCTCCCAAGATCATGGAGATATTTTTAAAATAATTTTTGGATCAAAATTGAATTTATTGTGATTTTTTGAATCAATAAAGCATTTAAAATAAACAAAATGAAATAAAAAGAAATAAAAACTCAAAATAAAACATGAGCCACAAGATGCGTTGACAAGTCCACTAATCCAAGCATCCACACGCTGCCAGCACATTAAGTTGAACGACCGCGTTTTGGATTAAAAATCTCCATTCTCAGATTATAACATATCCGTTGGATCTGGTGGTTGGTCTTTGGTCAAAGGCAGATCTGATGGCTTAGGAGTCATCTTCCTCATTTCTCAGGCCAAACGGAGTAAGACTCAGTGTGGTGGCCGGAGAAGACTTCGGTCGTCTTCTCCGGTGAGCAGGTGGTTGCAGGTGTCCAGAAACAGCAATCCTTATACCAATCTCACTCAGAATTTCATCAGGAATTCAAATCTCCTATCCATATGTTCTAAGTCTCTATAGATTTTAAATCACGAAGCAAAGTTCAGAAATGTCATCCAGATCAATCATCATCAATTTCAAATCTAAGGCTATAGAATTCATCCTCATGTCACACACATCAATCTGATCTATCTAGATTGCTCTAACTCTCCATGAATCAAGAGATTCGAATCAAAACAGAAATGCTATGGCATGATCAATCATCACCAAATGCTTCCAAATTGATCCTAAAATGATCTACATCTTGTCTAGATCCTAACCACAAGTTCAAATCTAACTACATCATGCTAATTCATGTGGAATGTTGAAAGTTACTAACCTGTTGTAGATCTAGTAACAGAGGTGCTTGGAGTTTGATTCTCCCTTCAAAATTCTCCAGATACGTTCAATGATGCTCTAGGAAGAGTTTGCAATCTTCAATTTGCATTGAATTGGCCTGGAACTCAGAACACGATTTCACTTGCTCCTCTTGAAAACTCAACTGCAACTTCAGTGTTCTTCACCAAAATGAAAGCCAAAACCTCTCTAAATTCAATGCAATCAATATATAGAATGGTTTCATGGGATTTTGAAGTGTGTTTGAAGCCCAATCCATCAATTTGCAAATTCTGATTTTACTCTTGAAGTTGCACATGACAGTCACGATTTTGCCATGGAAACTGTTCTAGAATCTTCCCTTTCAACTGCAAATTGCCTTGTGAGTGTATTCAGACCAAAAGGAGTGCTTGAATTGCATTGGTAAGGAACTTGGATGTGTGACTTGCAAATGAAGAAACCAAATGACAACTCATGAACCAGGTAAGAAAAGGTTGAGCAAATTTTGGGGTGCAACAATCGGTGTTGGACGTTCCTTGAAGTCAAAGAAGCTCACCCCTCGGTTTATCAGTTTATATTAGATATTCAGAGGGGTGGGAGTTATTGTGTATAGAGTGGCATTGCCACCAAGTTTGTCCAATTTACATGATGTATTTCATGTTTCGCAGTTGCGGAAGTACATTCCAGATCTGTTGCATGTGATTATGATGAACGAGATGCAAGTAATGGATAACCTTACTGTGGAGGCCTTACTTGTGAGAATTGATGGTCGTAAGGTGAAGCAAATGCAAGGCAAGGAAATTGCTCTCGTGAAGGTCGTGTGGCGAGACGTTTTCGAAGGAAATATAACTTGGGAATTGGAGAGCAGGATGCGAGATTCGTATCCTAATTTATTTGTGTCAGGTAATTTTCGAGGACGAAAATATTCCTAGTGGGGGAGAGTTGTAACATCCCAATTTTATTTATTTATTTTCGTAAGTTTATTTTGAAATATTGTGCATTTTTATGTGTTAATATGTGTGATGTTGTGCTCTTGATGGGGGTAGTTACCTTAAAATTTTAGGAATTAAGGTGTTAGAGGTGTGTGAGTAATGGTGTAGGGATGAGGGGTGTAGAGATAATAGTTAATTAATTATTTGTTTTTAAGTAATTAGTTAATTATACTATATAGTAAAATGTATTAATTAATTTAAATAATTATTTAGGTTTAATGTATTTTTATTAAATCAGAATTTGAAAGGTTAGATTTTTATTTGATTTATTGGATTATTAGATAATAATAATAATAATAATAATAATAATAATAATAATAATAATAATAATAATAATAATAATAATAATAATAATAATAATAATAACAGTAGTGAAATAAAAGAAAATAGAAAAAATAATAAAAAGGGGTAAAATGGAGAAGAGAAACAATTTGTATGTGAATTAGAGGAAGAAAAGAAGAAAGAGGGAGAAAACCTAGAGTTGAAGAAGAAGAAGAGGGAACCACCATTTGTGAAGCTTTAGAAAGCTCAATTATAAGGTAAATGTGGGCTTCGGTTTCTTTAAGGGATAGTATGATGAATATTGGATAAGAGTTTAGGTTTTTGCATTGATTGGATTGTTGCGTTTTTCTATGCTGTGAACTTTGATCTCTATTTGTTGATAAATTATGTGTTTTCAATAATACTACAAATGTTGTGAAGGAATGTATAAACTAGTTGAACGGAATCCATACAATTATGGGAAATCGATTGTGATTGTGTTCGTGTATATGTTGTTTGAAACGAATCGAATCGGAGACAAAGTTATGAATCTGTGCTTGAGGAATTGATGAATAATATGTGTTTAATCCGTTTGAATGATATGTTATATGTTATGACATGTTTTGAGGTTGTTGGAGGTCAAAACATGGGGTTTGGGGTCTATTGAAATGCTGAAGATCGAGGGAAATTGCACAAAATCGCGTGGAATTTTTTTTTCTAGCCTCTATTACGGGTGGCTGTAATAGCCCTCTGACCCTAGTATAAAAAACATGCGAAAAAGATGAATTATGAGTTTGGAGTACTACGGGCCATAACAACCATTACGAGCGGCCGTAATAGCTCTTGGGATTTTATACTGTGAAATTGTTTCGATCATAACTTTTGATCCGTAAGTCCGTTTAAGGCACCTTTTGAAGCAGCGTGAAGCCGAGGATACGTACTTTCATTTTAAGTAGGTTGTAGAACATGGGAAGTGCTATTTTATTGTTCGATGTGATTAATGTTATGTTATAATATGGTGTGATATAATGTGTTACTTCAAATGTGATTATTTTGAGTTGTTGTGATTGCATAAAAAATATATATGTTGTATGAACTATATTTTATGCTTTTTGAACAATTTGGGCAGTGTAAAATAACCATGGTGGTGGATCATTGTGCATGATGATGTTGTTGTTGTTGTATGCATAAATAGTCGCATTGCATATATTTATAGACAATGTTCTGTTGTTGATGAGCCTAAAATCCCATTGTATGGATTGGGCCGGTAGTTGATTCCAAAGATGATGGATCATTGAGTGGTTCTGATCCTAGGAGGTGAAGATCAGAATGGTGAACCTGAGTGTTCACTAAAATTGGTACCACACGCATATGCATTGAGTCAGGTTGTGAGTCTTATTGCATTATATATTAACTATGTCACTATATTGCTAATATGTAGTATTGTTGTGATTAATTGGTTTTGTTATCATGTGATTCCATGTTGGTTGGTGGTTAATTAGTGATGATGTTGTTGGTCGATTAATATGAGATATTTAGTTGAATTGTTATTGTGTTATCCTTATGCTTGGATAATTTGGTACTGATATGGGATGATATTACATGCGTTAACCTAATGCATACCATTTATCATGCTTTCCTTTATATTATCATGATGTCTCACCCCTTTTTGTTTGAATATTGTCTCCACGTGGGTAATATGCAGATACTTTGCAGTAGGACTCATATGTGAGTTGAAGATGGAGTCTCCTTATTTTTCTTTATAGTTTGACGTCTGCTCTAATTGTAACACTGGGGAATTATTGAGACGTGCTTACGTTTTATAATTCTTTAAGATTTGTGGACATCTTTATTATATTTAATTGATGTTTTGATGAGTTATGTGATTCCATGATAACTATTATATACCATGAAATGATAAATGTTTTTTCATTATTCCGCTGTAATAAAAGAAATGCTCAGACATGTTCAGGTTTTTATGATTATATTTAGAATTTAAGTGTTCATAGTCTATCAGATGAGCATGTTTTGTATGTTGACCTGTAACATCTCAGGTTTCGTCCGACGTCTTTTTGATCAGACCAGAATAATATATAAGAGTGTGGATAAATGAATTTATGTGTATTTTATTGAACTTGAGTGACTTTTGCAAGAGTTATTAGACTATAAAATATCATCTTCTTTAAAAAGGTGTTGTTTCAAAAGTATATTCATTCAAGTTCCAATTAATTACTAAGCAGAAAATAGAAGTGGATCCATTTGAATCTCAGGGTAGTGAGAACAAAAAAAATTAATGAAGTAATATAAATTGAATTTTCTTGATCTTAACAACTCTGACATTGTGTATATAATTAGGGGTTTGAGTACTTGTGTGTCATGAGAGAGCTTGTAAATAAGAGGGTTTATAATTTTCCATCGTCCAAAGGTTATAGTTGAGAGAGTTTATAATTATTCCATTAGAAAATTGTAGCTGAGGGAGTTTGCAATTATTCTATTCAAACATTGTAGTTTTGAGAGTTTACAATTTTCTCCTTATAAAAATTACAGTTGTATGAAAGAGTTTATAATTTTTTTATTCTAAAAATTATAAGTTGAATAGTAAAATATTTTTTTTAGATATTGTAGATGTAGGTATGAAAGTGTCGAACTACAACAAATTGGTGAATTGTATTTTTTATTGATTTTTATTTATTTTGCTTCTTTTGTGGGGGGTGTTTCTTTTATCAGCGCTCTTTTGTGTTCGATGAGATTTATTTTTTTATGTTTTCCCAATAACTTAAGAGGGGGTATTGTTGTGATACAATTGTGAATTATAAGGCTTACATTGTTTATAAAAATGGAGGATGAGTACTTTATATGTGTGAGAATCCATATACCTAATATCTTATGGTTTTGGGTGAATATATGGTATCTATCTCACTTGTGTGATTTCTCTTGATCCAATATGAAATTGATTACAATGAGGGATGCAACATGTTGAAATTGCAAACAAAAGGCAAAATATAAGTTGAAGTAATTAAAGAAATAAAGTTAGGAGGAGGATAATATAAGAACTTGACATCAATGATCACACCCTTCTTTTAGCATATTGTTTGTATAGAGCAATGTCTTCTTGACATAATGGTTCAACGTCATTGATTTGAAAGCTTAAAAGATATGAATCAAGCTTATAAGACATTAGAATATGATAATTAATCTTACCGGATCAGAAAAGGATCAGCAGCCAGTAACACGTCGTGAGCTCCTGTATTCGCCGGTGATGGAGAAGAGGAAGGGGTGTACCTGCAAGGTACTCTAATTCCAAAGTAAGAGACAGGGTAGAAAGAGCAAGTACAAAAAGGTTTGTAGAGAATTTAATACCCGACCCTCTAGTTAAAGAGGGTATTTATAATGTGCCCCCAGTGTTGGGCCAACGGTTACTTTGCATTGGGTTAGATTGCAAGGCTCAATACGAGTAATTGCTAAGGCTTATATGGCATAGGGAAGACTGTTGCACCCTAAAATTTGCCCAACCTTATTCCTTGGTTTATGTTTCATCATCATTAGCATTTGTATGTAGAGTCATGTACATAGACTAACCATCTGCATAGCATAAGCATAGCAAGTCATTCAACAGGGGACCAATCATTATTTTCATCTCTAGAGGCCTATCAAGAGGTTATTATCCTAATTCAATCTCATTCAAGTCATCAGGAAAGAATTTGAAAGCAAAGAGTTCAGCAGATCAAGCCTTGAGCCCATCTCCTAGCTGAGGGTATCTGAGGGTCAACAAGAGGGTTGTGAGCTGTGAATGGAGAGCATGAGGAGTATCTAGACATTATGAGAGACTTAGAAAGTCATTTGGAGAAGGAGACAAGTCATTGATGAGTGCACAAGAGCTATAGTTGAAGACAGTCAACTAGGGTTTCATCTGGGTCAACCCTAGGTCAACCCTAGGTCAATTGACTGACTTAAAAGGGCATTCAAGTCTATTGGAGAGATGTGGGGATCAACATTGGACATGGAGAATAAAGATATGGAGATATGACAAGGAGAATTCAAGAAAAATCAAGGAGAAGGGGAGTTACTAAATTAGGGTTTCTCTGTAAAATCCCCTAGTTTAGGTCAATTTCCAAGCAAGATAAGTCAAAATGCTAGCTTCAAATGGCTTCTTGGCCAACATGAAACTTGTAGAGGATCTCAAGACCTTTAATTTGAGTGGTGGAAGACCTCAAGGAGGTTTATGGAACTCAAGTTATGGTCCTTGCAAGTTACAGGTCATCTGGGGTGTCTGAATTTTTGTCTGTGAAAGTGACTTGACTTCCAAGCTAGTTTTACCCCTCAAGGAGATTTCAAATGAATTCTTGGTCAACATAAGAGTTGTTCCTCATTGTCTTAGCTTTCTAGAATGGTATGGTATGCCTTCATATGATGTGGAGAACTCAACTTATGGTCTTGGCAAGCAAAGGGTATTTTGGGCATTTGTGAATTACAGGTCATTTTAACCTATACCCAAAACTCATACAAGGAGGCCTCAAATGAAAAAACTTACAACATCAAACTTGCTCCAAATGGGATTTTAAGTCTAGAAAGAAGGTCACAAGTTATTGGAGAAGCTCATAGCATGGAGTTGCATGATAGGTCAAAATATGAACTAAAAAGGCTTATAAAGTGAATAATTTCAAGTTGAAAAGTGGTTTGGGAGATTTACAAGTCCAAATGGAGACTTCCAATATATGATTTTGAATGGAAAAACAATTCTAAGAACAATGGTTCACCCACTTTTTTGAGTTTAGAAGGAAAAAATGAAGTTATCCATGGTTGCTTATCATTTAAGAAACATAATCAAAAATGAGCCAAAGTTTGAAAACAAGGGAATGTGCAAGATGGATCTAGAATGTTCATTTGGGGTCTATATAAGCATGAAATGAGAATTTGGCAAGGGTTGGCCTCATTTGCACCAAGATTTTCACAAATTTCTCTCATACTTTTCATTGAAGTTTCATTCCAAATCTCACAAATTCCTCACCAATTTTCATCCACTTCAATTCAATCTTATTCAATCATCATCATAGATCATAATTGAAGCAAAGACTTGGTGGTTAGGATTCATTTTCGTGCATTATCTTCAAGAACCTCAAAACTGCAAATTCTGTTGGACAGCAAAATTCAAGCAAGGAATCACCAGAATATTGCATACAGAATCACATACACCAAGGATAGATCAAGATCCAACACCTAGAAGCTTCAGATCCACATCTTCCATAGCTGTTTTTTCAAGATTTCTCACAAGGTAAGTTTTCATTCAAACTGCTCGATCCAGTTAGTTAGACCTGATTTTGTTAGTTTAGATGCAATCTAGGTGGTTAGGAGATTAGTTTAGATGAATTTGGAGAGGTTTGGTGATGGTTGTGAGCAGGTGCAATGAACTGTTAAGATCAATATCTCTTAGATTAGTGTGTTATAATCGTGGCTTGATAGCATGTGTTAACCTCCATTAGTTGTAGTTCAATTTAGGCTAAGTCTGGGGAAGATTGGTGAGGGTCCATACCAGTGCATTTCAATGGTGGTCAGTATGTGATTCAATCGAATTTGTTGATGTGGTGAATTTCAAAGCGAATTGATGCCCTAAGCTTGTAGAGGGAGAGATTTGGAGCAGATTTCATGTTCACATCGTGTGGATTGGCTGCGTGTAGATGGAGAACAGAGAGGAAGAAAGTTGCTCGTGCATGGCTTCCATGGTGGCAGAAACCCTAGGTTCAGGTTGAATGAGGAAGAAGAGATAATCCTAGCCGTCCAATGAGTGTAAGACTCTTGACTTTTAGAGTGATCCAATGGCCTACATTCAATCTGAAAATTGGAGGGAGATTATCCTGGCCCTAAACGCACCGTTTCATTAATTGAAACGGGCGGGCCTGAGTTGGATTGTTATTCCCACCCCCGTGTGAGCCCAAAACCATTTTTCTCATGTGATTCTGTTGCTATTCTTACCCCCAGCGTCTTTTATTTGTTTTTTTAATGCTGAACGAAGCTGGGCCTTGTCCAAAACGCTACCAACACCCCCCTGTCTGAGGGCCCATCCAGATATCAACTGGGGCGAGTTACTCTTCATACCCCCCTCCCTCATTTTAATTCAATTTTATTTGTCTTAATTCATTCTAATTTTCACCAATTTTCATAAATTCATAAATAATTCATAAAAAATGCTTTTTAATTCATTCTTTTTACCATGTTTTCATTAAAATGTCTAGAATATTATAGGAAAATAAAATTTCATTTTTAGTTTTATTTCATATTTTTTACATATTTTCTAAATAAATGTCATAATAAATAGTTACATTTCATGCATTATTTTTATGATTTTTGTTCTCTCACATGCTTTGATATTTTTTGATCACTCTTTTCATATTGTTTAGATGAGAGGTTAAGCTTGTAGAAATATTTTAGTTCCCATTTTTAGGAGTTAATTTTAGGTGATTAATAAATACTTGAATATCATGAATAAAACTAGGGTTTTTAGGTGACAACTTAGGAGTTTAATTTCATCTCCCTTAGGACTTAGGGTTTGAATAGATTAGTTATGGGACTATAGGGGCTATGGGTAGTTATTAGATCCCTTAGAGAACAATTAGGATTCCCCTACTGATATTATTACTGTCTGTATATCTGCTGTCTGGTGTGGTGTGCCCTCTGGGGTTTATTGATTGTTTGTATGGGTATTGGGTTTGTCTGGGGCCCTGGGGAAGCTGAAGAATTGTGGAGATGAAGCCATTGAAGATTCAAATGCTGAAGATCAACTGTCAGAGTTGAGGAGGAGCTTCTTGCTATCAGTTGCTGAGGAGACTAGGGTTTAGGAGCTAGGCAGAGCTCTAGATTAGAATGATTATTTCTCAAACATGGATTGCCTTGTCTGCATCCATTCTTCTCTGTGATTCAGAGTCTCTCTAAGACACTCACCCCCTTCCTTTGGAAGGCTTGGTGATGGTGTCCATGAGATAGAACTCTTGAGAGAAAATGTCTCTTGTGTTAGAAGCAGTCTGTTCACCACCTTTGGTAGTCAGCTGATTGCTTAACACCCAATTCACTCTTGTGACCAATCCCTCATCCTGGAGGTTTGAGCTTGAGCCATTGCAGATGGAAGACTGATGATCAAAGCCCTTGCCTGAAGGTCATGAAGATGGAGATTAATGCTTGTTGAAGCCCGTAGCTGATTGGAGATTGCTTGAAGCCAGTTGTTGATTCAGAGCTGCTGATGCTGTTGCTTCTGCTGTATTTCATTTGTTGGTGTATTGATTGGTTTTCTGAACTGTCTTGTTTGCTGTTTACCCTGCTGGGTTGAAAGTGAAGCCTGTTCACTTTTGCCTATTGTTTTCTAGGTTCGAGGTTGAGTGGGACTCCCTTGCCTCGCTTGTATTGCTGCATCCATGCATTTTACTGCTTTACTGTATATATCTGATATTGTTTCTGTTTCTGCCTATCCCGTAGGATCTCTGTTTCTCTCTGTGCAAGAGAGGAGCATGATAGACACTAGGTCTTAACCCATGCATGATAACATTAGGTTAGTTTGTTTCCCTTCGCAACCGTAGTTTAGAGTTCTGTCTCTTTCTTTCTCAAAACAAACAGAAAAACACATAAAGATTTCAAACACAATAAAAGACACTTCTTCCGTAAAAGAATGTGAACTCATCAAAACGTCATTTTTGTCCGCTTGGACTATTAATCAGAAAAACCCTTTTTCAGAAGGTATAAAAACAATCAAGACAGACTTGTGTCGTACGTGGCCCGAACTACGTTTGCTCTGATCTTCCATGCCGTGTGGAAGTACGTAGGCATAGGACGCGATATCCTAGCGAGCAACCTTCCCCTCCTTTCCCGTAGGTAGGCGAACTACGTTGACTCTGATTTCTCGTTCCAGGCGAGAATACGTAGGCATAAAGTGCGATACTTTGCCGAGTCATTTTTATTTTCATTTTATTTTCTTTTTCACCCTTGACCTATAGTTTAGATAGAATAACAATCCATACCCGAAAACAAGCGTGGATCCCATCGAGTACGATGGACGTGAGGGGTGCTAATACCTTCCCCTTGCGTAACCGACTCCCGAATCCAGGTTTTGGTTGCGATGACCATACCTTTCCCGTATTGTGCGAGGTTTACTCTGAGCGTTTCCTTTCCCTCCCGTGGGATAAATAACGCACGGTGGCGACTCTTCTGTTCAGCCGGCGCCGATTTTCGCAGTAGCGACAGCTGGCGACTCTGCTGGGGATCCAACGTCCCCTGGCTGCTAAGGACTGCGATAGTCCTTATGCATTTGGGATCCAACGTCCCTTGAGAGAGTCAATCCTAACGCTTGTTTTCCCGTCGAGGATTTTGTATGGAGTTATTGTATATTTCTAACCTTGTATTTTCAGCTTTATATATACTGTTTATTATTGCTGTATCTGGGGTGTGACGGGTGTTCTGATATTGAGAGATAAGCCGGACCTGGGCTTGAGTGCACCTAGAATTAGAGTAGAAATTAGTGGGCGCCCGCTTGCTTTGCTTGCTTCGGTGTCCCATGAAATCTACACTCAGACGAGGTTCCTCTGGTTGGCCTCCTGCCCCTTCCTTTGGTTGGCGTGGGTTGCTGGTTAGTTGGATTGTCGACTCTGGGGACCGATCATTTGGAAGTTGGCTGAGTGAGGCCTCTTCAGGATTTGATGATGCCACTCCTTCTGGGAATCGTATCATCAACCCTGAAAGTCTGTGACGCCGACGACCGCATAGGATGCCGTACCTTGTGCCAGTTATAGGGCCACCCACCTGTGAGGGGATTTGGGGTTATGCAGGTAACTAGACCTCCAGATTACCGGTTATTTTTTGATCAGAGATCCGGGTTATTTATGGAGAGTTATGAGGTCTGTCAGAGACCATGTGGAGATTTATTCTGAGGTCTGTCAGAGACCATTTGGAGATGTATTCTGAGGTCTGTCAGAGACCAGTTGGAGATGTGTTATGAGGTCTGTCAGAGACCAATTATGGATATGATTTGAGGTTTATCAGAGACCAGGTGGAGTTATGGTTTGAGGTCTGTCAGAGACCAGTGTTGGAGTTCTATTTTAGGTCTATCTGAGACCAGGGTTGATGACTTCTGGATGGTCTATCTGAGACCTTTCTTGATTGGGTTTAGGCTATTCAGCTGCAGCTTTGGTCCCTGTTGAATGTTACTTGCATTGCATCCCTGCATATACATTATCATTTGCATTTCGCTAACGTGTGTCTGTGCTGCAGGTGCATTTGCATTTCCCTAGTTCTAGTGCCCAGACTTCTGAGTGTTTGATCATGACTAGCTTAAGGAGAACGGTTGCTTACAAATTGCCTACGCCTGATATTGTTCCTTTATTGGGGTTGATCTCTCTTGCTGATGAGGGTGTTCGTAGGAGTTTCCGGATGAGTTATGGTAGATTACTGAGATTGGTGTGCAAACCTACAGAGGTAGAGTTAGATGGGCTGTATGCTTTGATGCAATTCTACGACCCTGCTTTGAGGTGCTTCACGTTCTCTGACTTTATTATGGGACCAACCCTGGAGGAATACGCTGAGTATGTTGAGCTGCCTGTGCAGAACCAGGTTCCGTTCATCCATTTTGATGCCAAACCCAAGCCGGAGGAATTGGCAAAAGCCTTGCATGTTGATGCTTCTGAACTTGTGACTACTGTTTCCCGTGGAGTTCCAGGCTTCTCATTTCAGTTCTTAGTTGGTAAAGCCCAAGAGTACGCCAAGAATGGGTGCTGGGTTGCTTTCAATGCTGTGTTGGCCTTGTGCATTTATGGCATAGTTTTATTCCCCAATATACCGGATTTTGTGGACTTCGATGCTTTCTACTTGTTTGCCGCTGGTAATCCTGTACCTACTTTACTCGGAGATCTCTACCACTCGCTGCATTACAAGAATGAGAAGGGAAGAGGGAAGAATGTTCATCTGTGTGTGCCCTTATTGAGTATGTGGTTTGAGAGTCACCTTCCTAAGAGAGGATCTGCTGCAGAGACTACAGTTCCAGTTGGTTGGCCGGAGCGTTTGATGAGGTTATCGTCGGAAGATATGGAGTGGTTTGATAGAGATTTGTTGGGATCTGAGCTCATCTTTAGTTGTTCTGGTTACCCTAATGTGCCATTGATAGGAAGAAAAGGGTGTATCAATTACAACCCTTCTCTATTCATTCGCCAGTTTGGATATGCGCTGAAGAATCCACCTCAAGAGGAAGAAGTACAGGAATCTCTGTATTTCACCGGTGACGTGAAGGGGGAGTTATTAGCCAAGTTGCGACATGCTTGGACGCGTATTAACCGCAAAGGGAAGCCGTTGTTGGGAAAGAATGACTGTCAGGCCTATGCACCTTATAGAGCTTGGATTCAGGAGAGGGCTAGTCAGTTGAAGATGCCGTTTCCAGAGGCACCAATTCTTGATCCTATTCCGGTAGAAGAGCCGACCACTGTTTCTAGGGAAGTCTATGAACAAGTTGTGAGGGAGAAAGAAGCCTTAATGAAGATTAATGAAGGGTTAGAGCAAGAGCTAGCCCAGGCACGCAGTGAGAAGAACAAGGCCGTATATGCTTTCCAACAACAGATTGAGCTGGTAAACAGGTTAGGAGCTGAGTTGACCGAGGAAAAGAAAAAGCGCGAACGTCTGGGGCAAGAGTTCAGAAGTTCCCATGACATGCTGGAAGCCAAAAAGAAGGCGCTTGACGCAGCACACCGAGAGATATCTTCTTGCAACAAGACTTGGAATGCTACACTCACTAACAACAAGCAGAGGGAAGATAAGCTAAAGCAGCAAATTTCCGACCTCGAGGAGAAGTTGAAGTCTAGCATCAAGAAGTGTGAGGAGGAAGTGATGAACCGGTATAGTGTCCAGCATGCACTGAACAAGGCAATCAAATCCAGAGATGAAGCAGTGTCCCAGAAGCGAAAGCTAGAAGATTGCTTCGGAGAAGCGGCATGGGAAGAAACTGCTGAAGACGTACGCCGTGTCCTTAAGAAGAGAAACCAGCTTGTTGAAGGGCTGCTTGATCGACCAAGCCATCCGGAGACCAAGAAGTTGATAGAGGAGTACCAGACTTTTGGGAGGATCTGACCTGATCATTCCATTATTTGTATGCTTTATTTGCATAGTGCTGACCATCACCAGGATTGTTGGTTGAGGTCATGCCATCTTTGTACTCTCAGTGATATTGTACCCTGGGCTTATTGATTCTCTCCGTTATATATGAGGCTTTCTATGATTCAGCTCCGATATTCCTATTGTCAACACTGTCACCGCACCGGCACCTTCGCACTAGAACTGGGGGAATGAACTTCCCTAATGCACAGACACATTGCATTGCATTCATATTCATATTGCATAACAGGTAATCTTTGAATGGTGTCTTATCTCCTGCTTTGATTCAGGTACTTAACAGGATTCCAGATCAACATCCGCACCGCTATTCTACACGATCCAACTGTCGGAAAGTCATGGACCAGATTCAGAATGAGATGCAGGATGTACGCGAGAAGCTCGCCCTCTTCATGCAGACCATGGAGGCTATAGCAAAAGGGCAAGAGAATTTGCAGGCCATGGTCCAGCCTCTGTTGGCTCGCAACGCTGGTCATGGTAACGAAGATCATCAGTCTGTCCGGGTTGATACTGCTCATGGAGATGGCACTCCAACGCCGGTGGCTCCGCCTGTCGTCAATGTGAATGCTGCTAACGTCAACAACGCTACCGCTGCTGTGAATGGTAACGTCGGAGTTGGAAATGAAACTGCTGTCCATAACGCTGGGCTGGGTGATGTCAATGTGGGAGATAATCTCGGAGGTAATGGCTTTGTCAACGCTGGGTTCGGATTCAACGATCAGGGATTCGACAATACTGGCAAGTATGGCTTTAATGCTCAAGGCTTTGGGCAAGACGGTTATGGCATGGTCAATCAGGGCTACGGAGGTTTTGGAAACGGAAACGGTGCTGGTTTTATGACTGGTGGTCTTGCTGGAGGTGTTCAAGGGTATGGCAACAGAGGCCGAGTTCCGGGGATGAATCAGGTCAGAGCCGGACGTAATAATGCGTATGATGGATACGGGGCTGGAAACGGTATGTGGCAAGAGGATCAACAGGAAGACGCCTTCTCTGGAGGAGGCTTTGAAGGGCCGATGGATGATTCTCAAAAGATTAGAATGCTGGAAGAGCAAATGAAGGGAGTCCTAAACCAGAGTGCTGTGGGTCTGGACATGGCAACTATGGGCTTGGTACCTGGCTTGAGGGTGCCCATTAAATTCAAAGCGCCTGCGTTCGATAAGTACAAAGGAGATACATGTCCGAAAGTTCATGTACGAGCTTATTACAGAAAAATGTCTGCATACTCCACTGACGAAAGAATGCTCATGCATTTCTTTCAGGATAGCCTATCGGGTCCTTCCTTAGAGTGGTACATGGGGTTGGAGCCCACTGATATCAAGACTTGGAAGCAATTAGCGGAGGCGTTCGTAGCCCATTACAAATATAACAGTGATCTGGCACCCAATCGGGTCCAGTTGGCCGGGCTTTCGCAGAAGAAGGGGGAGAGTTTTAAAGAATACGCGCAAAGGTGGCGCGATATGGCTGCCAGGGTTCGTCCTCCTGTGGAAGATAAAGAAATGAACGATATGTTTGTTGGTACATTCACCGGGCTGTTTCATGATATGTTGTTTCATACTTCTCTGGCCAGTTTTTCAGACCTGATTCTGATGGGTGAAAAGATTGAGCGGAACATTAAGCAAGGAAAGTTCCAAGTCGATGAGTCAGCTGCGTCTGGCAGTAATAGGAAAGCTTATGGTGGGCGCCGTCAGGGCGAAGCTAGTGCGGTATTTGGAGGCCGAGGCCGAGGCCGAGGCAGGGGAAGAAATCCATATCGTCAGCAGCAGCAAGTGTCGAGTGTCACTATTCCTTATCAACAGCAGCCAATCCAGCAACAACAACAGGTTCAGCAGCAACCAATGCCACAGCAGCAGCAGCCTCAGCAGGGGGCACAGCAAGCTCAGAGAAGATTCCAGGGTGGTAAGCCGAGAAGGGTGTTCGAGAAGCCTCCCTCTAACTATGCTGATCTATTGCAGACCTTGTTGGGATTGAATCTGGTGGAGAAAAGAACCTTGGCACCGATAACGGGAACTCCCCCGTTCGGCTATGATGCAAATAGGCGCTGCGAGTTTCATTCTGGGGCCCCGGGCCATGATATAGAAGGTTGTCATGCTTTTAAGCACGTTGTGCAGGATCTCTTGGACAACAAGTCTATCAACTTCGGAACGACCGGTGCGAATATAGTCCAGAAACCCATGCCTAATCATGGGGCGAATGCCGTGCTGACTGAGGAAGGTCTGAATCTGATTATGAATGTTGAGGATTTAAAGACGCCGCTGAGCGAAATAAAAAGCCGACTGTTGCAGGGGGGTGTTTACCCGGGTTGTAATGAGTACTGCTTAGATTGTTGGGCCCTGTCTGGGGGGTGTGAGGATTTGAAGAAAGGCATTCAGGCCTTGATTGATGAAGGTGTATTGCAGTTTGATAGAACAGCAACTGACGAGCCGGCAGGGGCAGTAATGGATAATCGGAGTGATGTTGCCACAGTGACAATTCCTAGGAAGACGATCACTATTTCAGCACCAGCTCAGCGACCACCGATTACTATAACTAAAGCCGGGCCAATCCCGTATGAGAGCACGAAAGCGGTTCCATGGTCATATGGGCTAGAGGTGTATTGTGACGGGATTAAAATCGATGTTAACAAGCAGTCAGCGGAGGTTGTGGATAATGTTGTGGGCTCAGGAGGCATGACGAGGAGCGGCAGAATCTTTATATCTCCTGAAGTAGAGGCCGAAAGGCTAGCGAAAGGAAAGGGGAAAGCGGTGGAAAATGTTCCGGTTCAAGCAAATGAAAAAGAAGCAGCATCTAAGGATGTCGAAGAATTCATGCGCTTAATTCGGAAGAGCGACTATAAAATCGTGGAGCATCTGCAGCAAACGCCATCCAAAATATCTATTCTGTCATTGCTGTTGTGTTCGGAAGCCCACAGGAATGCTTTGCTGAAAGTCCTGGACACTTCTTTTGTACCACAGGATGTCTCCGTAAACCAGCTAGAAGGAGTATTGGCACATGTAAATGCGGGCCACAGTCTGGGCTTTACTGATTTCGACTTGACTCCGAAAGGAAGGGATCATAACATGGCATTACATGTATCTGTTGAGTGCAGAGGGTCGACAATGTCGCACGTATTGGTTGACACCGGGTCGTCTTTAAATGTGCTGCCTAAGAAGGCTATGATGAAGCTGGATGTTCGAGGGATTTTGTGTACACCAAGTGATTTGGTGGTCAGAGCGTTTGACGGCACGCGGAGAACAGTCTTCGGATCGATTACATTGCCTCTGCAAGTGGGGCCGGAAGTGTTTGCCACGGAGTTTTATATCATGGATATACAGCCTGCGTACAGCTGCTTGCTGGGAAGACCTTGGATTCACGGGGCAGGGGCAGTCACGTCAACCCTGCATCAGAAGTTAAAGTATATGGTCGGAGACAGTGTAGTCACCGTGTGCGGAGAAGAAGACATCCTGGTCAGCCATCTTTCTTCGTTTAAATATGTGGAAGTCGACGGGGAGATCCACGAGACGCCATGCCAGGCATTCGAAGGTTTGCGCATGAAGGACAAGAGTCCCGGGCCAAGCAAAGCGCCAGAGATAGCCGTCTCTTCGTATAAAGAGGCTCAAGCGCTAGTGAAGGCAGGAGAAGCCAAAGGCTGGGGCAAAGTATTGGACATTCCGGTGAAAATGGACCGGTTCGGACTGGGGTACCGACCGTCGTCATCAACTCCTTCTGTGGGGGCCCCTCATTTCAGAAAGTCAATCACCATCTCTGCCAGTGGAGTATGCCATGAATCTGTCAACGCTGCTTCAGAGTCAGATGAAGGGGACAGTGACTGTGATATGGATGCCTGGATTCAGCCAAGCACGCCAGGACAAGGACTGTGCAACTGGTCTATTCAGGAGCTTGTTCCTGTGACTTTTAAACAGTAATGCTTTGCTTTATTAATTGTTGAATAATCTGATGTCTTGCCCGGGGCATCAGGATTTGCTTAGGGCTGTGTTGTTATAAACATTGCTTCGTTAATCATTAAATAAATGGCGTTTTTCATGTGCAAATACTGTAATCCCTGTCTTTCTTGTTTTGTATTTTTCAATAAAATGGCAACGTGGTTATCCGCTTTATACGCATTTTGAAGCACTTAACCCTTTCTTTTGCAGGATAACATTTTCAGATGACATCTTTGAGCCACCTATGACTCGTCCCGACTTCGAGCACCCGGTATTCCAGACCGAAGAAGAGGTTGTCGAAGATAGCGACGTTCCTGAAGAACTGTCTTGGTTAGTGAAGCAAGAGGAAAGAGCCATTCTGCCTCACGACGAGGTTATCGAAATTATCAACTTGGGGTCGGAAGGGGTTGAGAAAAATATTCGTATCGGAGCCGCACTGCAGAGTGATATCAAGCAAAAACTGGTTGAAATGCTCCGAGAGTATAATGATGTATTCGCTTGGTCGTATCAAGATATGCCAGGGCTCGATACAGATATGGTTGTGCATCGTCTGCCACTGAAAGAAGACTGCCCGCCTGTCAAACAAAAACTTCGCAGAACGCGACCAGATATGGCAATGAAGATTAAAGAGGAGGTTCAGAAACAGTGGGACGCTGGTTTCCTGGCTGTGACGAAGTATCCTTCATGGGTTGCTAACATCGTACCAGTGCCAAAGAAAGATGGCAAGGTTCGAATGTGCGTGGATTATAGAGATTTGAATAAAGCAAGCCCAAAAGACGATTTTCCACTTCCTCATATCGACGTGTTAGTTGATAATACCGCTCAATACTCTGTATTCTCCTTCATGGATGGCTTTTCAGGCTATAATCAAATTAAAATGGCGCCAGAGGATATGGAGAAGACTACTTTCATAACGCCTTGGGGAACATTTTGCTATAAAGTGATGCCCTTTGGTTTGAAAAATGCTGGGGCAACGTATCAGCGTGCGATGACAACTCTCTTTCATGACATGATGCATAAAGAGATTGAAGTTTATGTTGACGATATGATTGCCAAATCCCAGACGGAGGAAGAGCATCTGGTGAATCTGTTGAAGTTGTTTAAAAGGCTTAGGAAGTTCAGGCTGAGGCTGAACCCTAACAAATGCACCTTCGGGGTGAGATCGGGTAAACTCCTGGGGTTCATAGTAAGCGAAAGAGGAATAGAGGTCGATCCTGCTAAAATAAAAGCGATCCAAGAAATGCCGACGCCTAAAACAGAGAAAGAGGTGCGCGGGTTTTTAGGGAGATTGAACTACATTGCTCGGTTCATATCTCACCTAACGGCCACGTGTGAACCATTATTCAAACTCTTGAAGAAAGATCAAGCTGTAACGTGGAACGATAATTGTCAAAAGGCGTTCGATAAAATAAAGAAGTATCTGCAGGAGCCTCCTATTTTGATACCCCCAGTGGCAGGGAGACCCTTGATAATGTATTTGACGGTTCTTGAGGGGAGTATGGGTTGCGTTCTCGGTCAACACGACGGGACGGGGAGAAAAGAGCATGCAATCTACTATTTGAGTAAGAAATTTACGGACTGTGAATCTCGATATTCAATGCTGGAGAAAACTTGCTGCGCGCTAGCCTGGGCCGCCAAGCGTTTGAGGCAGTACATGCTGAATCATACAACCATGCTCATCTCGAAGATGGATCCGATCAAATATATATTCGAGAAGCAGGCGCTGTCAGGTAGAATTGCCAGGTGGCAGATGATCTTGACTGAATATGATATTCAATACGTCTCGCAAAAGGCAATAAAGGGGAGTGTGTTGTCTGAATATCTGGCGGAGCAGCCTATTGAAGAGTATCAATCGATGAGATTTGACTTTCCTGACGAGGATATCATGTATCTCAAGATGAAGGATTGTGAAGAGCCGTTACCAGACGAAGGACCAGAGCCGGGGTCCAAATGGCAGATGATATTTGATGGAGCTGTGAATGCTTACGGTAGCGGAATAGGGGCAATTATCACTACGCCGCACGGGTCGCACATCCCGTTTACTGCCCGATTGACCTTTGCCGTTACCAACAATGAGGCCGAATACGAAGCTTGTATAATGGGGCTTGAAGAAGCCATTGATTTGCGAATCAAACATCTAGACGTATACGGAGACTCAGCTCTAGTGGTGAATCAGATCAAAGGGGAATGGGAGACACGTCAGCCCAAGTTGATACATTACATGAATTATGCAAGGAGATTGTTGCCTTTCTTCGACAAAGTTGAATTGCATCATGTGCCGCGGGCAGAAAATCAAATGGCTGACGCCCTTGCCACTTTGTCTTCCATGTACAAGGTCAATTTCTGGAACGAAGCTCCCCAGATCACTATCTCTCGGTTGGACAGGCCAGCTTATGTATTTGCTATTGATGAAGCGTCTGATGGCAAACCGTGGTATTTTGATATCCTTAATTTCCTGAAGAATAAAGAGTATCCGGCTGGGGCATCCAGTCAAGATCAGAAGACTCTCAGGAGATTAGCGGGTAATTTCTACTTGAACCCAGATGGCGTCTTATACAGAAGGAACCACGACTTGGTGTTGTTGCGTTGTATAGACGAAAAAGAGGCAAAGCTTCTCATGGAGGAAATTCACGAAGGTGCATTCGGGACGCATGCTGGCGGGCATGCTATGACGAGAAAACTGCTGCGGGCAGGTTATTTTTGGCTGACGATGGAAACTGATTGTTTCAAATTTGCAAGAAAGTGCCACAAGTGCCAAATCTATGCTGACAAAATACATGTGCCTCCGAGTCCTCTAAATGTGATGTCATCTCCATGGCCATTCTCAATGTGGGGAATCGATATGATCGGAAAGATTGAGCCGACGGCTTCTAACGGGCATCGGTTCATCCTCGTAGCAATCGATTATTTCACCAAGTGGGTGGAAGCGGCGTCTTACGCAAATGTAACGAAGCAAGTGGTGGCTAGATTCATCAAGAGAGATATCATTTGCCGATATGGAATTCCCGAGCGAATAATCACGGATAATGGTTCTAATCTGAACAACAAAATGATGAAGGAGCTCTGTCAGAATTTCAAGATCGAACATCACAACTCCTCCCCTTACCGACCCAAGATGAATGGCGCTGTCGAAGCGGCCAATAAGAATATCAAGAAAATCGTCCAGAAAATGGTGGTGACGTATAAAGATTGGCATGAAATGCTACCTTTCGCTTTGCACGGTTATCGTACGACGGTACGCACATCAACCGGGGCAACTCCGTTCTCGTTGGTATACGGAATGGAGGCGGTATTACCATTGGAGGTTGAGATCCCTTCTCTGAGGGTATTGCGAGACGTTCAGCTGGACGAGGCAGAATGGGTAACGAATAGATTGAATCAATTGAGTTTGATGGATGAGAAGAGGCTAGCTTCTCTGGCATACGGTCGTTTGTACCAAAGACGAATGAAGAAAGCGTACGACAAGAAGATACTTCCGCGAAGCTTTCAGACGGGCGACCTTGTGCTGAAAAGGATTCTCCCGCCGCAAGCAGATCACAGGGGCAAGTGGACCCCCAATTACGAAGGGCCATACGTTGTCAGTAAGGTCTTTTCAGGAGGAGCTTTATTGTTGTCCACCATGGACGGGGAAGACTTTGCATCACCTGTGAATTCGGACGCAGTTAAAAAATACTTTGCTTAAAATAGACCCGCTGGACAGAAAAAAGAGAGTCCAGGCAAAAATGGGGCATCCTGGCGAACCAAAAACAGAATGAAAGGTTCGGGCAAAAGTTAGGGATAAAATTGAAAAAATGTACACCCGCGAAGTTGAAAACCTACACTGGGCGGCTTCGGCAAAAAGGGGTATCCCGGTGAACTGAAAACCCGCAAAGGGCGGTTCACGCAAAAGTTAGGGATGAGAAAAGCAAATGACTGCGGTCCGAATTTGGTATTCAATGAGCATCAATGCGGGAGAATATGTTTGAGGAGTCAGTTATCGGATACAACCTCTTCAGAAGTGGGGATACCGGGAAAGTATTAGAGTCGGACGAGTCATGGGAGGATCAGTTCGTGGTGTTCATCTCCATCCAGTTGCCGACATGTGTACAAAATTTAATTTGTCAATATTTATGCTTCTTGTGAATACTTGCATACTTGTATATTTGCTTTGTGTGGCTTCCTCTTTTCAGGAGTTACATCCCGTGTACAAAAACTCCGCCCATTCAGGGGCCCAATCAATGAAAATGTGTTATTCAGCACTTGATGCCTGTTCTTTACTGTTTTGCGCATGATAAAACGCCTAAGTTTATTGAAGCTAGCATGAGTATAACATCACTGGCCCTTGCCAGCAATCGTTAAAGCTTTGAATTAACTGAGTGTAACGTCACTAACCTGAATCGATTTGGATTGCATAGGCTTGTCGTGTTGTGTTTGTGCTGTTGCAGGTTTCATAACCGTACGAGGAAGGTGATCAAAAGATTGCGATAGTGAAGGGCTTGATCCCCACGCAGGTCATGCATGTTCTTCCTGAAGAAGGATAGAATTCTCCAGCTAGCCGTAGCTTATCCAAAGGACGTGCTCCAGAGAAGTTACTCGTCCTCAGCAGAGTTTGGTGATTCCGGGATCGTAAGGCTGTATTCAGACAGGTTCATCTCCCCCCGCAGGGTCCTGCATTCTCCCCCGGCGGAGTCAGTAAATTTTCCCCAAGAGAATCCAGCCATCCCCAGCGGAGTTCTCTTTTCAGCAAGTGTTCTTTCCTTCCAGTGGAATCCGAAGATCAAGACTCTCCCCAGCAGGGTTGATGGTGGGTCCTGTCATTTATTTTGTCAGAGATACCGTGTGATATTAGTTCACTCTCCAGCAGAGGCTCAATCATACCAGGCGCATCTGCTATTCCCCAGCAGGGGGTTACCTCCGCCAGGTATTTGGTTTGAGTTATATTCCCCAGCAGGGGGTTATTTCAACAAGACGTGTGGTTTGAGTTCCCAAATTCCCAGCAGGGTCGACTTCATCCTACCAGCATTTATTTTGCTGGAATAATTTTGTAGCATCAGGCTATCCCCGGCGAGTCGGCGTTACCCTTCCAGCATTTATTTTTGCTGAAAGTAGTTTCTGTACTCCAGTAGTTCAGGTGGAGAGAGCTCTTGCTCAAATAAATCACCAAACAGTCAAGATCTCGGCAGGAGGTATTCAATGACAATGTCAGTTTCGGCGGTATTCCCCCACAGAGTTATCGTGATAAAACTCTCTTTGTCTCCAGCAAAGTCATTTATGCAAATGCATCTTATCTTCCCCAGCCAGAGTGGCCAGGATAAGTGTCTTCTTATCCCCAAGCAGAGTTCGTTTGTCATCAACGAGTCGCATGAATCAGAATTTCGAAGCAGGTGTCCGATAGTTGGTTTTCAGACATCCCCAGTAGAGTTCATCTCGAAGTCGCTGTCACGTCAGTGCTGAGCAGTTTGTGGGAAAGGATCATTGAAGAATTAAGTCCTGACGTGGACCATTTACTCCTAGAATGACGGGGTTTCTTCAGAAGTGGGCGTCCTAACGTGGACAGGTTTGTTTTACCGGATTGATAAGGTGTGTTAATCCTGACGTGGATAGATTCGGTCTCTCGAAATTTGGAGAAAGGGAGGTCATGACGTTGACAAAAGATTGGTTACTCCTCGTGTTGGTGTCCTGACGTGGATCATGTGTTTGCAGCAGATATCTTTATTCGTAATGGTGAAATGTGCGTCCTGACGTGGACAAGTTTGTAGTTCTTTGTGATGACAAGATACAAGAGTCCTGACGCGGACAAATTTATCCTTCTTCGTGTTGTTGGCAAAGGGTAAGTCCTGACGCGGATATTTCCCCAGCAAGTCGAAGACGTGTGAGTCCTCACGCGGACAAGTCTTATTTCCTCAGTGAATCGAAGATGCCTGAGTCCTTACGTGGATAAATCAAGACGAGATCAGTGTCCTGACGCGGGCAGATCAAAGAGATTATTGATTCCTAACGTGGAAAGATGTAGTCCTTACGCGGACCTATCAACAGAAGTGATTCCTAACGTGGAAAGACGGAGATTCCTAACGCGGAAAAGATGGAGTCCATACGCGGACGTGTCAGAAGATAGTTTCCTTACGTGGAAATGACAGTATTCCTAACGTGGAAAGAAGAGAGTCCTTACGTGGACAGATTTAGAACCAAAGGTGAATTCATTACGTGGAAAGATCGGAGTCCTGACGCGGACAGATCAAAGAAGGTATTCCTAACGTGGAAGAAGAAGTTTATTCCTTACGCGGAGAAATTGGGGTCCTGACGTGGATAGATTCGAGAAGTTGAGTCCTGACGTGGACAAGTTCAGAAATAGTTGTATTCTTTACGTGGAAAGATTGGAGTCCTGACGCGGACATGTCAAATGGCATTGGAGTCCTTACGTGGACAGATTGATGTAGTTTTCTTTACGTGGAAAGAAGATTGCTTCCTAACGTGGAAAGATAAAAGCGTTACTCCTAACGTGGACGATGTGATTCCTATCGTGGACAGGTGTTACTCCTAACGTGGAAGAGTTTTTCCTAACGTGGACGATTCAGTTTACGGAAATGCAGGTGAATTATCCCCAGCGGAGTTGCCGAGATTTTCCTGGGTTGACAGTAAGGGGAGTCCTAACGTGGACAAGTTTTAGTTGAGATTTCTTCGTATCGACGACAGACAGAGTCCTAACGTGGACAAGCAAGCAATCTGTTATGACAGAATCCTCTTCAGAACGATGAAGACAATCCCCAGCATGGTCGTGCGAGATCAGTGGGTTATTGTAACAGTCAGATTCAGCTGACGAATGTCATTCCCCAAGCAGGAGCGCAGTTTATTTCTGCGGTTGGCAAATTTCTGGTTTCACTAGTATTCAACCGTCTCGTACCGCGAATGTCTGAAGGCTCCGGGCTCTTCATCCAATCGGGTCCAAGTCGCTTGAATAGGGGCAGCTGTTGCACCCTAAAATTTGCCCAACCTTATTCCTTGGTTTATGTTTCATCATCATTAGCATTTGTATGTAGAGTCATGTACATAGACTAACCATCTGCATAGCATAAGCATAGCAAGTCATTCAACAGGGGACCAATCATTATTTTCATCTCTAGAGGCCTATCAAGAGGTTATTATCCTAATTCAATCTCATTCAAGTCATCAGGAAAGAATTTGAAAGCAAAGAGTTCAGCAGATCAAGCCTTGAGCCCATCTCCTAGCTGAGGGTATCTGAGGGTCAACAAGAGGGTTGTGAGCTGTGAATGGAGAGCATGAGGAGTATCTAGACATTATGAGAGACTTAGAAAGTCATTTGGAGAAGGAGACAAGTCATTGATGAGTGCACAAGAGCTATAGTTGAAGACAGTCAACTAGGGTTTCATCTGGGTCAACCCTAGGTCAACCCTAGGTCAATTGACTGACTTAAAAGGGCATTCAAGTCTATTGGAGAGATGTGGGGATCAACATTGGACATGGAGAATAAAGATATGGAGATATGACAAGGAGAATTCAAGAAAAATCAAGGAGAAGGGGAGTTACTAAATTAGGGTTTCTCTGTAAAATCCCCTAGTTTAGGTCAATTTCCAAGCAAGATAAGTCAAAATGCTAGCTTCAAATGGCTTCTTGGCCAACATGAAACTTGTAGAGGATCTCAAGACCTTTAATTTGAGTGGTGGAAGACCTCAAGGAGGTTTATGGAACTCAAGTTATGGTCCTTGCAAGTTACAGGTCATCTGGGGTGTCTGAATTTTTGTCTGTGAAAGTGACTTGACTTCCAAGCTAGTTTTACCCCTCAAGGAGATTTCAAATGAATTCTTGGTCAACATAAGAGTTGTTCCTCATTGTCTTAGCTTTCTAGAATGGTATGGTATGCCTTCATATGATGTGGAGAACTCAACTTATGGTCTTGGCAAGCAAAGGGTATTTTGGGCATTTGTGAATTACAGGTCATTTTAACCTATACCCAAAACTCATACAAGGAGGCCTCAAATGAAAAAACTTACAACATCAAACTTGCTCCAAATGGGATTTTAAGTCTAGAAAGAAGGTCACAAGTTATTGGAGAAGCTCATAGCATGGAGTTGCATGATAGGTCAAAATATGAACTAAAAAGGCTTATAAAGTGAATAATTTCAAGTTGAAAAGTGGTTTGGGAGATTTACAAGTCCAAATGGAGACTTCCAATATATGATTTTGAATGGAAAAACAATTCTAAGAACAATGGTTCACCCACTTTTTTGAGTTTAGAAGGAAAAAATGAAGTTATCCATGGTTGCTTATCATTTAAGAAACATAATCAAAAATGAGCCAAAGTTTGAAAACAAGGGAATGTGCAAGATGGATCTAGAATGTTCATTTGGGGTCTATATAAGCATGAAATGAGAATTTGGCAAGGGTTGGCCTCATTTGCACCAAGATTTTCACAAATTTCTCTCATACTTTTCATTGAAGTTTCATTCCAAATCTCACAAATTCCTCACCAATTTTCATCCACTTCAATTCAATCTTATTCAATCATCATCATAGATCATAATTGAAGCAAAGACTTGGTGGTTAGGATTCATTTTCGTGCATTATCTTCAAGAACCTCAAAACTGCAAATTCTGTTGGACAGCAAAATTCAAGCAAGGAATCACCAGAATATTGCATACAGAATCACATACACCAAGGATAGATCAAGATCCAACACCTAGAAGCTTCAGATCCACATCTTCCATAGCTGTTTTTTCAAGATTTCTCACAAGGTAAGTTTTCATTCAAACTGCTCGATCCAGTTAGTTAGACCTGATTTTGTTAGTTTAGATGCAATCTAGGTGGTTAGGAGATTAGTTTAGATGAATTTGGAGAGGTTTGGTGATGGTTGTGAGCAGGTGCAATGAACTGTTAAGATCAATATCTCTTAGATTAGTGTGTTATAATCGTGGCTTGATAGCATGTGTTAACCTCCATTAGTTGTAGTTCAATTTAGGCTAAGTCTGGGGAAGATTGGTGAGGGTCCATACCAGTGCATTTCAATGGTGGTCAGTATGTGATTCAATCGAATTTGTTGATGTGGTGAATTTCAAAGCGAATTGATGCCCTAAGCTTGTAGAGGGAGAGATTTGGAGCAGATTTCATGTTCACATCGTGTGGATTGGCTGCGTGTAGATGGAGAACAGAGAGGAAGAAAGTTGCTCGTGCATGGCTTCCATGGTGGCAGAAACCCTAGGTTCAGGTTGAATGAGGAAGAAGAGATAATCCTAGCCGTCCAATGAGTGTAAGACTCTTGACTTTTAGAGTGATCCAATGGCCTACATTCAATCTGAAAATTGGAGGGAGATTATCCTGGCCCTAAACGCACCGTTTCATTAATTGAAACGGGCGGGCCTGAGTTGGATTGTTATTCCCACCCCCGTGTGAGCCCAAAACCATTTTTCTCATGTGATTCTGTTGCTATTCTTACCCCCAGCGTCTTTTATTTGTTTTTTTAATGCTGAACGAAGCTGGGCCTTGTCCAAAACGCTACCAACACCCCCCTGTCTGAGGGCCCATCCAGATATCAACTGGGGCGAGTTACTCTTCATACCCCCCTCCCTCATTTTAATTCAATTTTATTTGTCTTAATTCATTCTAATTTTCACCAATTTTCATAAATTCATAAATAATTCATAAAAAATGCTTTTTAATTCATTCTTTTTACCATGTTTTCATTAAAATGTCTAGAATATTATAGGAAAATAAAATTTCATTTTTAGTTTTATTTCATATTTTTTACATATTTTCTAAATAAATGTCATAATAAATAGTTACATTTCATGCATTATTTTTATGATTTTTGTTCTCTCACATGCTTTGATATTTTTTGATCACTCTTTTCATATTGTTTAGATGAGAGGTTAAGCTTGTAGAAATATTTTAGTTCCCATTTTTAGGAGTTAATTTTAGGTGATTAATAAATACTTGAATATCATGAATAAAACTAGGGTTTTTAGGTGACAACTTAGGAGTTTAATTTCATCTCCCTTAGGACTTAGGGTTTGAATAGATTAGTTATGGGACTATAGGGGCTATGGGTAGTTATTAGATCCCTTAGAGAACAATTAGGATTCCCCTACTGATATTATTACTGTCTGTATATCTGCTGTCTGGTGTGGTGTGCCCTCTGGGGTTTATTGATTGTTTGTATGGGTATTGGGTTTGTCTGGGGCCCTGGGGAAGCTGAAGAATTGTGGAGATGAAGCCATTGAAGATTCAAATGCTGAAGATCAACTGTCAGAGTTGAGGAGGAGCTTCTTGCTATCAGTTGCTGAGGAGACTAGGGTTTAGGAGCTAGGCAGAGCTCTAGATTAGAATGATTATTTCTCAAACATGGATTGCCTTGTCTGCATCCATTCTTCTCTGTGATTCAGAGTCTCTCTAAGACACTCACCCCCTTCCTTTGGAAGGCTTGGTGATGGTGTCCATGAGATAGAACTCTTGAGAGAAAATGTCTCTTGTGTTAGAAGCAGTCTGTTCACCACCTTTGGTAGTCAGCTGATTGCTTAACACCCAATTCACTCTTGTGACCAATCCCTCATCCTGGAGGTTTGAGCTTGAGCCATTGCAGATGGAAGACTGATGATCAAAGCCCTTGCCTGAAGGTCATGAAGATGGAGATTAATGCTTGTTGAAGCCCGTAGCTGATTGGAGATTGCTTGAAGCCAGTTGTTGATTCAGAGCTGCTGATGCTGTTGCTTCTGCTGTATTTCATTTGTTGGTGTATTGATTGGTTTTCTGAACTGTCTTGTTTGCTGTTTACCCTGCTGGGTTGAAAGTGAAGCCTGTTCACTTTTGCCTATTGTTTTCTAGGTTCGAGGTTGAGTGGGACTCCCTTGCCTCGCTTGTATTGCTGCATCCATGCATTTTACTGCTTTACTGTATATATCTGATATTGTTTCTGTTTCTGCCTATCCCGTAGGATCTCTGTTTCTCTCTGTGCAAGAGAGGAGCATGATAGACACTAGGTCTTAACCCATGCATGATAACATTAGGTTAGTTTGTTTCCCTTCGCAACCGTAGTTTAGAGTTCTGTCTCTTTCTTTCTCAAAACAAACAGAAAAACACATAAAGATTTCAAACACAATAAAAGACACTTCTTCCGTAAAAGAATGTGAACTCATCAAAACGTCATTTTTGTCCGCTTGGACTATTAATCAGAAAAACCCTTTTTCAGAAGGTATAAAAACAATCAAGACAGACTTGTGTCGTACGTGGCCCGAACTACGTTTGCTCTGATCTTCCATGCCGTGTGGAAGTACGTAGGCATAGGACGCGATATCCTAGCGAGCAACCTTCCCCTCCTTTCCCGTAGGTAGGCGAACTACGTTGACTCTGATTTCTCGTTCCAGGCGAGAATACGTAGGCATAAAGTGCGATACTTTGCCGAGTCATTTTTATTTTCATTTTATTTTCTTTTTCACCCTTGACCTATAGTTTAGATAGAATAACAATCCATACCCGAAAACAAGCGTGGATCCCATCGAGTACGATGGACGTGAGGGGTGCTAATACCTTCCCCTTGCGTAACCGACTCCCGAATCCAGGTTTTGGTTGCGATGACCATACCTTTCCCGTATTGTGCGAGGTTTACTCTGAGCGTTTCCTTTCCCTCCCGTGGGATAAATAACGCACGGTGGCGACTCTTCTGTTCAGCCGGCGCCGATTTTCGCAGTAGCGACAAAGACCAGCACGTGGTCTTCGCCCTGGGTCAAATGCCCCGTGATCTTCAGAAGATGTGTAGTTGTCTGTTGACGTGTCCCTGCATGGGAGGCACGTGGAGACCGTGGGGAAGACATGTGAGAGCTCCCTGTGGATGTTGGGAGGATTGAGCCTTCATTGGGCCATCCCCGACGAGGGGCTGAGTTGGGTCGTGCCCGACGGTGGGCCAACCTCTAGTCCAGTTCAAAACAGGAGCCCCCCAAGTCGTTGCTCCGAAGCAGAGGAGTAATTACTTAGGAGTCAGTTCGGGAGTCGAGGACCTGTCTGGAGGAGAAACGTGCGTGTCCGAAACACTAGGCTCGGGGACAAAGCGTGTGGCCAAAATAAGTAACTTGCTCGCTCGAACAGGAGCTCGCGGGGAGGTTTGTCCATCAGATGCAATCCTGGCTCTTTTCTTCCTTCTCCCCTGGGTATGTCCTCGTTGGGAGTTCTGGTTGACTATTTGGCGAAGATGGAAAAGAACAGCCACGTTTGGTCCTCGAGCACGAGGGAGAATCAAGAGGGCACGCATGGTGTCTTCTAAGGCCACGTGTCACGAGTAATCAATGCCTAGGGTGTCTAGGCGTAGGGGTACTTGAGTGCCTAGTGATGCCTTGCTTCCCGTGCTAGGATTATAAATATGGGGAAATTCTCCTTCATTTTCATTTCCCTTTCATTTCAGCTAGAATTTTTTCCAAGCTCTCTCCGCTCCCCAGACTGCATCCGCCGTCATCCTCGCTGTCAGCCTTTCTATGTCGTTCAGATCTTCTTCCTTCAAGTAAGTTTTTGTTTCCTTTTCCATCTTTTTATGGGCTATCCTATGACTTTTCCAGGGAGCTTGTAGAGTTACGGGGAATGCAAGAGTTTTCCGGCGACTTCCATGAAGTTTCCGGCAGGGCTATGAGTTTTATGGCTGAGCTCATAAAGTTTCCGGCCGAACTTATGAAGTTTCTAACTAAGACACTGGGAAGTTCATGAGGATTCTGGAAGCTTCATGAAGTTTCTGATGAAGGCCTCGAGGATCTGTGATAAAGGTCTCGGGGAGCCTTGCTCCTTGCAAGTGTGCGAACATTATAAGAAAGTCTTTGTCGAGGAGTTTTCCCGTGTTTACTGGGGTTTTCTCACGCGAGGAGCCTCTTTTTAAGGAGGCTTGCCGTCTCGCGTCGACGAGAGTTTCTTCGTGGATGAGTCACCATCGGGGAGGGGCTTGCTACTCTGTGTCGGGGAGGATCTGTCAAAGAGCTCCTCGTCGCTCCCTTCACCCTTTCACTTGATTTGCAGTGGAAGGGTGGATTTGATCTTGGAAGTTGAATTCATCATTTTCCTCTATTTTTCAAGTAAAATGGCCATAAAGGATAAAGGGCGTCATTCATATCGACGAAGAAGCTGAGTCTAACACACCCGTCAAACACGCCGGGGCCAAACGAGTTCGTACGCCCGAAGATTGGGCCAAGCAGGAACCTTTTAACATCAAGTCGCATTTTGCGCTCGATGATATGAACACCTTCGCCACTGTCGAGAACCTGGACACTGACGACCAGCTATCTTACGAAAAGATAGTTGAATTCCTCTTCGGTTTCACTCCTGCCAAATGCGTCTACAAGGATGGGATTTTCATCCTCGACGAGCGCGGAGAGGTTCATCGCGAGGCTCGCTTGATTAACACCAAGGCCCTCCTCGAATGCGGGTCCCGTGAGGAAGCCTTGAGGTTCTAAGGTAGTGAATCTTTTCTTTACCCGGGCGCCTGCCTTTTTCATTTTTGTACTGACTCAATTTTACTTGTTCTCTGTCGCTGGCTAGATATCGAATGTACATGAACGTATAATGAAGCTTGTGGCGGCCAAGGACGGGAAGAAGGCTGCCAAGGGTAGAGTCTCTCAGATCCAGCAAATACTGAAGCCTGAGCAAGGAGATGGTGGTTCCTCCTCTCCCTAATGCATCTAGTCTCCTCCCACGCAGGAGACTTCATCCAAACGACTGCACACCGAGGAACCCGTACTTGTCGACCTCGGTGAGAGCACGCATGTGGAGAAGTTTATGCTACCCCCTTGCCACCTCCATCGTGACTTATTCTTCAGGGATAACTCCCTGGCTGTGGTTGATGATGAAACCAAGGCAATCATGGGGATCAATAGAGTGGCCAAAAGACAATCATTAACCAAGGACATGGCCGCCATGATGAGGATTTTTGAAACGACCTTGGTCCTCAATGATGAAACCAACCCGACCTCTGATTTGAAAAAGTTGCAGAACGAGAACATTATCCTTGCTACGGAGAAAAATAAGGCGGAGTGCAATCAGCTCAAGGCTAAGACGAGGTACAAAGCCCAGGTGTGCCTCCTCCACGAGATGAACGAAATACGGGAAGAGCTTAAGGAAACCAAGGGGGAGCGGGATTGGCTGCTGACTAAGGTGGCTGAGCTGGAGGCTGATGCTAAGCCTGCAAAGGATGAAACAGAGGAGGAAAAAGCTTTTGCAGACCGCAGTGCCTTGGTCGCATGGATCTGGGAGCTCGAGCAGGACTATTTGGGAGCTCTCGAGGTGGGGTTCAACAATGTTTTAGAGCAGGTCCAGGTCATGAATCCTGAGGTTTAGCTTGTCCTCGAGGGAATCGGCCCTTTCCACCAGGTGGTTGATGGTAAGGTGGTTGTCCCTGAGGCGTCTGACGATGGAACTGGCCAAAGTGATGGGGGATCCCGACTCGAGGAAGAAGCCACTGCTTGATTCTTTTTCTTCTTTTTTTGTTGTTCGGCCTGTGTGCCATTTGAATTGTTTTGTGAGGCCTGCGTGCCATAGTTAGTAGCTGATTTTTCCCGACTTGCGTGCCAAGGGTTTTAACTTGTAATATTTGAACAAGGGTTCTGCCCGACACAATGCATTTTGATCTATCTTTTGGTATGTTTATATTTTGTGTGTGCCGCTTGTATATTGGATATGTGTTTTACTTGTGGATAGTTAATCGTTGTATTTGCGTGTTTTCGTTTAACTATTTGGGGCCTTTGCTCGATGTTATAGGTCCTTAATAGTGCAGAGAACTAGTCGAGTGTTTGGAGCCGGATTCCAACCTTCGATGAAGCTAAGAGCTTGGTTGAGGTATTTGCTCTGAGGCGTGAACTTCCCATCGCGAGCTGGGAGTTCTGCCTAGTTGGTACGACAACGGTGGAGCTCGACTGAGGTGTCCCCGTCGGATCAAGAGTTTGCTCGCATAGACAATCAAATACTCTAAATTTATCAACGGTGGAGCTCGATTGAGGTGTCCCCGTCAATATACTTAGAGTATTTGATTGTTTAGCATATTCTCACATTAGGTAAGACAAGGTCAAACCTAGAGCTCTGAGATATGTGTTCTTGTGATACCCTGAAAGAGTCAAAGCTAATAAGTTGTGGTTCCTAGAGCCATGGCACAAGAGGTGTATCACAAGTCGAGATGTAGTTTTTAATGAAGATGAGATGTCCTTTAAGAAAGCGGATGGCATTGGTCAAAGTACCAAGATCTCTGGATAAGAGCTAGAACATGAAGAGATTCCTGCTGAGGCGGAGCATAGTGATGCTAAATTACATAACCCAGATGAAGTCGAGCAGCAAACATAAGTTACTGATGAAGATGGGGAGACTGATAATGACTTTCTACTGGCAAGAGACAGGGCAAGAAGAGTCATCAAGCCACCTCAGAAACTTAGCTATGTAGATCTCGTGACTTATGCCTTAGTCTCTACAAGTGAGGTTCTGGATGAAGAACTAATCAGTGCATTTTAATTCACATTCTCCTATGTTTGTACTTAGGAATTTCCTTAGTTTGTTTTGTTTATTTTACTGTTTTATTATGTTTTTAGAATTAAGTTTTTGTTTGCCGTTAATCTATTTTCGCAACTTATTTTCAGCATTAGCAGTTATTTGATACTTGTCCACTATTCGAATCATAACTAGAGCTACGATAATCGAATTTATGCGTTCTACTAGGAGCTGGAAAGTTAAGACAAAGAGATACAACTTTCATGTTTTACACAGAAGCTGATTCGGAGTGTAGAAGGCTCGAATAATTCATTGAAGTCAGGACCTGAATTCTGCCTTTAGGAATACTTAGTTTTGGGCCGAGTTTTTTATGTTTTTCGACCCAGTTGGGTTAGAACTGATTTTTTGATGCTTCACTATACCTAGTAGCAGCCAATCTACTGTTGATAACCTTCTTTTCACAATTTTACTTTGCTTTTTACAATTGTAATGGAGAACTAATTCCCACGGGAAAATTCTGTTGTGTACGGCTCCATTGCTTTGAGGTTATTCTAATACCAATTTAAATTTGACTCCTTTCAATCCTTTTCTATGAAGTCATTTGCTTAATTTGATTGCAATTCTTTGCTTAATTCGACTGTGTTCATAGGATAGAATTGATTAAATTCGATTGTATGCATGTTCCTAAATTTAATTGCGTGTTATCATTTGCTTAATTCGTTAACTCGTCATATTCTTAACCGTTTGCTTAATTTGGTAACAAGAATATAATTCATATGATTTTGATAAGCGCTTGTCTGATTGATATCATAATTGAATAGGATTGAATCTGCTTAGGGATTGGTGTTATCATAGTCGGTGGTAAGTCAGAATCTGAATCAGTAGCATTAGTTGTTTTAGCTTATTTTTATAACCACTTATTTTAATAACTTATTTGCATAATTTTTCCTTTAATCGAAACTTAAAACCTCTATAAACCTTTTCTAGTTGATTGAAATAATACAAGAATCTTTGTGAGAACGATACTCGAGTTGTCGTTACCGTTACTACTGTTTTAAAAAAATACGCGTCTTTGATCCGTATGCGACAGCGTATCAAGAACCTAGAGACTATAAGTAAGTTATGAGGAGTCAAGACAAGACTGAATGGATGAAAGTCATGGATGATGGGATGAAATATCTTCATGATAATAACACTTGGGATCTGATTGAGAAACCTCCAGGGTCCAGGTTAGTCAACTGTAAGTGGATTTTCAAGGTTAAGAAAGTAATCAAAGGAGTGATGTTGAAGAGATATATGGAAAGGTTAGTTGCTAGGGAGTCCACTAAAAAAGAAGGCGTTGACTTCAATGATGTGTTCTCATTTATTGTAAAGCATAGATCCATTAGAATGTTGTTAGCCATGGTGGAAAAGTTTAACATAAAACATGAACATATGGATGTGAAGATCACCTTCCTGTATGGTGATTTAGATGAAACAATCCTGATGAGGCAACCTAAAGGGTATGCAGAGCAGGGAAAGGAATATTATGTGTGCAAGCTAAATAGGTCATTATATGGCCTAAAATAATCTCCTCAACAATGGAATAGAAGATTCGACAAGTTCATGTATCACATCAATTTGACTAGGAGCCAGTTCGACCATTGCATTTACATCAGATTTTGACCTGGAAATTCACTTGTTATTTTGTTGTTTTTTTAGTGCAAATTTCCGACAGATGTATTTTTCATGATTTCAAAACTAGAATACTTTAGAGTTTATGTATATTGGACGGTATCCTATGAGTCTTAATGTGCATCTTAGCATTAATCTGAAGGAGACTCTTTCATCCTTCACAAGGGAAAGACTTTCTTTATCCCTTATGAACGAGTTCTTTCAGAACTGATGATCCAACAGTGAGTTATCATAAGTTCAAAGGATGATTCTTCTAAAATCTGTGAAGAAAAGCTTAAAGCTATCTATGAGAGTTTCTGATGTTTGATTTCTACAAATATATGCCTTATAATTGTTAAACATCTTGTATTAAGCAGACTTGTTATTTAAAAAAATTGTTCTTGGTCATATCCTAGTTCAAGATCATGTTGTTCAAGAGAATAATAAATAGGATTAAAACTATAAAAAAATGCATCATTCTTATTGAAAGATTGAGAGATGTTACAATTTCTTAACTAAACATTCTAGATATTTTGATATGTCCTAAGGTATTTCCTAGAATGCATCATTCTTATTGAAAGATTGGGAGCTGTTACAATTTCTTAACTAAACGTTTTAGATATTTGGATATGTCCTAAGGTATTTCCTAGAATCATCTGGCATGTCCAAATTGTTTAAGTAATCTTTCCAATATTCTCAAGCAAACTGAAAAACCTCCTTCCTTAGATTATTCCTGCATTTTGACCTAAAAGTTTTCCTTCTTCTTTGTGTCTCAACAAAGGTTGCTGAAGAAGTATGTGCTTCTGAGGTTGCCTGCTTGCTTGTAGACCCTTCAGTTGCTGCATTCTTTTTGCTTGCTTGAGCTGCTGCATTCAGCAAGGCCATCTTTTTGAAATCTCTCTTTGGAACCCAAATTTGTTTCTGGTTATACATTTTTGTGTTCAAAAGATTAAGTGATTAGGAAAATCAGTTTGATGAGAGTTTTATAGAGTCTATTCATCCTAGTACCTTGAGTTTTTAATTGTTTTAATTTTGATCAGTCAAATCAATCTTTTAACATTCTGACTCTTGGGAAATGATGCTTAGTATTCAATCCTATTAAGATTCTCTTAAAAACTATAAATATTATTATTAACATGTTAATTGTTGTTTTTGTTTATCTTCCTACTTTATTTATGCTTTTGTCATAAAATCATAGAGAAAAATTAAAAGAGTACACATGCAAAATAAAATTGGTCCAAACAACTTTTTCATTAATCATTTTTAAAGGATTGCAACGAAAGGGATTGGATGAAACTAAGATTATTCTAATCTAACTCTTCCATGGTCTTATAACCAACCTTGTTTTCCCAACTGATGATAGGCTCGTCTTTATCCACATCTTCATTTTCTGCTTCTGGGATAACCAACTGATAAAACATATCATTTATCTTCTTCTTCCTTCTTTTCTTCATTAATTTCCTTCTCGGTTTCAACTTAGTGGTAGAAGGAACTTCTACAGTTGGTATCTGAGATGCTAAGAACGAACCCTTGTCAGAAGTATTTAGTGTAGAGGATAGAGGACTAGTTGTAAACACCTCAGAATCTACTGGCCTCTGAAGATCTTGTATCTTCATACTAGTAGGATTCTCTGAGACCTTTGTCACAACTGAGATGTTAACACTTTTAGTTGAGGACCCCATGTGGTTTTATGGATGTTGATGAAAATAGCCTAGGCTAGGTTGATTTTATAATGGATTTTGGGTAACCCAAAAATTGTAATAAAATATTTTGCTTGGTTCTTGAAACTGTTAACGACCAATAAATAATAAACACGCATTGTACAACTATTTAATAATCTCTGTTACTGGATCGTTTTATCTTTCTTGAAAACTGGTCACGTAATGATGATCTGTTAATGCATTTATGATTGTAATTCTTTTATTTTTCTCTTTTTTTATTCTTTTTGATGTGACAAAAGAAGGAGAAAGATATAATAGTATTTAATAAAGAATCTGAACCCTACAGATTTAATGTTGTTCATTTATAACTGTTTCAGTGAGAATCAGATATCAAGCTATTATATTAATTTCATCTTTTCCCTTCCCAAAGGAAAGGGAAAAGATCAAAGAAAGCTCTAATTGTGCAATGTAATAACAATGCAAAGAGATCTAAAGGTTCGGGGGTTGGTTATACTAAGGGAAGATATTAGCACCCTAAGTATGTATAGTACTATATAGGAACCTCATGTTGCATCTAAGAACTTTTTGGGAATTCCTCCTCAAGGACAAAATTTTAGTAGGGGATAAGCTCTTCAAATTGGTCTTTAGAGCAAAGAAAATGGATGTCTAGATTGAAAGTTATGGCTTTGGAAAGTTAGCATCAAATTAGGGGTTTTTCACAACTTAGAAAAAGTACAATTTCTCTTTTGTTGGCCTTTTTGCAAGTAACCTCAATTGTCTTGATTTTCCTTGATCAAACTTAATTATAAAACATGTTTCCAATAGATTTTGTCTGGATAAGTTCATATTTGGTCAAAAACCTTAAAGTCAAAGGTTTGACTTTGCAGTGAATGACTTGTGTATCAAATGAACTTTCACTTCTTGATCTTCAATGAATCCAATATCTTGAGCTATTTGAACACTATGGGAGGAATTCCAAGGATGTATTCGAATGTTTTGAATCATATCCCAAGGCTTGAGACCATGTCTTGATAAAAAGTCAAAAATGCAGTTGACTTTGGTTGAAAAACCCTAATTTGTGACCAGATGAATCTGAATCTTGAAGAACTTGTAATGAAGCCATTTTGCACTTGATTATTGATGGAGGGAAATCTCTTGGGTGTATGAGAACTTGTTTGATTGATGATCCATTCAAAACTTTGACTAATCAATCATTTGAGTCTCTCAGGGCAAACCCTAATCCATAGGAAACAAAACAAAACAATGTCTTGATAATTGGTTAGCCATGCATGAATGATTGACCTAGAATATTATGCAAATGAGAATGAAGTCTAGGGGTAAAATTTTGGGTATGACAGTTTTCCCTATTTAAATAACTTTATCGGATGGCATGAGCGATGACAATCCTCATGAAATCAGGGTGAAAGGTATTTAAATATAGAAAACCGAAAATTTTGCCCCTAGATGCAATGGCATGCTATGCTATGGAAAAAAGAGACTTCTCGTGTATGCTGGGGAAATGCTATGAAATGCAATGAAATCTACCATGGTGCGTTAGATGAATGCTAAATATGGTATAGTGGAAGCAGAGGACAACGTCAACGATAATGGGTAACAACTCACTGGGGATGACATATATTAGGGAAATAGAAACAAATTGGGAAAAAGATAGCAACTCTATTGGGGTGAGATAAATACTTCACTAGGGAATATCTAAAGTGGTTGATCAACAGGTTCAAACATAACCGAGTGACACTCTAGAACAATAGACAAAACAAGACCCTCATAACAATAGGATCAAACAAAACAGGACCCTCATAACAATAGGATCATGCAAAACAAGATAAAATCCTCATAGCAATAGGATTAAACTAGGACAAGGTAGGATCCTCATAACAATAGGATCAAACAAAGAGCAAGACCCTCATAACAATAAGATAAAACAAAGAACAAAATCCTCATAACAATATGATTAAACAAAAAACAAGATCCTCATAGCAATAGGACCAAATAAGGAACAAAATCTTCATAACAATAGGATTATACAAAGCAAGACAAAATCCTCATAACAAAAGGATTAAATAAGGACAAGGCAGGATCCTCATAATAATAATATTAAACAAAGCAGGGTAGAATCCTCATAACAATAGGATGAAACAAGAGCAAGACCCTCATAACAATAGCATCAAACAAAAACAAAATCCTCATAACAATAAGATTGAACAAAAACAAGATCCTCATAGCAATAGGATCAAACAAAGATAAGGTAGGATCCTCCTAACAATAGGATCAAACCAAACAATGTTGGAATTTTCAAACAAGAATAAACATCCGAGCCTCTGGAAATTCCTTAAAATAAAGAGATCAAACGGGATCTTCAAGAAACGTCAGGAAAGATATAGGGTAATTAAACTCTTTTGTATGTGCCAAATAAATTGGACTTAGACCGCAAGTAAAGGCATCATGACCAGCTTCCAACGAATTGATACCAACAACAACTGGACTTTAACAATGATGCCAACAATAATTGGACTTTTGATAACAATGCCAACAACAATTTGATTTTCAACATGAATTCTAGCAACTACTGGACTTTCAAAAATATTGGTAACACACAAGAATTTTTAACAAGACGTCAGCAACAACTAGACTTGGGATCAAACGGCTATAGCCAATAATAAAGACCTGGGTTAATGCAATATGCATATGATTGAGCATGATGTGAATGATCATGGTATGTAAATGTTGACTCTATAGAGAGACAAGGAGTTTGTGGAGACTCTTGTGGGGGTACATCCTTAACACGAATAGCTCAAATAAGTATCACATAATGGACACTGGGAAAATTTCCTCAAGCTTGATAGTCACACACGATCTAAGGATCAATCCAAGAGTGTTGTCAGTTTATGCTTCACTAGGGACTTCTGTTGTAATAGTCTAAGAGTGATTTTTCAACCTCGAGACTTCTTGGGGATATTGGTGATAACCAAGAAGACGGGAACTAATATTTTGCTTTTGCTTATCAGACGAGAACTGAGTCTCAAATAATCTTACTAGACGAGAACTGAAGTTAAACACTGACTGTCAGACGAGAACTGACATTCAAATAAATTACTAGACTAGAACTAGTTTTAAAAATAGGCTACCAGACGAGAACTGGTTTTACAAAAGACTTACCAGATGATAACTAGTTTTAAAACTGGGCTACCAGACGAGAACTGGTTTTACAAAAGACTTACCAGAAGAGAAATGCTTTTTGATGTTTGATTTTTCATACTATGGGCATATGCTTGATGAATGAGATGATATGCATGGCTTAGCGCCTAGAGTGAAGCGACATGACTAATGCATGATAAATATTTATGCAATGATTCGAAGTTTCCAAAGTTGTCCCTGTATGGGCACTGGATGAGAGGATTCTTTTTGCATATGACTTCTTTGTCAAAAGGCGAAGGTTATTTGATGGGATGACAACATGATTCCTGACACTCGTCTTGAACTCTAAAGTTTCTGATGTATGGTTTGCTTGAGTAGCTTGAAGGCATAGAGAGAACTTGCCCTTTTGTGGCTTAATCGTGCCCTTGTTAGTGGGTCCTTGAAGTTGTCACCTTGAAAGGAGTTGGGAAGTAACTCGCCATGAGATAACCTCAAGATTTCTTGCCCAATATTTTGAAGAGGCCTGCCCCTGATTGACCAATGTATAGGATTGTTTGCTTTTGATTGACTGGCCTTTGGAGAGCGGGCTCATTGTGCTCTTTGTGACAGCTCGCTTTAGTTTGAGTCTTGATAAGATTAAACCTTTGATTAGCCGACCCTTGAAGTGGTTGATTCAGATTGATAGGTTCTCAAATTGGTTTGCCCCTAGCTGGACTTCTTTTACTAAGTCAAATTTCCTAACTGGATGCATTTGTTGGAATTCCTTTGATGTTGGGTTATCTTGGAAATGATATTGTTCATTTAAAAGTTGGAAATTTTAATGCAACATTCATGCAAGCTTTTGAAATCAAAATTTATTGATATGACATTGTAATACCCTAATTTTTACCCCTAAGATCCCACATTTCATTGGCATATCATTCCACAACCAAGGTCATATTTTTAGCTTTCGCACCCTTATGGGTTTCTTACTTTCTTTATGTTTGTTTTTGTTTACTAACATCTAACCAAAATATCAAAAATATTTTTTCAATTTGTTTGTTTCTTCTTTTTCTCTGTGTGTTTAGGGTTTTACAAGGAGATTAATGGCAAAGACATTCATTCAAGTTTAAATCAGATGGACGTTTGACCTCATCTTGGTCAAACTATCAAGAGTTTGCTTCAACTATAAGTTACCCGTGGTGGTGGGTTATTTTCTCAGGAAATGAGATTGTTCAATGTCAATTTGTCTTGTATTGAAATCCAGTGGTTTATCAAGCAGTGTTCTATGAGAAATTTGGTCCATGACTATTATGATCAAGGTTCATCAGTCCAGGTTGTGTTCATCTGTGGATTTATTTTCCCAGATGTTAACTCAGACATATTGAAAGTGATTCAGTTTTAACCGAAGATTCAAAAGTTTGTCTGTGCAAGTCAAGTTTGATATTCATTCAAGTGTGCCATTTCCAAGTAAATTCAAAGCATGATTGGAAGTTAGTTCTAAGATACGTGGAAGTGCATGACATTTCTCTTGGAGGAAAGAAACCATTTGAAGTTGTCAACAAGGTTGATGTGTTACCTCATTTTCCGGTACCTCATTTTCCTTATAAGTGTTGGTTGACATGAAGCGGAGGAAAAGAAACTAACAAGGATTCCCTTAGTAACGGCGAGCGAACCGGGATAAGCCCACCATGAGAATCGGTCGCCCTCGGCGTTCGAATTGTAGTCTGGAGAAGCGTCCTCAGCGGCGGACCGGGCCCAAGTCCCCTGGAAGGGGGCGCCGGAGAGGGTGAGAGCCCCGTTGTGCTCGGACCCTGTCGCACCACGAGGCGCTGTCGGCGAGTCGGGTTGTTTGGGAGAGACCTCAGGTCAGGCGGGGCTACCCGCTGAATTTAAGCACATCGAGAAGCGGCAGAAAATAGAATTCTGTGGTAGCAGAGCTTTATTTTTTATCCAGACTATTTTCACGTATCTGAGCCATAATCCCAAGCCATGTGAATATAATTCAAGCTGTGAGATTACACTCCAAGCTGACCCCACAAGCCTTCCACGTCACTTAAATGAGCTGAAAGAAGAAAAAGCAAAACGACATGTAAAATACCAGCAAAAAAAATATCACGCACAACACACCTACTTCAAAACGCAGAAAAAAATCTCACAACGGCAAATCATTTTTCACCCATTCTCATCTATAAATAGAATTCATCCCCCACTCTATTCTTCAAGCTTTTCAAGCCAAAAAACCTCTGCTGATTTTCTTCATCAAATTCCTCACTATCAGAAAAACCTTCGTTCATTCTCTTCTCATACTTCCTTCCACCAAATTAACTTCAAAATCAACCTCAAATACAAATCAATTCAACCAGAGATTCGTTCAGAAGAAGAAGAGAATCAAGAAGAAGTTTGGATTGATTTCTTACCTGAGTTTGAAGGTAGATTGAGCTTCACCGTCATTTTCGATCTGTTATCTTTTGTTGTGATTCTTTGAATTATTGGTACCATTGTGAAGAGCTCTTGATTTCGATTGCAACCGCGTATTTTTCGCGTCCCGCCGTTGTGATTTAAGCAAGCATCCATGGCCGTGAATGTTTTCGCGTGTGAGAGCTAGAAGAAGAAGATAACTCTGTTTCGTTTTCTCTTTCTACTTTTCAATTATACTTTTCTTTTATTTGTTTTTTTTATTTTATTTTCTTTTTCATTTCTTTCAGAACTTAACTATGTGGATCTTTCCACATTTTTCTTTTATTATTAAATTTGTATTTTAATTTCATTTTTGAAAAAGCTTTTAAAAAATTATTTAAAAATATTTTGATTAAGTGTTGATTGTTTTGGATCTTGATTTTGATAAGATTTCATCAATATCAATGGACTTTGGGTGTTGATTTTATCCACCAAGAGAGGTGATTGATATTGACGATAATTTAATCGATTCGAGATTCAAATTGTGATTTCATTTTCTTTCTTCTTCTTTTTTATTTTTGATCGATGAAATCTATGGATCATAGATTGTTGATTATCAAGGTTGATTAATCTTCATTATTTCAAAACTATGGACGAATAATCATTGAGATAATTCTCCTTACTTTGGAATAGTGATAGATTACCTTTGATTAATTGATGAAAAATCTTGATTATGATGAGATCACCACCTCTTTTCTTTTTGTGTGGCATGTTTTAGGAGAGTGATTTATATATCATTTCTCTAACATGTATTAACACTAACATTTTATTGACCGGCCTCAGATAGTCGTGGTTTCTACATAAACCCGATTACGATTGCTTAACATAGCGCTAAATTGTCCCTTAATCGGAAAATGATCATTCGTGGCTCAAACTTACGTTTAAAAGTCCAAGTATGTTTAGTTGCTTGTCTTAACTCCAATACCTATGAAAATCATTGTTAGGAGGCTTTGATTCTATCAATCCTCTAATGAATTTTCATTAATCTTGGTCTAAGTGCAAGAATTAATCATCATTGATCATATGTTCTAACCACTAACCACTAATTCACTAACAATATCCTTGTTTAATTTTGCTTATATTCTCTTCTTACTCCTTATTTTTTTTTACTTTTATGCTTCCATTTTATCATTACATACCATATCTTTGTTTATGTTTATGTCATTTTTTTCTTTTGTCCACTTGGACCATACTTTGTTCAAAACATTAATAAAGGATAAAACATCTAAAAAATTTGGTGCTATTAACTTTGTGGTTATACTCTTGGACCATTCTTAGACTTTGGACTTCATGGACATTCTGGACTTAGGAGTAGGACTTTCTTCCCTATGCTTGGAGTATCGTGGATCTTAGCCTTTATTTGGCTCGATCATTGACTTATGCTTTAAATCGGATGGAATTCTTTTGCTTGCTTTGGAGTGTGCTATAAGTCGGTTAGATCTTTCTTACCTCTAGCTCTTATTTTGTTTTTCAGGATAGTCACTTCATCTCCTCCCCTTCTTAAATTTTCAAAACTTTCTCCCTCTTTCAAAACCTTCTTGGTTTCAAACTTCAAAACCGCTTTCGCAATAAAACCTTGACTTTCGTCAAGTGATTTTTAAACTTTGTTTTTCTTAATAAAAGTCAATCAATGTTAATCATGCTTTGACCAATTTCAAAAGACATAAAAAATACAAAAACTCATCAACTCTTTTTGTGCCTTTATGCACTTTTCACTTTAAAACTTTTCATAAAGTTTAGACATGATTCATTTCTATAGTTGAGATGTAAATCTCCTATTCCCCATATTATTAAGACTTTGACATTTTCCACGTTGATGTTGAGTGATAGTCTTGTTGATAATCCAAGCAAATCCTCTATCTTTATGTGACGAAGATGTTGTCTTAATACTCGTGGGTGGATAGTCGCAGTTTTCTCCTTGAAATGACGACTTGTCTGAACATCTAAAATCAATCAAAACCAACAAAATTTTGTCATTTATACCACGAACTACGGGGTTTTGATTCCATATTGCACTTTATGGGTACGTAGGCATGAGACGATAAGTCTCTCCAAACACAAAAATCTAAAAAAATAATTCTCTTCTCATCTCCCCAATCTCTTTTCAAACAAACCATTTTCAAACCAAAAAGCGTAAATATTTCAAAGGGCTCCTATAGAGTACTATAGACGTTTTGGGTGCTAACACCTTCCCATTGCGTAACCAACCCCCTTACCCCGATCTCTGTCTTGTGTTCTTATTTTAGAACTCTTTGGTTTTGTTCGTTCTTTTTTCCTTTCCTTTATTTGGATAAAATAAAAGTGCGGTGGCGACTCTTGTTTTCTTTGAGTTAAGTTAGTCAATAACTTACACTCACGATTTTTACCACTACAGACATATAGTGGAATAAGTCAATGATAAAAAAGCGAAGTGGATCTAGCCATTTACAGAACAACAAATGAGGTGATCAACACAAATAATTAGCAAAAATCAGTAGGAGTTAGGTTAACACAAACTTGGTGTAGTATGCTTTCAAAATAAAACCTACCTCAATTAGGTCTTTTAAGGGTTGTAACGTGACTTGGTTTACATTTTATGAAACAAAGGATAAAGGCTCAAAGTTTATTTGTACCTACCCAATATTCGTGATGAACTTCCAATCCTATATTCAGTTAATTTGAAACACGCATTCATATCCCAAAAGACTTTGAGAGTGTGATGGTAAATATGAGGATTCAATATTTCCTTGAAATGATAGTCACCTTATTTCGTCCTTGTTTTATTGAGGATTTGATGACCTTATCTTGTCTTTGCTAAGGTGTTGAGACTTCCTCTTCTTTTTCTTTTTAATCTTTAACTTTTGCCTGGACCGCTTCTTTGAAGCTTTTGGTCTACCGGGATGCTCTAATTTTTGCCTAAGTCATTTTTTATGGTGTTCGACTTAGCGAGCTTTTTTCATTTTATATTTTGCTAACAGGCTGTGACTGCCACATATTTGGTGAATGAGGATTCAATAAATTTCCTGGCTTTCTTCAACTTCTTCGTCCCTTTTGGGATGTGTGAAGGATAACACATGGTTGATCCTCTATGGAGGGTGAATAGATGAACGGAACTTTTGAAGATTGAACGCATAGTTAAATTAACTGAACCTACTACCCTGCCTCAGGTTTGAAATTAAGGGTTTTTGTACAGAAAGAAACTCCTACTTCAAGGCTCAAAAGGGTTGATGGGGAGTTATCTTCCTTATTTCTTCAATATTTGGGGATTTAAAACAATGCCTTGCATAATCAGAAATATTCTTAATTGAAAGCATACCACAACAATTTCAGGTATCTGGTTTTCCTCATTCTCCTTCCAATCTTTGTTAAAACAACAGTTTGATAAAGATAAGTTGATGGGAAAAATATATCTTTTGCTTTTTATAATAACAATGAAAGAAAATGAGTGAATACAAATGGATTGATTTAAAAGATGCATAAACATTTCATTAATCTTACTATTTCAAAAAACAACAATGCTTACAAGCAAATATAAAATCAACATGCAAAGAAATTACAACGGAAAATGTTGAAACAACCAAAAGATGGCCATCTTTTAAGGAATTAACTTCAACAAACTTATGTATACTTCAATTTCCAAGTCCAGAAAGGGGGTAACTTCCATCATCTTTTGACTTGTTCCTTGTGGTACAAAACCTTGAGAGGTCTCATAGGTCCTTTGTCATCTGGCTCGGAAGTCAAGACATCGACATCTGGCCTTCCTTCTTGGGGGTTTTGGTAACTCTAACACACTTAACAATCTGAGTTTGAAATCCTTGCACTCCTCAATGGGATGCCCCATTATTTTGGTAAGGTATCCACATTCAACCTCTGGATGGTCTTCCTCTAAGATCAAGCTCTGATCATGGATCAACTCTTGCACCAAAGCTCCCAACGCCAAGCAAGTATCTAGATCATTACCTTCAGCCTCTTTATGAAATTCACATGTTACATTTTCATTTTACCATGGCCCTAACACAGAAGTGAGAGGTCGAGGAGTCACTAATGAATTTTGAATTAGCAGCCGGTAGAGCTTACTAAGTAGCATAGGAATTGGCTTATCGAGAGCTTTATTCCTCTTGTTATGATTCTTCCTCTCGTTCCGACTCTGATTTTGACGAATTTGAGGAGAAACAACCAAAGGAAGTTGATGTGCTATCTTGGTAGCCAAATGACGAGGATGGCATCTTGAGGGAGAACCAAACGCTGGTAGATGAGGAGTTTCCACATGGAAATACCCTTGGTGTAGGGAAACATTGGATGAATGTGAAGTGATGACTTCATTGGTTGTCACAGGGTGCCATTCCCTCTTCATCAAGGCTTGCCGGGTTTCCAAGACCCAACTCATCTGGTTCTTCGGATTCCTGATTTCCTCCTTCAATGCTTTTTGACCCTTCATTAGTTCGCTCATCATTGCCATACATTCCAAACACATGCTAGGAATCAACTTGTAGAATTATTGGAAGAGGATGGATGAGTTTTATGTCTGAGAAATGCAAATGTGACAACATACACATGGATGCAAAATGCAATTTTTAATAGTCTCAAAGAGCTTTAAGGATAATCGCAAACATCAAGAGTAATTTCAACAGAAAACTCAATTCACTAATATTACAAATCCAAAAGTCAACAATGCTTATAAGAAACTACAAAATACAAAGAAAATTATAACAAGAAATGCTAAAACAATCAACGGGTTGTCAACTTTAGGGAATTGAAACAAACATGATGTAGACCTCGAAACCTCAATCGACCATGAGCACTGAGGCATTCGCTACGCGATCTAGCAACAAAGTGATTTGGACTTCGGGATCCAAAACCTTGAAGGACATGACACCCTCTTACAATAGCTTTCGCACCTTTTACTTGAGGGAAAAACAATCTTCAACGTCATGCCCTGGTGCACCTTGATGGAATGCACAGAAAGAATCATCCTTGAGATAACTTTCATGAGCCTTAGGAACAACGGGTGGCGCTTCTGTCTTGATCAACCTTTTCTCCATGAGGATAGGAAATAGCTTAGCATAGTATGCTGAGATGTCACCACTCTTCCTTTGATTACGGGTTTGCTGGCTATTTTACTGAACATGACGTTGATTTTGAGAAACGATCACATCCATTAGACGCCCCTTACAAATTTTCAAGCTAGTAATCTCTTCATGGAGGTCAGATTTCTCTTGCTCGTGGTCGTCCACCAAAGTTTTCATCATAGTAGAGAGCTTCTCCAAACGGTCTCCCAAAGAAATCACTTCTCCTTTGGGCTCTTGGTTCTCTCGTTCAAGGTGGTACATCCTGCTTTATCAAAACCTATTACAAAGAAACATAGATGAGTCTTGTTGACACGTCCGATGACAGATTAACATGAAAAATAAAATTGGTTAGTGAGATCATTTTCTAAATCAAAAACTTTAAGTATAACTTTTTTAACAATTTTGTGATGTTTGCAACTAATATCCCTAAGTTCTTTGAAGAATTTGTTTAAAAATAATGTCTATGAATGCAACACACAAGGCTTAGGGTTTAATATCTTGTGCATAAGGTCAAAGGTCCAACCCTCCCATAAAGGTATGTACTATGGGTTTATTTGTACCTGTACAACGAGTTCTACAAAATTCCCAGAGTCATTGATCCATCTTTCGGATATTGTTATCACATCGATTACTCGGGAATTAATAATATTCTCAAGAGAATTTCATCTAAGCATAGTATCGCGTATCAATTGTTTCAGGTTGACACCTTCATAGTCATCAAACTACAATCCTAATAAGGCCAAGTGGGGTAAGAGGTAACTAAGGTCCTCGGTTTCACGGGCTCCTAGGTTGAAAGTAGTAATGCATTCACGATTACTCATTAAAAAAATACTACCCTCAAGAGGGCCTCCACTGAGCGGGGGATCTCAAGTCAACTTCTTCGGGATTACTCCCTCGAAGTCTCCTTGACTATACCACCCTTCCTATCTTATTTGTTCTCTCAAGTATAAGTTAATACTTATATCACCACATAAAGGTCACCACCCCTCCAATCGGAAAACCCAAGTAACACAAGCAAACAAATATATACAAATAACACAAATAGACAAGATAGGCTTAACCCACTTAGGGGGATGAATCCCCAATGAAGTCTCCATTTTTGTTGCGGTGAGAATTGGATATCAAGCTATTATATTAACTTGAATCAGAAATCTTTGAATGTTCCCCACCAAGCTTTAATTTACCCAAAGTAAAGGGAAAAGATCAAAGAAACCCTAGTTGTTCAATGTAACAACAACACGAAGAGATCTAAATGTTCGGGGGTTGGTTATACTAAGGGAAGGTACTATCACCCTAAGTATCTATAGTTTTATGGGGAAAGATCTAAAGGTTTTACTAAGTATACTCGCTAAAACTTCACAGTCTTATGCCTACGTATCCTAACAATGATGGAATCAGAGAAATCATAGTTCACCTAAACAAGGGTGGAGAACACTTGATTGTGATCAAGGTTCTAAGGGGAAGGTAAGTGTTCATAACAATAACACTTACATAGAGTTTACAAACTCTATCCTAAGGTTAAGTTGAAAGTTTGATGACTCTAACAAGGTCAAAAGGGGAGTTAGGGTAAGGCTAAGCTACCTATGACGTAAAGTCAACAAAAAGACCTTTCCTTTGGATTTGGAAACAAAAGATAACAAAGAAGGATGAAGGCTAACAAGCTAGCATCACTTGGGAATAACTTGACAAAGTTAAAGTGAACATGAGCAATATGAGTGAATATGGATGAGATGAACAAGGATGATATTCAAACATGATATCAATTATGAGTAACAAAGATAACATTCAAAGATGAATAAGTCATAACAATACTTAAACATGGTCACCATTCAAAGTTTAAACAATCATGGATAAGTCATAACAATACTTAAACATGGATACAATTCAAAAGTTCAAACAAGCATGAATAAGTCATAACAATACTTAAACATGGATACAAATTAAACATTTAAGCAATAATAAGTTATAACAATACTTACACATGGATGCCATTCAAAAGTTTAAACAAGTATGGATAAGTCATAACAATACTTAAACAAGCAATCATGGATAAGTCATAAAAATACTTAAATAAACAATCATGGTAAGTCATAACAATGAAGGTGTGAGAAAACACAAGAAAGAGGGGTTTGAATTGGGTTTTCAAAAATGAAATCTTTTTGTGAAACTCAAACAAAGATCACAAATAGACTAACAAGAGAGAAGGACACACGATATATCTTGGTTCACTTGAAAACTATCAAGCTAATCCAGTCTACCCACCAAGGTGATTTCGCCTTATACACAAGGACTTAATCAATAGATTACACTGCACTAGCAACTGTTGGTGACTAACAACAAAGACTAAATGTCTCTTCTTAAGGATTTTGACCCAATTGTCCCCTTAAGGAATTACAATCTGCACTAGCAACTGCTGGTGACTAACAACAAAGACTAGCAGTCTCTTCTTAAGGATTCTGACCTAACTGGTCCCTTAAGGAGTTACAAACAACAGTTTGAACAAGGATGTTTACAATGAAATTGCTTCTACGTAAACATATATAAACACTATTAATAGCTCAAATGACTAAAGATACTATTACAATATGAATGATGTACTTTCTTTGTATTGTGGTACTTCAATACTGTAGCTTTAGTTTTTCATAGATCGTTTTCATTCAAAGTGTAACCTTTGTATTAATCGTTGTAAAGCTTCTTAATTTCTTCAAGTAATCAAGTCCTTATATAGCCAGAAAAAGATCTTTTGGAGGGCATATTGGGAATATCCTTTAGATAGTTGGCGAATTTAAATAATGTTGTTACGCAGGGATGAAATTCGTACATAAAAGTTGTCCTTTGCACCACCAAATCAGGGTAGTGGAATGAAACGTTGAAACGTGCTATGTACTATTTTCCCTCGTAAATGATTGAGCTTATCTTCTTTACATTAGAGGCTTCTAAATAGAGATGATTGAAGCATGAGTAGAAGAGTTGATCATTAGGTCTTCAGAGTCTTGAGTATTCAGAGTCTTCAGAACTTGTTCACCAGAACCTTGTCTTTAGAACTTTAAGCACTCAGTCTTCAGAACCCTTGGTCGTTCAACGGAACTTTTTCTTTAGAGTCTTCAACACTTATTCTTCAGAAACTCAAGTCTTCAGAGTCTTCAGAACTTCGTTCAACAGAACCTTGTTTTCAGAGTCTTCAACACTTAGTCTTCAAAAGATAATGACTTCAAAAGCTAGAAAACCTTCAGAAATAAAGTATCAGAGTCATGACCAGAGGCAGAAACCGATAGAGCATTGCAACAACAACATATTGTCTTATTAGAATCTTTTTGAGTGAGAGTAGATCAGAAGCAGACTTGCTTCTTATAGCACAAAAGCGAACTTGGTCAGATCAGAGTGACAATGCACATGGTCTCTATCAGAGTCAGAACTTGTTTGTTAAATCTTCAAAAAAACAAACATTAGAGTACCAAAATTATTCTCACACAAATACTACTTTGTTGTTATCAAAACATAGAGATATCTGGAAGAACCAAATCTTGTTCTAATAATCTCTCCCTTTTTGATAATGACTAAACCATGTATTTTGATGACATTATTTTGTACAAAGATAATCAATAGGAAATGATAGATATAAGTTTAGAAATAACTTCCCTTTATCAAAGCTCCCACTGAATTTAAAACCTAAAAATCTTATCAGATTTGGGATACCAGAGCCTGATTATAAAGTTCTTATCAGATTCAGAATAACATCGCTTGATTATATATCAGAGCCTGATTGGACTTATAAGATCTGAGATGGTTCAAGTTTGGTTCTTATCATATGCATCAGATAGTGATAATGATTGGTTAAATCAGAGCCTGATTATCAATATATCAATTTGTTCCTGAAAAAAATTCTAAGAAAAAGAATTTTGTGCAATTAAAGAGTTAGAATGTCAGAGCTATGATTCAGAGACAAGATATTCTCATAAAAATTATTTTCCATTAATGTACTCCCCCTTTTTGTCATAATAAAAAAGGTAAATAATATAAAAAAATAAGATAAACACAAAAAGGCAAAGGAAACTAAGGGGTGGCCTAATGAGTGTTTAAGGTTGAGGAGGAGGAGGAGGAGGGAGCCTCTGAAGGATCTGAGCAAGTGCATTCGGAATGCTGGAGGTGAGTTAATATTCCTTGTCCATCCTCGTTCTGAACAGTTCTTGATCCTTCTGAATTCTTTCCAAAGTTTTTAGTACAGGATCAAAAGTGGAGTTTTCAGCAGCTTTCAAGATATCTTCTTGATTTTTCAGTGCAGCTTCCTTCTCAGCTTAATCTTAAGCTTCCTTAGCTAACCTTTCAGTTTCTCTATCAAGAGCTTCCTTAGCCAATCTCTCAGCTAGTTCCCTTTCAGAAGCTAGCTTTGCTCCAGCTTCCCTCTTAGCTTTCAATCTCTCTTCAGCTTGCTGGACAAAATAATCTTTTATTTGAATAGAGAGATTTTGAATCTTCTGAAATTCTTTTGACATCCACTGATTAAATTGATCCCAGGGAGCACCCAAAGCAGAGGGGTTTTCTCTAGAATTTGATTCATCAGAGAGTGTCCTGGATTTCATAACTACATTGTCCTTAAAAACATAAATAACTTCATTTAGGTTAAGAGGGGGAAGGTCAGAAGGTTGATTATCAGGTAAGGGCTGGGTTTCTTCAGCAGAATCACCCATATTGGTGATGTCATTATTTTCATGATTTGATTTTGGTGAAGAAGGTTCAAGATTGTTTGATATGGTTTGGAATAACGGTTGTGGAAGTTGTGTAGAGGGTGGATTTATTTGAGTTTGTGATTCAGAAGTAGGTATAGATGAGGTGGTGACAATGGTTGAGAAGGTTGGTGGTGATGAAAAAATGGAGATGGTGTTGGAAGAGATGAAGATACGTTTTTGTTAGTAATAAGAGATGTAGTTACAAAAGAGTCAGAGGACTTACTTAGCTCGCTAGCAGGATAAGTAGATCTAGTTGTCATCATTTTTCTTTTTCTTGCCTTTTCCATTTATCTTTAAAGTCTCTGGAAGATCACTCATGTTAATCCACACATCCAGTGCTTCATCTTTGCATCCAGCAAGGTAACGTGTAAGTTCATTGGGGTTATAAATTCTTGAAAAGATTGGAAATCCAGAAATTGGAACCCTTATAGCGCTAATGTCACTCATTGTTGGTAGAGCAGCTCGATGAAAGATCTTTGTAATAAACTTCATATTCATCAAATTCTTTGCCTAGAAGATGTTTCAAGATTTCTTTACTAGTTCATTAGTTTGTCCAGCAATTGATAAAGCTTCAACAATTCCAGACTCAATAAGAATATCAGAGATGAGTCTGCCGTAAGGGATACGATTCCCCTTTTTGGTAGATCCAGTTCTTGAGGCCATTATTGAGTCTCTCAGGAATCTGAATAGAATGATCGGGAGATTTATTTACTTTCCTTTCAATAGGAAGTATAGAACATACTTTTGAGACAGATTTATGTAATCAGAAGAATGAGTATGATGACGATGGTAAATACTTCCCAACATTATCTTGAACCAAACTCTTAAATAGTAGATGTTGGATCTTTCTTAGAATCCAGAACAATTCCTTCTTTGAAGATAGATTCCTTGACTTTTAATTCTCTTTGTTTATCCGTTGGAACATTGTAGATTCTCATCCCCTTTCCATCATGAGAGATTAAATCGCAGATGGTATTTTCTGTGATGATGATAAATTTTCCAAACACAAAGGAGATAATGATGTTTCTACTCGTTGTTGCATGAATCCATAAATCTTTAACCAAGATAGGAAAGGTGGGTCCTTGCAACCTATTAAAGAACCCGCTCCCGCCTTAGAAATCAAGTGTTTGAGTAAAATCACACCCGTTATCCTTTAGATTTTTGAAATCCACCATGGTTTCAAAAAGAACGTGAAGATCAGCTATTGGCGTGTCAAGAGTGATAACAGGTTTCTCTGGAATACTGAACTTATTTCCTTGTTGTTGAGGATCTATTAAAGAAGACGATGGAGTTTCTTGGAGCACAAAAGGTTTTAGGGTTTCTAAGAGAAAGTGTGGAAAGTGAAAGAGTAACATAGTGTGTGATAGTGAGAATGTGAGTATTTATAAAAAAAATTGTGATGATGAAAATGTGGGAGTAATAGGAAATAATTACTTGAAACCTAGTCTCACGAAATCACACTGCTCGAGGTGTCTCTTCAACAGTAAGATATGATTTGATTTTGGACAAGTGTCACAAGAAAATCATAGCCGTCTATTCAAAAGGACATGTTTGATTTCCCCAAAGTCAAGAATACAAAGAGGTATCTGAATAGACAAGTTTCTGACTAAGACATCTTCTAACATGTAGAAGTATCGTCAATCAGAAGATCATTAAATAAAAGAGAAATAATATGCTTAATCGTCATAATCTTATCTTAAAAGTTCTGGTGACTTGACACATCAAAAATTTCATCTACTCATTCTGGACAAGGTTTTATAAATAGATTTTCCAAAATGAATACGACTCTATCCTCAGCAAGGGGTTTTGTGAAAATATCAGCCCACTGGTGATTTGTATCCATAAATTTTAATTGAAAAATACCCTTCTGAACATAGTCTCGTAAAAAGTGATATTTTATTTCAATATGTTTAGTCCTAGAATGCAAGATAGGATTTTTAGATAAGCAAATAGCAAAAGTATTACCATAGAAGATAGGAATGATACTCTCATGTATCTGATAATATTCTAGTTGATTTTTCATCCAGAGTATCTGAGTGTTGCACAGTGATGCTGATATATATTCTGCTTCTAGAGTAGATAATGCAATGGCTGATTGTCTTTTACTAGCCCAGGAGACGAGGTTGCTACCCAGAAACTGACAGTTTCCAGAAGTACTTTTCCTTTCTAATTTTTCTCCACCATAATCTACATCACAATAACCTGAAAGCTTATACTCTGATGTTTTCTTATACATCAAGCTAAGGTTAGTTGTTCCTTTTAGATACCCTAGAATTCTCTTAACAGCTGTTAAGTGAGTTTCCCTTAGATCCGATTGGAAACGAGCACATGGACATACACTGAATAAAATATCTGGACGAGAAGCAGTTAGATACCAAAGAGAGCCTATCATACCACGATAGAGCTTCTGAAAAACCTTTTTACTTACTTTTTCTTTCTCTAGAATGCATGTAGGATGCATAGGAGTCTCTGCAGGTTTACTATCTGACATATTAAACTTTTTCAGAATTTCTCTTGCATACTTGCTCTGATGAATGTACGTTCCTTCTGGACGCTGATCAATCTGAATTCCTAGAAAGAATCCGAGTTCTCCCATAAAACTCATTTCAAGGTCTGTCTGCATTAACTTAGAAAAATCACTGCACACGAAAGTATTAGCAGAACCAAATATGATATCATCAATATAAATTTGCACAACTAGAATGTCATTTTTAAAGGTTTTGCAAAAGAGTGTTGTATCCACTTTTCCTCTGGTAAAGTCATTTTCTAAAAGAAAGTTACTTAGCCTTTCATACCAAGCTCTGGGAGCCTGTTTCAGACCATATAACGATTTTTTAAGTTTGAAAACAAAATCTGGGTTTTCAGAACTTTCGAAACCAGGAGGTTGGTGCACATACACTTCTTCTGAAATGTACCCATTTAAAAATGCAATTTTTACATCCATCTGATAAAGAATGATGTTATGATTAACATCAAAAGAAACTAATAAGCGAATAGATTCTAACTTGGCAACTGGTGCAAAGGTTTTAGCATAGTCTATTCCTTCTTGCTGACTATAACCTTGTGCTACCAGTCGTGCTTTGTTTCTCACAATCTCACCTTTCTCATCAAGCTTATTTCTGAATATCCATTTTGTTCCAATGGCGTGGACACCTTTAGGTTTCTGAACAAGATCCCAAACATCATTCCTGGTGAATTGATTTAGTTCTTCTTGCAGGACCAGAATCCACTCATCCTGTTGAAGAGCTCCATCAACTGTTGTTGGCTCTATCAGTGATACTAAACCTAGAAGAGTTTCTTTAGAAGGTTTGAATGATGAGCAAGTTCTGACTGGATCAACTTTGTCTCCCAAAATCAATTATTCAGAATGAGAAGTCCTTAGTTTGTTTTTCTTCTGATGAGTTGGACTATTTTCTATTTCTGGTGAGATTAAATCTGATTCTGTAATTTCTGCATCTTAGTCTCCTTCATTAGAATCTTCCTCCTTGGATTCATATAACGTAATCTTCAAATCTGCAAACTTTTCAACTAGCTTTGACTTTTCAGGGTCAAGCTTATCATCGAATATGACATGAATTGATTCCTCAATAATTCATGTTTATGTTTTTTTAAATTATGTAGCCTTTAAAGCATTCAAAATATTCTAACAGTAAACACTTTTAAGCTTTAGAGTCAAACTTGCCAAGATTCTCTTTAGTGCTCAACATAAAACATATACAACCAAAAGGATGAAAATATGAAATGTTAGGTTTTTTATTCTTCCACAGTTCATAAGGAGTCTTACCCAGAATATATTTGATAGAGATTCTATTTTGAATATAACATGTTGTATTTACTGCCTTTGCCCAAAAGTGCTTAGACATGTCAGTTTCTTAGATCATGGTACGAGCCATTTCTTCCAAAGTCCTATTCTTCCTTTCCACTACTCCATTCTGTTTTGGAGTTCTGGGACATGATAAATCATGGGAAATTCCATGGGAATCAAAAACATTCTCAAAGTATCTGTTCTCAAATTCTCCACCATGATCACTTCTGACTCTGACAATTTTGCAATCCTTTTCAGTTTGCATTTGTGAGCAAAAGGTAGAAAATACAAAATGTGACTCATCCTTGTGTTTCAATAATTTTACCCACGTCCAGCAACTATAGTCATCAACAATAACTAATCCATACTTTTTTCCACTGATTGAGGCAGTTTTCACTGGTCCAAACAAATTAATGTGCATAAATTCTAACGGTTTAGCAGTATAAATAACATTTCACTTTGAAGGAAGTTTCAGAGAACTTTCCTTTCTGACATGCTTCACAAAGAGCATCTGAAGAAAACTTTAGATTTGGTAAGCCCCAGACTAATTCAGGCTTATTTAGCTGAGAAATCTTTCTCATGCTAACATGGCCAAAATGTCTATGCCATATCCATTGCTCCTTATTAATAGACATTAAGCATTTGACATTCTGTTCCTTAAGATCAGAAAGTCTAATCTTGTAAATGTTGTTTTTCCTCTTTCCATTAAAAAGGAGTGAGCCATACTTCTGACTAACAGCCTTACAGGACTTTTGGTTAAAAATGATATCATAACCATTGTCACTAAGTTGGATAATAGACAATAAGTTATACATCAAACCATCAACCAAAAGAACATTAGTAATAGAAGGAAGTTTACCATTACCAATAGTTCTAGAGCAAATGATTTTACCCTTCTGGTTTCCTCCGAAACCGACGAAATGTCCAGGCTTAAGTTCCAAACTTTGGAACATACGCCTTCTTCTCATCATGTGTGTCGCTTACGCGAAAATAAGGTGCCGGCACAACAGAAGAGTCGCCACCTTTCGTTATTTATCCCTCAGAGCAGGAAAGGAAACGATCGGAAAAACCTAACGAAAAAGGGTAAGACAAGGTCGTCGCAACCATTGTCTGGGTTCGGGAGTCGGTTACGCAAGGGGAAGGTATTAGCACCCCTCACGTCCATCGTACTCGACGGGATCCACGCTTGTTGTGTTTACTTGGACGGGTTAGTTTATCTATCTACCTATCAAGGCTGGCTTAAAACAGAAAAGAAAAATGACTCGGCAAAGCGTCGCACTTTATGCCTACGTATTCTCATCAGAGAACGAGAAATCAGAGTCAACGTAGTTCGACCTACGACGGGTTATGGGGGAAGGTAGCTCGCCAATACATCAGTATTGTGCCTACGTACTCTCAACAGGTATGAGAGATCAGAGCTTACGTAGTTCGGGATACTACGCATTATGGGGATTCAGATTCATCTGTTTTACTGAGTAGGGTTAAACAACAGTTCCAGCAGTTAGGGACAAAGCCTGTTTGCGTAGGCGCTGAAGTTTAAGGATACTCTTTTCTTCAGAAAAGCTTTCCTTTGAATTATGGGCCCACGGGGCAAAAAGGTTTGAAGTTTGTTTTCTGTTTTTTACAAAAGAAGTGTTTTTTATTGTGTTTGCAATTTCAATCGCACTAAAGACTATGACCTGAGAGTGAACGTGTCGCATGTCACCCAAAGGGTGCCATACTAAACATCCAGACTATTGAAAAGAAACTCTCCAACAATCCTTTCTCAGATAGCTTAAGGCTCGTAACGTACGAAAGAAATCATTCATGATTACTGTATCTTAAGCTGTTTTGAGATGAGAAGAGAACAGGCTCAACTACGGGGAGACTATCAAGTCCTACTGTTGTCATGCTAAGGATTCATCCTATAGTTGAAGTTTGAAACAGGGAACTCCTAGAAGTTATCATGCATAGGTTTCAACCTAAAGTTCTATCACCACTTCCTTATCAAAGGAAATGAGATTCCTATGGGATCATGTCAATGATACACAGAAACAGATAAAGCATCAGCTTAACAGTAAACAGTAAACGACTGTAAAATGCATGCAATGCAAGTGAGAGAGGAAATGTGTGTGGGGCAGCAGCCTCCACAAGCTCATCTCAACCTCAAGCCAGAATGAATAACAGTAATCATACTGAAAAGCAAAACAACATGCTATCAAGCAAAATACAGTAAACTGCAATCATACAGAAGAAATAACATCATGCTATCAAGCAAAACAAACCACATGGGCAAGGGAGCAGGGCTCTACCGAATACCCGCAAGCAAAGCCATACAGTAACAATACAAGCAGAGGGAGCAGCTCAACCTCTAGTGCAATCATGCTCCTAGATTAAAGCTAGTCTAGATATGGACTTATTCTAATGCATCAAGCAAGTCAAATAAGGCACATCAATACAGAAAAGAAACAAAGAAGAAAGCAGATCAACTCCTCTCTCTTCCAACTCCAAGCCTCAGCTCTTCTAACAGCAACTCAGTCTTCAAACTTCAATTACTCTTGACAAATATCAATTTGCTTTTCCAGGTTTCAAACCTTTAACATAAGTTTCAACTTATCTTCCTCAAGCTTCAGCTCCTTAATCAGTTCCACCTTCAGGCTTCACCATTAACCACAAGTATCAACTTGATTCCTTCAGGATCTTCAAGCTTCAAAGTAAGTATCAACTTCATTTGTTCTTCAAGCTTCAACTCTTCAGAATCAATCTCAATTGAATCCTCCTCCTAAGTATCAACTTAGTCTTCAAGCTCTCAAGCTCTTCTTGCTTTACCAGTCTCAACTTGGTCTTCTCCTCCTGCAAGCTTCAGCTTCTCAGAGTAATCTTCAATCACTTAGAAGTATCAACTTCATCCTTCAACCTTTAAGCCTCAGCTCTTCATTCAATCTTTACTGGATCTTCAAGTATCAACTTGCTCTTGTTGCTCTTCAAGCTTCAGCTGGAATGGCAATGCTCAAGGAATCATCCTCTCCCATGCTCTGCAATGAAGTCTTCATCTTCACACTCAATCTCAACATCTCTCAAGATATTCAAACCAAAGGAAATCACTTAACTGGATAAGCTGGGGTGTCAAACTGCTTATTGACCACCAAAGGTGACCTATAAGGGTTCAACATCAAATGACTGGTTCCCTCAAAATTTCTACTTCCTAGGTACCATCACTTATCCCTCCAAAGGAGGGAGGTGTATACCATGGAAGGACTTTAAATCATAGGGAGGAATGGAGGTGAAAGATACCATCCATGTTTAAGAAAGAACTTAACTAAGTCTAAGCTCTACTTAATTCCTAACCCTAAAACAACAACAAAACAAATAAGATTCTCAAGCTCTCAAGCTCCTCAATCAATCCTCAAGTCCTCTACTATGCTCCTAAATGCTCCTCAAAGCAAGACCAAGCTCTCCAAGCCCACAAAGCAAAGCAACCAAAAATACAGGCCCACAAGGGCAACACAAACAATCACCAACTACAAAAATCACTTAAAAATAGTATACTACTATATTAAAACCTAATATAATTTATAGGGGATCCTATATACCTACCCTTAATACCCTATATGTCCCAATATCTATCTTGACCTAGAAACCTAAAATTCTAGTGTTATTGTGGACCTATGTTAAGGATTGACCTAATTCTACACAACCTAAAGTCATCTAAGCAAAACTAATCAAAAATTCATCACAAAATTATGGAATAAATCCAGAGGGGAGATAAATTCCTAATCTAACTATCTTAAAAAGAATGGCCTAAAAATATGAAGGTAACTAGCTAAACAAAATTCTACAAATTCATGCATCAACATAAAAGAATTACAAAGCTATTAAAAGAGAAAATACACAAAAAATATTAAAAATGCATGAAATGCAAATATTTTTATTTTATAATTTTCTATACATGATCATGAAATGGGAGAAAAAATCCCCATGCAAAATTCATTATTTTTCTATTTATTATGATTTTTTAAAGATTAACATAAAATGGAAGAAAATGAAATTAAAATGAGAAAACCTAGGTGCAGATAGCAATGCCAGATAGTTCATTTCATGAATGGGCTCAAAATGGGGGTGGGGATAGTGAGGCGCGCTAGGCCCAACCATTTAATCAGAAATTAAATCAAAAACATAAATAAAAATGAAAAAGCAACGGTGTGAAAAGTAATGAAAATCAGTACAAAAACCAATGGGCCATGAAAGTGGGGCGTAATTAGCAGTCCAACCCAAATCCCTTTTAATGAAACGATGCGTTTCATGGTCTTATGATTTTCCCTCTTCAAGCAAGATTAAACCTCAGCCCTTGGATCTTGGTCTTAGTCAAGGGGTCTAACATGATCTGACGGCCACGCCTTCTTCTTCTACCTCCAGCTAGGGTTCTAACTGAAACATCCATGGAAGCAGAGCTTCAAGCTCCATCTTCATCAAACTCGAACCTTATCAATTCTCCATGAAAAATTGAAATTCAAAACCCTAACCTGCCCAGAATTTCATGCTGAATCTAACCATGGCCTTGAAATCAATTGAAACATCCTAAATCTCCAAACCCGATCCAAGCTCAAAGATATGCTCAAACATCAACTTCAACAATTCTTTCAATTAACTACCTCAGATTAATCACCAACTCACACTGATTGATTCTTGACATCTAATTCATTTTATAGCTCACTATAACTCGAGTTCTTGGTCCAAACAAAAATGGTGACACCAACTGAAACCTCACCAATTGCTCTCAAACTGTTCAGAATCCATCTCCTATTGGTCTCTAACAGTTCTAACCTAACCATTCTTGCTAATCATGCCTAAATCATGGTGTAGAAGAAAAGTTACTAACCTGTTGAATCTTGATTGACAGATGGTGTAAACCTTCACTGCAAGCCTTCAAACTCTTCAGAATCGATCCTTGAATGATGATATTGCTACTGTTTGCAAAAGATTTGATGGAGAATGCTTGAATCTCAGAATTCGATGGTGACTTGCAATCTTGAAAATCCAAATGCCAATTCTTCAAATCTCCATGGTTTTGCTCTCAAATTGATCTGCACAGCTTCACTATGATCAGAGGAATGTGTTTAGATTGAAAGAATGGATGGAATTGAATCAGAATGTGGATTTTGCTTTCAACTTGCAATGGAAGCAAGTGAAATGGCCAACTCTCTCTTCTCTCAAATCTTACACCAACCTTGCATCTGAGCAAGTTCTATAGGTTATATAGAGTGGTTTAGAATCATCTAGAACCATCTGGAACCATCCCATGAGAAATTGGGATTCTCATGTCATGAGTTTATGAATTCATTCATATCATGTATCATCTCATGCCATAGCCCTTGAAGCAACCAATTCTGGCTTGAAATTATCCTTATATGAGATATAGGATGTGTTAAAACCCTTAACTAACTTGTACATTGAGTTTTCTTAAGTTTTGCATTTGTGCCTTAAGATGCAAGCAAGCAATTTCCAAAGCAGCCCCATGATCTAGGCCTCAATTAAAAAAAGTGGCTGAACCATTGTTTTTAGAATGTCTTTTAGAGTCAAAATGACCTATTATATGACATGGTTTGGATGTGTAACTTGGGATTTCCAATTTCCAATTTGAACTTATTTAACTTATGCCTCCATTTTAGGTCATTTTTATCACTTTTTGCTACAAGCCTTTTCAACATCCCATGACCTCCCTACTAGCCTTAAAACATCATTCTAAGCAAGTTTGATGTTGAAGATTTGTCCATTGAAGCTTGGAAATAGGAGATATGGCCTTATGCTTGAAATGACCTATAATCTCCAAATGACCAAAATGCCCTTGACTTGTCAAAGCCATAACTTGAGTTCTACAAACCCTATCAAGGACTTCTAGTACTCTCTAGAAAGCTAAGAAGATGAGGAACAAAATTCATGTTGACCAATAATTCATAGGAATCATCCTTTTAGGGAAAAAGTTGGATGCAAGTTGGGTGACTTTCAAGGACCCAGATTCACATACCTCAGATGACCTGTAACTTGTCAAAGTCATAACTTGAGCTCTACAAATCCTATCAAGGACTTCTAGTACTCAAATTAAATATAAGAGCAAGCTCTACAACATTCATGTTGGGGGAAAGATGAGATGACAATCACATCTTGAGCTAAACTGCCTTGAAGATAGGGATCAAACTAGGGGATTTTACACTGTCAAGCCTTAGAAACCCTAGCTTGAAACTTCTCAAACTCCTCAATAATGATGAGTTGATCTAGGAATAATCCTTATAGCATCTCAATGCATCAATCCATGATCACATGGCTCTTGGATTAGGTCTCAACCTTCTCCAAATCATCAGTTGACCTAGGGTTGACCCAGTCAAACCCTAGTTACACCACTCATGGATGAGTCTTCTTATTCTTGCACAATGACCTCTCTAGGCCTCATGATGGCTTTCAATACATCTCATAAGCTCTCTCAAAGCTTCAAGTCCATCCTCATAGCCTCAGAATCATCTGAGGGGCTCCCACAACTCTCAAGTTATGAGGCATACACCCTTGGTTTCAACCAATCTTTCTAAGGATCTCTTGAGTTCTCTGACAAAGGTATCAACCTTTGAACACTTGAATAACCTTCTTGGCTAGCTTCCAAGTCTTTATTGGTACTCATACCTCTTGATGAACACAAGCTAGGTACATAAATGTTGGTCAAATTTTGGGGTGCAACAGCTGCCCCTATTCAAACGGCTTGAACCTGACTGGGTGAGGAGCGAACGTCTCTCAGCCAATCAAGGTGCGAGACGGTTGAATACCGATAAACCCGGAAATTTTCCAACTGCACAAGTACACGGTACTCTGGCGGGAACAAATCTTCGAAAACTGAAATAATAGTTGCACGACAACTAGCTGGAGAATTGGTCACACGGTAACCGGTAGTACATGGTCGATCATGCCATCAGGCATCACGATTCCTCGGGACTCATCAGGTCAACCATCAGGTTGATCATGCCATCAGGCATTCAAAGAAACTGTCGGGCATCAGTCGGACTCCATCAGGTCAACAATCATGTTGGTCATGCCATCAGGCATTCAAAGAAAACTGTCGGGCATCAGCCGGACTTCATCAGCAAGTGGGAATAGAATTCTTGGTCAATCATGAGCCAATTGGGAATATCTAAACCTCTGCCATCAGGCACTCTGCATCAGCTGAGAGAACTGCTTCATTAACACGGTCGGACTTCAGTCATGAAGTCTTCAAGGGAAGTTTCAACTTCGTCGGTCAGAAACCTGCTGGGGATGTCGCATCTCCGCTGGGGATTTTGGAGAACTATCAAGTAACTCTGCTTCGGGGATCCAGAAATCATTCCGGATGAATCAACTCTGCTGAGGACTTCAAGAATCATCTTGGACACCTAACTCCGCCGGGGACTTCAAGAATCATCTTGAACCGATAACTATGCTGGAGGTTTCAGGAATCATCCTGAGCAAATACTCTGTCGGGGACTCTAAGTATCAACTTGAGCAACCACTCTGGCGACTGTACTGGGGATCTTAAGAATCATCTTAAGCAAACGACCCTGCTGGGGAATTCAAGAATCATCTTGAACCGAAGACTTCGCTGGGGACTTCAAGAATCATCTTGAGCAAGCGACTTCGTTGGGGAGAACTTCATAAATCATCCTGAGCACTCAATTCTGCGGCGGAACACCTGCAAAACAATAACGGTAACAACCTAGATCATACTTATTATGCGTATGCTTCAGCAATGGCGCAATGCTCCACACGGTGGAAATGCTATGCGTTCATGATACATGCTATGCAGTCATGCAAAATGATGCGATCCTGTCAGCAAAATAAATGCTGAAGGGAGAATCCTCTTGTCAAGGAGAAAGAACTACTCAGATAGAGGAATCATCCTGCTGAGGAGAGCAAGGTCACGCCAATCTCAATTGGACTCCGCAGGGGACTCAACTTCAGTTGACTGCTGCGGGAGAAACGACTTTAGTTGACTGCTGAGGGGAACGAAGTTCTACGAGAACCTGGACCTGCTGAGGGAAAGCGATGTCAATCACGAGAATAAACTGCACGACCTTCATGGCTACTTTTCTGGAGATAACGACTCCGGTGAGGAAACACAGCATCAGCTATTCCACACTCTACTGGGGAGAACCAATCATGGTCTGAGCAGCTTCCAAGGATTCGGCTCTCTTGGGTATCTGCAAACTCGGCTGAGGAAGGAGAAATCATTCTGCTTGCCGGGGAGAGTACGACTCTGCGGGGGAATCTCAATTCTGTTGGGGAAGAAGGAATCATCCGACTTCGGGGGAGAGTACGACTCTGGTGGGACTTTCGATTCCGCTGGAGACTTCAGTCTGGACTATCAATTGCTGCACACTTTAGTATGACTCAGCTGAGGAGATGACATTCCTTCAGGATGCATCTGATTGGGGAGAGAATCATCTCTGCCTGGGGAGACATATCAATGCTCATTATCTCGTGTTCAGACTCTGCAAGGAGAGGCTGCTGAACTTTGCTGGAGAAGGAGGAATCATCCTGCTTGGGGATGCGCACGGCACGCTGTCTGGAATATGCTACACCTGTAACAACACAAACAAACAGACAAGATACCCTTTTCAAAGGGGCCTATCAAGGTTATCATCTTGTGACAATGTTTAAGCAATTCATTGTTTCAACAATCAGTGGCCTAGGCCAGTAAGTTTATGTATGTGCATTTTATCAAAAACATCGGCATTTTTTTTCGCAAACAAAACAGATAGATGCTAAACAGGCAAACAGAATTGCTGGATAGTATACATTTTATTGATAACGAACCCCTGAATGGGTAAAGATGTTTTACAACAGATGCAAGCTCCTGAAATGAGGAAGCCGCGCAAAAAATAAAACATAAATATACATCAGCATATACAAATGTCGGCAACGAGGCGTAGACGAACACCATGAGTTGATCCCTCTATGACCCACTCGACTTCGATACTTCTCCGACGCTTCAGCTTGGGAAGAGATTGATTCAGATAAACGGCCCTCAGGTATTCCAAACCACTAAACAAAGAAAGTCCACACGCGGAACGCAGTCGTTTGCTTTTTCAAATCCCTAACTTTTGCATGAACCGCCCTTTGCGGGTTTTCAGTTCACCGGGATACCCTTTTTTGCCAAAGTCGCCCATCCGGGTTTTCGACTTTGCGGGTGTACATTTTTTCAATTTATATCCCTAATTTTTGCCCGAACCTTTTTTCCTTTTTTATGGTTCGCCGGGATGCCCCATTTTTGCCTGGACTTTCTTTTTACTGTCCAGTGGGTCGCTTTCAAGCAAAGTATTTTTTAACTGCGTCCGTGTTCACCGGGGATGCAAAATCTTCACCATCCATCGTGGATAACAACAAAGCTCCTCCCGAGAAAACCTTGCTGACGACATATGGACCTTCGTAATTGGGAGTCCACTTGCCCCGGTGATTGGAGTGTGGAGGAAGAATCTTCTTCAGGACGAGATCACCCGTCTGAAAGCTTCTAGGACGCACCTTCTTATCATAAGCTTTCTTCATTCGGCTTTGGTACAGACGACCAAACGCAATTGATGCTAACCTCTTCTCGTCCATCAGGCTGAGTTAGTTCAGTCGATTCGTAATCCATTCTGCCTCGTCGAGTTTCACATCAACCAAAACTCGCAAAGAAGGGATCTCCACCTCTAACGGTAGGAAAACTTCCATACCGTACACTAAGGAGAAAGGAGTTGCCCCGGTTGAAGTACGTACCGTCGTACGATAACCGTGCAGTGCAAATGGTAGCATCTCGTGCCAATCTTTGTAGGTCACAACCATCTTCTGAACAATCTTCTTTATGTTCTTGTTGGCCGCTTCGACGGCGCCATTCATCTTCGGTCGGTAAGGAGATGAGTTGTGGTGTTCAATCTTGAAACTCTGGCACAGCTCCTCCATCATCTTATTATTCAGATTCGAACCATTATCAGTAATGATCCGCTCGGGAATTCTGTAACGACAGATGATGTCCCTCTTTATGAATTTAGCCACCACCTGCTTGGTCACATTAGCATATGAGGCTGCCTCCACCCACTTGGTGAAGTAGTCGATAGCTACTAGAATGAAGCGATGACCGTTAGATGCGGTGGGCTCGATCTTGCCTATCATGTCGATGCCCCACATGGAGAACGGCCACGGGGAGGACATGACATTTAACGGGCACGGCGGCACATGAACTTTATCAACATAAATCTGGCATTTATGACATCTCTTCGCGAATTTGAAGCAATCAGACTCCATCGTCAGCCAGTAGTACCCTGCTCTCAGGATCTTTCTCGTTATGGCATGCCCTTTGGCGTGCGTACCAAATGTGCCTTCATGGACTTCTTCCATGAGCATACTCGCCTCTTTCTCATCTACCCATCTGAGTAGCACGAGATCGTGGTTTCTTTTATACAACACTCCATCAGGATTGAGATAAAACTTTCCAGACAGCCTCCTCAGAGTCTTCTTATCCTGGGTTGACGCATCCGCAGGATACTCCTTAGTCATAAGGAAAGTCTGGATGTCATGGAACCATGGCTTGCCGTCGGCGGCTTCCTCGATTGCAAAGACAAATGCAGGTATATCAAGACGAGATAGCACAATTCTTGGAGCCTCATTCCAAAAATTGACTTTATACATTGAAGCCAACGTGGCTAAGGCATCAGCCATCTGATTTTCAGCCCTGGGTACATGATGGAGTTCCACTCGATCAAAGAACGGAAGTAGCCTTCTGGCATAGTTCATGTACGACACCAAATTTGATTGACGAGTTTCCCACTCCCCTTTAATCTGGTTGATCACAAACGCCGAGTCACCATATACGTCTAGATTCTTAATTCTCAAATCAATTGCCTCTTCTAGACCCATAATGCATGCTTCTTACTCCGCTACATTATTAGTGACTGGAAACATCAGTCTCGCAGTAAACGGGATGTGGGATCCGTGGGGAGTCGTGATGATATCCCCAATGCCACTTCCATAGGAATTAACCGCCCCATCGAATATCAATTTCCACTGGGATTTCCTATCTGGCCCCTCGTCGGGCAACGGCTCATCGCAATCCTTCGCTTTGAGAAACATGATATCCTCATCAGGGAATTCAAATTTCATCGGCTGGTAGTCCTCGATTGGCTGTTCGGCAAGGTAATCAGACAATACACTTCCCTTGATGGCCTTCTGGGACACGTACTGAATATCATATTCCGTTAACACCATTTGCCATCTGGCAATCCTACCCGAAAGAGCCTGCTTCTCGAAGACGTACTTGATCGGATCCATCTTCGAAATTAGCATGGTGGTGTGATTGAGCATGTACTGTCGTAAACGTTTGGCAGCCCAGGCTAGTGCGCAACACGTTTTCTCCAACATCGAGTAGCGAGATTCACAGTCAGTGAACTTTTTACTCAAGTAGTAGATGTCATGCTCCTTTCTGCCCGTCTCGTCGTGCTGACCGAGAACACACCCCATACTATTCTCAAGAACTGTCAAGTACATGATTAATGGCCGTCCAGCCACTGGGGGTATCAAGATTGGAGGTTCTTGGAGATACTGCTTTATCTTGTCAAATGCCTTCTGGCAATCCTCATTCCAGATAATCGCCTGATCTTTCTTTAAAAGCTTGAACATCGGTTCACATGTGGCCATGAGCTGGGAGATAAACCTTGCAATGTAGTTTATTCTGCCCAAGAAACCACGAACTTCTTTTTCAGTTTTTGGCGCTGGCATCTCTTGTATTGCTTTTATCTTCGAAGGATCAACCTCGATGCCTCTTTCGCTCACGATAAACCCCAGTAGTTTTCCAGACCGTACTCCGAAAGTACACTTGTTAGGATTCAGCCTCAACCTGAACTTCCTAAGCCTCTCAAAAAGCTTCAGCAAATTGACCAGATGTCCCTCCTCCGTTTGGGACTTCGCAATCATGTCATCAACATAGACTTCAATCTCATGATGAATCATATCATGAAACAAAGTTACCATTGCTCGTTGGTAAGTGGCCCCTGTGTTCTTCAGACCGAAAGGCATTACCTTATAGCAAAATGTTCCCCAGGGAGTGATAAACGTCGTTTTCTCCATGTCCTCCGGCGCCATCTTGATCTGATTGTAGCCGGAGAAGCCATCCATGAACGAAAACACGGAGAACTGGGCTGTGTTGTCGACCAACACATCGATATGAGGCAACGGGAAATCATCTTTAGGGCTTGCCCTATTCAAATCCCGATAATCGACGCACATTCGTACCTTACCGTCCTTCTTCGGTACAAGCACTATGTTGGCGACCCACGGAGGGTAAGTGGTGACCGCTAAGAAGCCAGCATCAAGCTGTTTCTGCACTTCTTCTTTGATCTTAACGGCCATATCTGGTCTCGTCCTCCTAAGCTTCTGCTTGACGGGAGGGAAATCTTCTCGTAGCGGCAAGTGGTGGACCACGATGTCCGTGTCAAGTCCGGGAATATCTTCGTATGACCAAGCAAAGACGTCACTGTACTCTCTCAGCATCTTGACTAATCTCTGCTTGACATCACTCTGCAATACAGCCCTTATCCTGACGTTTATGACGAGCTCTTCAGAACCCAGATTCACGATCTCGATCTCCTCCTCATGAGGCAGAATAACTTTTTCCTCTTGTTTCAACAAGCGGGCCAACTCTTCAGGAAGGTCTTCGTCTTCCTCAATCTCTTCTTCGGCTTGATAGATCGGGCAATCGAAGTCGAAGTGAGCCATAGAAGGTCCATAGTCGATGTCATCTGTTATGTGGATCCTGCAATAACAAGGGTTAAGTTTAAAACAAGGATGTGCAGGTTGGCACAAACCCCATTGCCATTTTACTGTTTTTCAAAACAAATATAAAACAGGAATAACAGAGATCACAACATTTGAATACGAAGAAAACGCCTTTGATTTATTAACAAAATGCATGTACATAATCCAACAAAGCCCTGACAATAAAACCACTATGCCCCGGGTAGGACATAGGGTTGTACAATGATTGGAAAAAGTAAATCATTACTCTTCGCTTGTCATCTGGATGATATCCTTGACGGACCAATTGTTGAGGCCCTCGCCTGGCTTGCTTGGCTGGATCCAAGAGTCGAGGTCACAGTCGCTATCTCCGCTGTCTTCAGACACCGTGTTGATGCTTTCGAAAATCACTCTGCCACTGGTAAACTGGATCGGCCCTTTACCTCGAGACGTACTTCTAGAAGAAGAAGAAGAAGCTTCAGCTCCAGGAGAATATCCCAACCCAAACTTGTCTTGCTTGTTAGGTATCTCCAAAATTCGCCCCCAGCCTGGGGTAGATCCGGCTTGGACAATGGCCCGAGCTTCCTTGAATGAGGAGAGAGTCATCTCTGGCTTTTCTGTGACTACAGGAGCTACTTCTTTTACCTTGACAGCCTCGAACGCTTGACAAAGAGTTTCATGGATTTCGCCATCCATCTCCACATACTTGAAGGACGAAAAATGGCTCACCATTATGTCTTCCTCGCCACACACGGTTACGATGCTTCCTCCGACAGCGTATTTGAGCTTTTGGTGCAACGTGGAGGTCACGGCACCAGCAGCATGGATCCATGGCCGGCCTAAGAGACAACTGTAGGCGGGCATGATGTCCATAATATAAAGGACCGCGTCGAACGTTTCCGGCCCGACTTGGATCGGCAGGGTCACCTCCCCGAAAACGTGTCGTTTAGTTCCGTCGAACGCCTTCACAACCAGATCACTGGGTGTGCAAATTAATCCACGAGTATCCAACTTCATTAATGCCTTCTTCGGAAGGACATTAAGCGACGAACCCGTGTCCACCAGCACGTGCGACATGATTGTGCCCCTACACTCTATCGAGATGTGCAGGGCGCTATTGTGATTCCTCCCTTTCGGCGTCAGCTCCAGGTCCGTGAAACCTAACCCATTGCCAGCATTTACATGGGCTACAACCCCTTCTAGCTGATTTACCGATATTTCCTGCGGTACGTAGGTGGCGTTCAACACCTTCAGCAGCGCATTGTGGTGTGCTTCAGAACACAACAATAAGTTCAGAATGGAAATCTTCGAGGGCGTCTGATGGAGATGATCTACAATCTTGTAGTCACTCTTTTTAATCAACCTCATAAACTCCTCGGCATCTTTGACAAGCAAATCTTTTTCTACCCCACACGGGACCTCTTCGACGACTTTGCTTTTACCCTTATCGGTCGCATCAGCTCTGACCGCTTTATCTGCCCCGACCTCTGGCGGTGCAAACTCTCTTCCGCTGCGAGTAATACCACTGATTCCTGCGAGGTTCTCCACAGTCGACCCATACGGTTCCAGCTCCAACCTCTGTCCGTTGCAGTAGACTTCAGCCCCATAATGCCACGGAACGGCGTTAGTGCTCTCGAAGGGTATCGGCCCAGCTTTGGTGATAGTAATTGTGGGCGTTCTGGGCGCAGAAATGGTTATTGGCCGGCGAGGGATGGTGATGGTGGCGACTTCATCGGCCTGCTTCAGCACTACCTCTCCTGATCCACCCTCAGCCCTCCGGCTAAACTGCAGAATCCCCTCAGTCATCAGACTTTGAATTCCTTCTACCAACTGCTCACATCCATCAGAATGCGTGGCACAGTCCATACATAGTTCTCCGCAACCTGGAAAGAACCCTCTTTTCAGCAACTTAGCTTTAACGAAGCTAAGCGGCGTCTTCAGATCTGCACTCTCTTCTTCGATAATGGCGTTCACTCCGCCTCCCCTATGATTCGGCATAGGATTCTTCGTGACATTGGGCACATTATCGGAGAAGTTGATGATCTTGGCATCCACCATGTCCTGCACCTTATGCTTGAAGGCTTTGCAGTTCTCGATTATGTGGCCCAGTGCCCCTGAATGAAAATCACAAGTGGCATTAGCGTCGTACCCCGGCGGAGGTGCCCCTGTCAAGGGAGCCATCGTCCTCTTCTGGACCAACTGTAGCTGAAGCAAAGTCTGCAAGAGTTGCGCGTACGACATGGGCGGTGCCTCAAAGTGACGGTTTGCCAAAGATGCCCGATTCTGGTAATTTCTGTATCCCTGTTGATTCGGTTGCTGCTGCTGCTGCGGAGCTGCTGGGATATTTATACTGGCCACTTGCTGGTGAGGACCTTTGCCCTTTCTTCGAGCGTTGGTCACAGCGCTCGCTTCTCCTTCTCGCCTTTTGCCAGCATAAGGTTTCTTTCCACCTCCTCCAGCTGAGGATGACTCACCTTGGATTTTCCCGATCTTGATCCCATTCTCGACGTGCTCACCCATGATAATGAGATCTGAGAACTTCCCAGACATATCGCTGACTAATTTTTCATAGTAAACCCTTGGGAGGGTGGCTACGAACATCTACACGAGCTCGCGTTCAACCATCGGCGGCTGAACCCTGGCTACCAACTCACGCCACCGCTAGGCGTATTCCTTAAACCCTTCATTGTTCCTCTGCGACAGATTCTGCAGCTGAACTCGGTTCGAGGCCAAGTCGCTATTGTATTGGTAGTGGTGCACAAATGCTTCAGCAAGATCCTTCCATGTGCGCACACTAGTGGGCTCCAGACCCATGTACCACTCGAGGGATGGCCCGAAAAGACTGTCTTGGAAGAAGTGCATCAGCAACTTCTCGTCTTCGGAATAAGCAGACATCTTCCTGTAATACGATCTCAGGTGGACACGAGGGCAAGTGGTGCCCTTATATTTCTCAAAGTCAGATACCCTGAACTTAGGAGGCACCTTGAAATCAGCAATTAATCCCAGCTTGGACATATCAACGCCCAAAGTATTCTGATTCTCGATATCTCTCATTTTATCTTCAAGTGCCTTGAATCTAAGCCGTGTTTCAGCATTCAGCTCCCCTTCAGCACCTCTCTGGGAGAACACATCATCCTGATGATCCTCAAGCCATGGCTAAGGCACAAACAGATTCCCGACGCCTGCATTGCCGTTGCCCGGCCCGATATTGACATTAGCTCTCAGACTCCCATTACCGACGCCCGTCGTATTGAGTCCTATGTGTTATACCCCAAATTTGGCCAACCACTCTGGCATATGTTTTATTTCATCTGCATCAACATAAGACATAAAAAAAAAAAAATTACATAGCATATTTTAATTTGCATTTTTTCACAAGGATAAAAAGAGAGAGAAGAAAAAAGAGATGTGTATTCAAACTATATGATGTGGAGAATAAGGAAGTTTTTTTAAAAAAAAAGAAAAAAATATAATTGAAACAAATGCCTAAGGTGGGATTTGAACCCACCACCTCTTGCTCCACATTCCTTCACCCTTACCACTTGGCCAGAGGCGCATGTTTATGAATAATATGAAAGGGAAAATTATATATATTAAGGAAGAAACAAAAGGCGCATAAATAAAAAAATTGTGGTGGATTCTGCTCCCACCAGGTTTCGAACTCGTGACCATAGAATAAACAGGCGCATGACTTAACCACTGGGGTGGCGATACATCCGTTGATTATCCCACCCCAGTTTGATCACATACCTTGCTTTGTTCGTGGCTGGGCAGAAGATGAAGAGCAAAACATTTTGTGCGTGAAGGAGAGAAGATAGAGCAAGACATCACCATTTTTGACGAAACAAAGCTCAATCCTGATCACCTTTTCGCAAGGATTAATTTGTTGTTTTTGGGTTTGATGATAGAAGTGTATTGGATGAGTTACGTTTGAAATTGCAAGATGGGAGGGAAATGGTCTAACCATGTGAAAGTGTACCACATCTTTCCTTTTCAAGACCAACACCAAAAGTACATCGCTCTGGGCGTTCTCTAAATCTATCACCAATATGGACAAGCAGGAAGCCTCTATAACCTGCTGCAAACCCTAGTGGGTACCACGATCCCACTCCAACAACGGCCACGAGGAAAAGCTCAGCAGAAGATTTTGGATTTCAAAAATTTTGGAATATAAAAGGGTAAAGGGAGAGCAAACCCTAGCAGCCGCGATTACTCACAAAAAAGGGGCATCTGAAAGAGTTTGATTTTGAGCTGCTCTCAAAGGAGACTGACTGCAATCGCAAGTAAGGAGGGGCTCTGCAACTTTCTTCGGCTATCCAGTTCTTTCTTCAGGTATGAATATCTGGAGCCCCTTTTCTTTCATACGCATATAGCATGATTGGACATTGTTCTGCTAGTTTTGTTTTCGAACTTTGCATAGGCTTGGAAAAATGAAGATGTCAATGTGGACTCTGTTTGAATCTTGATGGCATTTGAATGATTTAGGTTTTTTTTGTGTTTGGGCTAACTATGTTGATTTTGCCAAGGTTATGATTAAGAACACTACCTTTTTTAAGTACACCACCTATTCCATGTTTCTGTTTAAATAAACTTGTGGAGTTTTGATTCCTTCTGGTTATGCTGTTATGAGGATAATATTTGTGTTGTTGGTTGTTTGCTTGTTGGGGATCTGAATCACCTTGAGGCTGTTTAAGTATTGTGCTATGAACATGGTTTATATGCTTCTTATTTTATTTTTTTATTAGTCATCTTTTGTCTTAAAACTATTCTGTCAAAGCTGATAAAAAAATGTTGCTTATGCTCTAAAGTTTCACTTAAGTTTTTTTAAAAAAAGAAAAAAAGGGAAATCCCAACTGTTGGTGTATCGTTTTGGTCATATATGAGTCCTGTGGATCTGATATCAGCATACTATCTGGGTCAGTTTCAAATTCATTTCTTACAAGGAGTTTTGTCTTTGTTTGTTATCCAACCATGAGAATGTAATGTATCTTGGTTTTCATGACATAGTGTTTGGATGTAGCACATTTTGAATCTCTGCTTGGTTTTGGTTTGTTTCAACCTGCTGTTTATTGCGTTGTAATCAAGCCAAATTGATTGCTTTTGCTTGCTGCCATCATCTTGTACTCAAGAATATTATGTTTGCTTGCTATTGCTAATGACTTACTTGTTTTAATACTGTTGCTGTCATTAAACTGTTCTCAAGGATGGATTGATAGTTAACACTTTGATCCTGGCTTAATAACAAGTGTGCTGGCTGTTATGTCATTTTGACTCATCAGAGCAGGTTCATATGTTTGCCACAAATGATTAAATAAACCAGGCCACATTACTTCTCCCACACACTCACTGTTAAATTAAAACCACACCTTATACACTTCCAATACCATGTAATGGTTAGGCACAACATTTTGATTTGGCATTTGGATTGACTGCTTGAGGATTGTTAATATGTTGCCATTTTGAGGTTTGAATGTGATGCTACTACTACTGTTGACGGCTTGCATTATTGTTTGAATTTCGCTAGTTCAAGAAGAGAACCCTTAAGTGTCTCATTTTTCATGATTGGCCTTGATTTTGGATGCATATTGTTGCCGTTTGTTGGGCATAGTAGCATCGGTTTTTGAAGCTTGCATTCGTAGCAGAAAATTGTTGTTTGAAGTTATGCCTTGAGCCAGAGCCAGGGCCAGGCTTTGCTATTTTGATTGGCATGTAGGTTAGCAAGTTTCTTTTAGAACAAGTTGACAGCAGAGCTGCTGTACTGTTGTTGTTTTGTTAACTGCACATAAGATTATCATTTGGGCTTTGTTGAAGTTGTTGTTTCTGCTGTACATGCACTTTACTTTGTGTATGGTTTGAAGTTTTTAATCCTGTTTGAATTACTGTGGGGTTTCTGTCAAAATTTAGTGGTTGCTTGCTTGTTAGTATGCTTTGAAATCATGATTTAGTCGCAATTTAGGCGATATACAATGCTGTCTTGGGCTTGGATATTAGCTTTTGTTTGGGATTTGAGGTTTGTTGTGGATTACCCCTTTTATGTGCAATTTGGTGATCATTGTTTGTCTCATTGAAATGCTGTTTGTGTTCATCTAAACTTGATCCATAAGCGTTGATTCGCAAGTATAATTGGATTCGTTTTTGTTCATATTTCTATCCGTCATAGCCTTTGGTTTCCCTCCATGCCCTTCAATAACTCTTCTTGCATTTTCATTCGTCTTCACTTTACAAACACGATTTTGAAGATTTGAGCAACACCTTTGTGTTCATCAGTAAATAATATGCGGGATAGGCTCGAACTTTGTTCAATTCCATGGAGTTTTGAAGTACTTTAATCAGCTTTCGTTTTGCTTTGAAGTTGTTTTTTTTTACCCAGCAATTATCTTTGTTTTGCTATGTATTTTTTTCTTTCCAATTTAGTTATTGGAAGTATCACCGCCCCAGCGGTAGACCATGCGCCTTGTAATACTGTGTACCTTGGTTCGAGTCCTGCCATGGACCAAAACCATCTTTTTTTTTCTTTTTATTTTCTTCCTTTATATTTCCTTTCTCCCCTTTTATATTTTTCCTCCCTATTCCATATCAAACGCGCACCTGGTGCCTTAGTGGTTGGGATTGCTGACTTTGAACCAAAGGGAGGTGGGTTCGATTCCCACCTCTTGCATTTTTCTTAATTTCATTTAATTTATTTATTTGATTTAACTATATAATTTCCAAAATCAATATATTTTTGAATACTTACTTATTCTTGATCCATTCTTTTTGCAAATTAACTATAATTTTAATTATTTTCATTTAATAAAACAACATTTCAAATCATTGATGATTTTCAAGAGCCTGGACTTACTTGAAAGTTGACCCTCTATTAGGGTTTGCTCGCGTTGTATCTTGTAACGTTTCTCAAAAATAACTGTTCTTGGTATTGAAGTAAAATAAGAGGATTGGGTGTAGTCCCCTTCTTCTTCGAGTGTTGGGACGCCCACTGTAGTGAGGGTGGTCCCGATACTCGTCTTTCAATACGAAGACGCCTCCAACATTTCCTCATAAAACCTCGGTCTCGTACTGAGTACACTTTCAATAATAAACCATTTTCTCTTTGTATTTGAATTAAAAAGAGAGGATTAGGTGTAGACCTCTTCCTCTCCGAGTTTTGGGATGCCCACTGTAGTGAGGGTGGTCTTGATATTCGTCTTTCAATACAAAGACGCGACCTTTATCCACCATCTCGCTTTCACAACTTTCTTCCACTTTTTTTTTCTTTTTCTTTTTTTTTTCTTTTCTTTTTTCTTCCCACCTAAAACCTTGGTCTCGTACCGAGTGCTTTTTCAGGTTCCTTTTCATACAAAAACTTGAATGGTCGTGGAGTGGTTAGGCGTAGGCCTTCTCCTATCCCGAGTGCTGACGTTTACCGTAGGGTTCTCTGTCGCAAAGCACTTACCATTCAAAGCCAAAGTCATCATTAATAAGAGAACGAAGTTCTCTTTGCATTGGATTAAAGAGAGAGGATTAAGTGTAGCCTTTCTTCCTCTCCGAGTTTTGGGATGCCCACTGTAGTGAGGGTGGTTTCGACACTCGTCTTTCAATACGAAGACGCCTCGTTCGCCACGCTCTTTTATAACAAAAACTTTGAGATAACGAATTGGGTACTACCCGTAGGGGTTACTATCCGAGGACCTGTCTCGGCCCCCCTAAAAAACAATCCAATCAATCAAATGTGACTTCTTGCCCCGCGCGGCGAAAATTAATCAATTTTTTCAAAAGGATACGTTACGTCCGTTCTACCGCAAACAGGTAACGCCTAAGTCTCCAACGAGCGAGCAGCGAAATACCTAACTGCTAGAATGCGCACGATAGCATCATCCATAAAAAACATCAACAAACCGTAGGCCGAACTACGGCTGCTCTGATTTCTCATACCAAATGAGAATACGTAGGCACAAGACGGCGATGTCTTGGCGAGCACAATTCCCCCCTATATCTGTAGTTCCCCGAACTACGTCGACTCTGACTTTCTCACACCTATTGAGAATACGTAGGCCTAGGACCGCGAAGTCCTACCGAGTCCGTTCTTTCTTCTTTTTTTCCCCGTTCTCTCTTTCCTCCTAACTTTTTTTTGTTTCTAACCTTTCTTTTACCCACTGGAACACTTTTTATAGCATAATATTTAAGCAGATAAATTCACACATTGACAAACAAAAGGTTCCCATCGAGTACGATGGATGCGAGGGGTGCTAATACCTTCCCCTTGCATAACCGGCTTCCGAACCCGTTCTTGGTCGCGAGACCATCTTATCCATTTATTTCCTAAGGTTTTCTCGATATTTTCCTTTCCCCTCATGGGATAAATAAAGTTCGGTGGCGACTCTTCTGTCTATCTTTTTCGCCTCCCCGTCGTTGCGCGATGCATTTTTCGAGTAGCGACAGCTGGCGACTCTGCTGGGGACATGATCTAGCAAGCCACGCCTATTTTGTTTGTCGCATTTGTGCTTTATCTTGTTCTGCTATCTGTTTTTTGTTTTTGTTTCTTTCTAACTTGTGGGGTCCATTTGGTTTGGGTTGTGAGGATAAAGCTTTCTACCCGAGCTTTCAAGTATGCACTAAGTTAGGAGGTGGTTTCTTTCTGATTTGCGAGACTTAGGACTCGTTGAGTTGGATCGAATTCCACCGCTCAGATGAGACCCCGTTGGAATAATTATGTCTTACGTGTAGTCGTAATGACGTTCTTACCTTCAACCTGGGAGTCCGCGATTCTGAGGACCTTTGTAGAACCTTATTCCAAAGGTTACTAAAACATGACGCTGTGTTCATCCTTTTTGAAAGGAGTACCGTCTTACGAGTAGTCGTTATGATGGGAAATTTTTGAGGGTTAGTGCATAGGACTTTGTTTGAAAAGCCTTTTGGAACGCCCTCTCGAACCAGTAGATTGCTCACCCGATGGAAGGATACCTTGTGTTCTTGTCTTGCAGGATTTGTGACGTTGATCTTGTTATTGTTCCATTGTCATATGCATTCATAAAACATTGCATTACATATCATTTTGCATATCAAGAGACTTAAGAAGCTATGATTATCTCAGGTATTGGTGAACTCAATGGCTGATATAAGAAAGAGAAGCACAAATTCCATAAAGTTTAGGGAACCAAAATTAGAATCAATTCAGGACCTTCTGATTGACGTGCCGAAAGTTATCAAGATCAACTTTCAAGGGGAACATGGGAAACTACTTGATCTCCTCCACTCTAGGGTTGATACTTGGGCCTTGTATGCCATGGCTCAATTCTATGATGCGCCTCTCCGGTGTTTCACTTTTCAAGACTACCAGTTGGCTCCCACCTTGGAAGAATATTCTCACATTTTGAACATTAAAATTAAGGATCAACCTGTCTATACTGGTTTGGAAGAAGAACCAAAGCCTGCTGTCATTGCTCTTGCACTTCATATGACCAAAGAAGAAGTCAGGAAGGGTCTAACCAGTAAAGGGGGTGTTCAGGGTTTTCCATTGAAGTTTTTGCTAGAAAAGGCCGCTCAATACAAGGTTGATGAAGATTGGGAAAAGTTCGGTATAAATGTTGCTCTAATGATCTATGGGATTGTCCTTTTTCCAAATGTGGACAATTTCATAGACATCACTGCCATCGTTCTCTTCATGCAGAAGAATCCCATCCCTACACTCCTTGCCGATGTCTATCACTCTATTCATTGGAGGAGCGAAAAGAAGGCAGGAACGATCCAATGCTGCTCTCACCTACTGTACAAGTGGTATGCTTCTCATTTGCCCAAGAAAGGACCGTTCGTGGAAAACAAGAAGGAATTGAAATGGTCTCAGCGCATCATGTCTCTGGAAGCTAGTGACATTGCTTGGTACTCTCATGAGTACTATGATGTGGAAATCATCTTTAGTTGTGGAGAATTCAGTAATGTACCTTTAATCGGTAGGGCCGGTTGTATTAACTATAACCCAGTCATGGCATTACGTCAGCTGGGCTACGCTATGGAGGGCGAGCCCGAAGCAGAGAAGGTTCATAGTTTCTTTCTGCTAGCCACATCAGAAGACCCTGCGTTTGTCAAGAAGATTGCTAGGGCTTGGGGCAAGATTCATACAAAGGGAAGGAAGGAGTTAAAAGCAAAGAATTGTGTGGCAAAGGAGCCATATAATCGGTGGTTACTAGCTAGAGTAGCTGAAAGGTCGTTACCATTTCCCTTAGAGCCCTCTATGCGAGAAGCACCTCCTGCTCCAACTCATGTATCCATAGAAGAATATGAAAAACTAAAGCTAATAGTGGAGAGATTGACTAAGGAGAATCAGGACCTCCAGAATGAAGTCCACCAAGCAAATGTAGAGAACGGTCAGTACAAAAGAAAGGTGGAGTTTGAACAGGATCAAGCGGCTGAGAGTAGCAAGAAGTTGAAACTAGAAACAGATTTGAGAGTCAGGTACCAACAGGGTTACGAAGGGGCTGATGCATCATTAACAACTCTCCGGCAGCGCCTAAAGGACACCAAAGCTTCTTGTGATAGGGCATGGCACTTCTTTGAGATTGCCTCTGCCGAGAAAAAGGAAGTACGAGAGAATCTTGAAGCTGATATTGGGAATCTTGAGGAACAACTAAGAAGTGCCTTGACCCTAGCGGAAAGTGAACGAAGACTCAAAGAGGAGGCCTTGAGGGGTTCATATGTCACATCTGACATGTGGAATAACAAGTGTCAAGAATTGGAGACCGCCCAAGAGACAACCCTTCTGTGGAGGAATCGTTTTGAGGCTTTGCAAAGAGATGGTGCGCAGTGGCTCGAGAAAGAGGCTCAGCTCAATGAGTTGCTGGACACCCATGTGGATTCTATTTGTTATTACCAGTCGACTCTGGATGTGTGCCGTGCTAGGTACAACAATTTGGTGGAGCATTGCAACCTTATGATCCGTGATATCCCATGGAGATTGGAGAGCGCCATTCAAGATTTGGAAGGAAATGATATTCCCCCTTCTGTTCACCACTTTATCCAGCTCTGCGACCAAATGGTTAGGAGGTTCATGTTCGAGACGAGGAAGCTTGAAGAGCGTCTCCAAAAGGAGAAATTCTAGTTTTTAGCACTCTTGATTTTCAGTCATTTAGTGTTTTCCCTGTAATGAGAATTGTTATTCGGCATAGTCAGCAAATGTTTGTATTGAATCTTCCCAAATTAATGAGAATTTGCTTTTGGTTTAATTGTGTTTTCTTTATTATTTGCTCATTCGCAATTCTATAATACCGGTTATAATCATAAGTTTTGAAAGTCTCTTGAACATTTACATGGACTTGTGCATCATTCTGCATTCCCTGAAACTCGACCTCACACCGCTTGCCATTTCAGAAAGAGATAAAGAGGAAGAGCAAGCTGACTTCTCGACACTCTTACAACACGCGAAGAAATCAACAGAGGATTATGGAACAGGTTCAGGCTGAGCTTACGGAGTTTCGCGAGAAGATGGCGCAATTCATGGAGATGATGCAAGGGGTGGCCAATGGACAGGACCAGTTAAGGACATTGGTTCAACCTTTAATAGCTCAAGTGGATGGAAGTGGCGTTTTACACGGTGGGGCTGCTGCTGTTCCCCCTCCTGCTAATGGTGGAACCTCGCAGGTCAACGGTGGCCCAACTATAGTCAACCTTCCGGGCGGAAGAGAACAAGCTGGAATCCCCATCCCAGTTGTGGCAGGCGCCATACCTACTAGCGTGAATCCTCAATGGGACCAAGATGAACAGGATGATATCTTCTCCATGAGGGACCTTGGGGGAGGGCTACGATCCGACACCAATAGAAGGTTTGATGAAATAGAAGAAAAGATGAAAAGCATTCTGGAGAATCAAAATACTATGGGGCTTGACATGTCCAATCTGGGACTGATTCCGGGACTTAAGATTCCTCCAAAGTTCAAAGTACCGGACTTCGATAAGTACAAGGGAACAACATGTCCAAAGGTGCATATCCGCTCCTATTTTCGAAGAATGTCTGCATACTCTGATGATGAGAAATTGCTTATGCACTTTTTCCAAGACAGTCTGTCCGGGCCTTCCTTGGAATGGTACATGGGTTTGGAACCTGTCAATATCCGAAGCTGGAAAAATTTGGCAGAAGCTTTTGTCCAACACTATCAATACAACAGTGACTTGGCACCTAATCGAGTGCAGCTGCAGAATTTATCCCAAAGGAGTAATGAGTGTTTTAAAGAATACGCTCAAAGGTGGCGGGAGCTTGCCGCTAGGGTTCAACCTCCCATGGTGGAAAGAGAACTAATTGATCTATTCGTAGGAACATTGCCTGGAATCTACTACGAGAAGTTGGTGAGTAACATGTCGGGAAGCTTCTCAGATTTGATCATCACCGGCGAAAGAGTCGAGAACGACATAAAGTTGGGGAAAATTCAAGCGGGAGAAGGAACTTCTTTGGGAGGGGGAAGAAAGAACTTTGGAACTAAGAAAAGAGAAAATGAGGCAAACGCGGTGTCAAGTTTCAGGAATCGGAATCGGAATCAGAATCAATATCAGCAACAACCCTACTATCATCAACCATCACAGGTAGCTAGTATTGCCATCCCGGCAACATTACCACCACAACAACAACCACTTCAGCAACAATTACCTCAACAGCAACAGCCACGCCTGCAGCAGCAGCAGCAGCAACCTCAACAGCGAAATTTTGCTCCAAGACAATACCCCGACCGAAGAAGGGTGGTGGATAGGCACTTTGACACCCCAACGATGCCTTACTCTCAGTTACTACAACACTTACTGCAATTAGAGTTGGTCCAGAAAAGGACGTTGGCACCTCTAATTGGCCAGCCCCCTCCCGGGTATGACGCCAACGCTAGGTGCGACTTCCACTATGGCGCTCCTGGTCACCATATTGACAATTGTAAAGCTTTTAAGCACAAGGTGCAAGACCTCGTTGACAACAAGATTATCAACTTTAACCACGATGCGCCCAACGTCGTTCAAAATCCTATGCCGAAACATGGGGCAGGTGGAGTGAATGCTGTGGTTGAAGGAGAAAATTTAAACTTGGTATATGATGTCAAAGAGCTAAAGACTTCTTTGAGTTTTGTGAAAAGCAAGCTGTTAGGAGGTGGGGTGTTTCCTGGATGTGAAAAGGACTGTGAAGAATGTGCTGCCCATCCTGAAGGGTGTGAGAATTTGAAGAATCACATACAGCGCATGATGAATGAAGGTGTTCTACAATTTGATAAGATCTGTGAGAAGGATGAAAAATTAAACGATGAAGAAGAGGATAAGGTGGCCACCATCTCTATCCCTTTCAAGTCAATTACTATTTCTGCGCCTCCGGTGCGACCTACCATTATATTCACCAAGGCGGGACCTGTGCCTTATGAGAACTCCAAAGCCATTCCTTGGAACTATGGAGCAGAATGCTATTACAACGGACAGAAACAGGAGTTGGAGAATTCGTCTTTTGATTCGGTCGACAATTTGGTAGGGGCTGGAGGAATGACTCGGAGTGGGAGAATATTTGCGCCTCCCGAAGTAAACGCAGAAAGGGCTGATAGAGGTAAAGGGAAATCTGTAGTGGAAGAAAGCTCTCATGCTAGAGAAAAGGAGGCTGCGCTGAAGGACACCGAGGAGTTCATGCGCATGATAAGGAAGAGTGACTATAAGATTGTGGATCATCTCCAACAGACACCTTCAAAGATTTCCATCTTATCATTGCTGTTATGTTCTGAGGCTCACAGAAGTGCTTTACTCAAGGTTCTTGATAACGCTTATGTACCACAAGAAATATCTGTGAACCAGTTGGAGGGAGTGATGGCCCATGTTAATGCAGGAAATGGGTTGGGATTTACGGATTTTGATTTAACACCAAAGGGGAGGAATCACAATTCGGCACTGCACATTTCCGTCGAATGTAAAGGAGTTGTTTTGTCTCATGTATTGGTAGACACTGGGTCATCATTAAATGTGTTACCCAAGAAAGCCCTCATGAAACTGGATATTCGAGGAGTAGTGTGCACTCCAAGCAGCTTAGTGGTTAGAGCCTTTGATGGGACAAGGAGGTCAGTACTTGGGGAACTGACTCTGCCAATTCAAGTTGGTCCGGAGGTTTTTGATGCAGTGTTTTATGTAATGGATATCAGTCCGGCTTATAGTTGTCTTTTGGGGCGACCATGGATACACTCAGCAGGAGCTGTGACATCAACCTTGCACCAGAAATTGAAGTACATGGTGGACGGTAGCATTGTGACTGTCTGCGGAGAGGAGGATATCATGGTAAGCCATCTATCTTCATTCAAATATGTGGAGGTTGATGGTGAAATTCACGAAACCTTGTGCCAAGCTTTCGAAACAATTCAAATCAAGGAGAAGGCACCTGTGGAAGAAAAGGCGCCAGAAGTTTCTATGACGTCTTACAAGGATGCTCAAGCCATAGTGAAGTCTGGATCAGCACCAGGATGGGGGCAGGTGGTAAACGTCCCAAACAAGCAAGATAAGTTTGGACTAGGGTACAACCCGTATGCTTCATCTTCACAGAGCGCTCCTCGCTACAAAGGTCCTGTTCAGTTTACTAGCAGTGGGGTCATCTTCGATCGTATCAACGCCATATCAGATGGGGAAGGAGATAGCGACTGTGATATGGATACATGGATCCAGCCATGCGTCCCCGGCCAAGGATTGAAGAATTGGAGCATGGAGAAAGTTGTCACAGTAACCTATGAAGAGTAATTGTTTTGTTTTGATTAATGTATTTCCATATGCTCTGCCCAAGGCATAATGGACTTTATTTGTAGGGCCCTATCTTTTATGCATGTGAACAATCTTTTATTATCAATTGAAAGTCGTCTTTTTCATTCAAAATTTTGTGATCCTTGTTTTTCTTGTTTTCATTTTTAACAATAAAATGGCAATGTGGTTTGTGTTCGTTTTGTTTGCATATCATTTAAAAGCATAAAATCATCATCATCGCAGGTTATATATTTCAGATGCCACCGACTCAGACTCGTCTATGACTCGGTATGACTTTGACAATCCGATCTTTCAAGCTGAAGAAGAGATCGAGGAGGATGAAAACCTGCCGGAGGAGCTTGCCAGATTGCTCAGACAAGAGGAGAAGGTCATCTTGCCTCATCAGGAGGAAGTTGAAGTTATCAACTTGGGAACCAAAGAAGATAAGAAGGAGGTCAGAATAGGGGCCACATTGCAAGATGAGGTCAAGCGACGATTAATTGAGTTACTCCAAGAGTACAAAGATGTGTTTGCCTGGTCGTATGAGGATATGCCCGGACTTGACACAGATATCGTGGTTCATCGTCTGCCTCTTCGTGAAGAATGTCCTCCTGTCAAACAGAAATTGAGAAGAACGAGGCCAGACATGGCGGTAAAGATCAAGGAAGAAGTTCAAAAACAGTTAGATGCTGGATTTCTTGCCGTAGCCAACTACCCTCCTTGGGTCGCTAACATCGTGCCCGTGCCTAAAAAGGACGGTAAAGTTAGGATGTGTGTTGACTATAGAGACTTGAATAGAGCGAGCCCAAAGGATGATTTCCCGCTTCCCCATATTGACGTGCTTGTCGATAACACCGCGCAATACTCAGTGTTTTCTTTCATGGATGGCTTCTCCGGATATAATCAAATCAAGATGGCGCCCGAGGATATGGAGAAAACAACTTTCATTACACCTTGGGGGACTTTTTGCTATAAGGTGATGCCTTTCGGGTTGAAGAACGCAGGGGCAACTTATCAACGAGCAATGGTCACACTCTTTCACGACATGATGCATCACGAAATCGAAGTTTATGTCGACGACATGATTGCGAAGTCTCAAACGGAAGAGGGGCACTTGGTGAACCTTCTAAAGCTATTTGAGAGGTTGAGGAAGTTCAAATTAAGGCTGAATCCGAGTAAATGCACCTTCGGCGTGCGGTCAGGAAAGCTTTTGGGTTTCATTGTTAGTGAAAAAGGTATTGAGGTTGATCCCGCGAAGATCAGGGCAATTCAAGAAATGCCAGCACCAAAGACTGAGAAACAGGTTCAGGGTTTCTTAGGTAGATTGAACTATATTGCAAGGTTCATATCTCACCTCACCGCCACTTGCGAGCCATTGTTTAAACTTTTGAGAAAAGATCAGGCTATCATTTGGAATGAGAATTGCCAAAAAGCGTTTGATAAAATAAAGGAATACCTACAAGAACCCCCAATACTGATGCCCCCGGTGGCTGGGAGACCGTTGATAATGTACTTAACAGTTCTTGAAAATTCTATGGGTTGTGTTCTCGGTCAGCACGACGAGACTGGAAGAAAGGAGCACGCAATTTACTACTTGAGTAAAAAGTTCACGGACTGTGAATCCAGATATTCAATGTTAGAAAAGACTTGCTGCGCACTTGTTTGGGCCGCCAAGCGCCTAAGGCAATATATGCTAAACCACACAACCATGTTGATTTCAAAGATGGACCCAATTAAGTACGTGTTCGAAAAGCAGGCGCTATCAGGAAGGATCGCTAGGTGGCAGATGATTCTGACGGAATATGATATTCAATATGTATCTCAAAAAGCTATTAAAGGTAGTGTTCTGTCAGAATACCTTGCAGAGCAGCCAGTCGATGATTATCAGCCAATGAAGTTTGATTTTCCTGATGAAGACATTATGTACTTGAAAATGAAAGATTGTGACGAGCCGTTGCCGGGCGAGGGACCGGAATTGGGTTCCCAGTGGAAATTAATCTTTGACGGCGCTGTTAACTCATACGGTAGTGGGATTGGGGCAATCATTACAACTCCCCATGGATCCCATATACCATTCACCGCAAGGTTAACATTCCCATGCACCAATAACGAGGCCGAGTACGAAGCGTGTATCATGGGTATTGAAGAAGCAATCGACTTAAGAATCAAGAACCTTGATATCTATGGAGATTCAGCCTTAGTGGTCAACCAAATCAAGGGGGAGTGGGAGACGCGCCAGCCTAATCTGATCCCATATATGAACTACGCAAGAAGGTTGCTACCTTTCTTCGATCGAGTAGAGCTTCATCATGTGCCAAGAGCAGAGAATCAGATGGCCGATGCTTTGGCTACTCTATCCTCGATGTACAAAGTTAACTTCTGGAACGATGCTCCCATAATTGTCATTTCACGGCTCGACAGACCAGCATATGTGTTCGCAATAGATGAAGCTCCTGATGGTAAACCTTGGTTTTATGACATCCGAAACTTTCTTAAGAACCAAGAGTATCCGCCTGGGGCATCTACCCAAGATAAGAAGACTTTAAGGAGATTGTCCGACAATTTCTATCTGAATCCAGACGGCGCGCTCTATAGGAGAAATCATGACTTAGTGCTACTAAGATGCGTGGACGAAAAAGAGGCAAATTTGCTTATGGAAGAGGTCCACGAAGGTGCTTTCGGAACACATGCAGGTGGGCATGCCATGTCTCGGAAATTGTTGAGGGCAGGATATTATTGGTTAACTATGGAGTCAGATTGCTTCAAGTACGCCAAGAAATGCCACAAATGTCAAATTTATGCCGACAAGATTCATGTACCGCCGTGTCCTTTGAATGTCATGTCGTCGCCGTGGCCTTTTTCCATGTGGGGCATTGATATGATTGGAAAAATCGAGCCGACCGCGTCCAATGGACACCGTTTTATCTTAGTGGCTATTGATTATTTCACCAAATGGGTCGAAGCGGCCTCTTATGCCAATGTCACAAAGCAGGTAGTGGCCCGATTCATCAAAAGAGATATCATCTGTCGATATGGGATACCCGAAAGGATCATTACTGACAATGGTTCTAATTTGAATAACAAGATGATGAAGGAACTGTGCCAGAACTTCAAAATTGAGCATCACAATTCTTCTCCCTATCGTCCGAAGATGAATGGCGCCGTGGAAGCGGCCAACAAGAACATTAAGAAGATAGTGCAGAAAATGGTGGTGACCTATAAAGATTGGCACGAGAAGTTGCCCTTCACTTTACATGGATATCGTACTTCGGTACGCACTTCAACTGGGGCAACTCCTTTTTCGTTAGTATATGGCATGGAAGCTGTTCTGCCATTGGAGGTTGAGATCCCTTCTCTGAGAATACTGGCTGATATCAAACTAGATGAAGCAGAATGGGCAAAGAACAGATTGAATCAACTTAGTTTGATGGATGAGAAAAGATTGGCGTCTCTCGCGTACGGTCGTTTGTATCAAAAGAGGATGAAGAACGCCTATGATAAGAAGATACGTCCTCGGAATTTTCAGGCAGGCGACTTAGTGTTGAAGCGAATTCTCCCACCACAAAACGATCACAGAGGCAAATGGACTCCTAACTATGAGGGTCCTTATGTGGTACGAAAGGTTTTCTCAGGAGGAGCCTTGCTACTTTCAACTATGGATGGTGAAGATTTTACATCCTCGGTGAACGCAGACGCGGTCAAAAAATATTTTGCTTAAGAAAGCTCGCTGGAAAGAAAAAGAGCATCCAGGCAAGAATGGGGCATCCCGGCGAACCATAAAAAGATAGGTTCGGGCAAAAATTAGGGATATAAGAAAAATGTGAGCCCGCAAAGTTGAAAACCTGAAAGGGCAACTTTGGCAAAAATGGGTATCCTGGTGAATCGAAAACCCGCAAGGGCGATTCAGACAAAATTAGGGATTTTAAAGCAAATGACTGCGGCCTGCACATTGAATATCACAAGCATAGTGGATCCTAGGGAGAACTCGAAAATCGACCCTTCAAATCATTCTCTTCGGAAGTTAAAGTATCGGAAAACGTCGGAGTCACGCCAGTCATGGATGAGTCGTTACATGGTGTTTGTCTGTACCACATTGCCGACATTTTGCATTTCTTTTCCTGCAAAGGAGCTTTTTGCGCAGCTTTCTCTTTTCAGGAGTTGCATCCGATGTAAATTTGCCTATTTCTAGGCCTTCCATCAATAAAACATACTATTCAGAAAAGCTTTCTGTTTCCGTTTTTACCATTTTAATTACGAAAGACGTCTAACATTTTTTTTATGAGAAAAGAAATTGCATACATAAAACGTATGGGTTTTGCTAACTGTTAATCAAGACATTTGATTTAACTAAGGTCCCAATTGACAATTTGGCGTGGGCCGTACAACACTTTTGTCCATTTATTGTTGCCTCCAAGCAGAGATCGTTAATCTCCACCCCCCAGCAGAGAGAGTGTGGGATAATCTCCCAATAAATCTTGTTCAATATCCCTAGCGGATAGTGGATTCAATCTCCAGCAGAAGGGAGTAATTCACAGCGCTCAGCTGTTGTTTCCCCAGTAGAGTTATTCTGTTTAATCATTCACATTTGATTTCCCCAGCAAGGTGGACTATGTGCTTATCAGAGCAGTCTTACCCAGTTGTTCCTCGGAGGACATCCAGAGCTCGTTTTCCCAGCAGGCGTTTACTTGCGCTAGGTGTATCAGACATTGCCCCAGCGGAGTTGGCCCTTTCTCTTTAGCATTTATTTTGCTAAAAGAGGTCCATTTGCATCTACATTCATGCATAACATCTACCCAAATGCGAAGCATTTCCATTTCGTATGGAGCATTTCGCCATATTCAAACATACGCATGTGAAACATATGCCAGGTTGTTATCCTTTTTTATTCCCAAGCGCATCTCCGGCAGTTATCAGTATATTTATCAAGCCTGTATGGAATACAGATCTCCAGCAAAGATCATTGGCAGTTGTGTTCATCTTACCATTCTCCCTAACAGAGTAGCTTTTCCCGACTTTTGGTCGATGTTATTCTCTCTAAGCGATTCTAACTTTTGGTTAGTAGCTTTTCCCGACTTTTGGTCGATGTTATTCTCTCTAAGCGATTCTAACTTTTGGTTAGTAGCTTTTCCCGACTTTTGGTCGATGTTATTCTCTCTAAGCGATTCTAACTTTTGGTTAGTAGCTTTTCCCAACTTTTGGTCGATGTTATTCTCTCTAAGCGATTCTAACTTTTGGTTAGTAGCTTTTCCCGACTTTTGGTCGATGTTATTCTCTCTAAGCGATTCTAACTTTTGGTTAGTAGCTTTTCCCGACTTTTGGTCGATGTTATTCTCTCTAAGCGATTCTAACTTTTGGTTAGTAGCTCTTCCCGACTTTTGGTCGATGTTATTCTCTCTAAGCGATTCTAACTTTTGGTTAGTAGCTTTTCCCGACTTTTGGTCGATGTTATTCTCTCTAAGCGATTCTAACTTTTGGTTAGTAGCTTTTCCCGACTTTTGGTCGATGTTATTCTTTCTAAGTGATTCTAACTCTTGGTTAGTAGCTTGTTTCCCGACTTTTGGTCGATGATCTTTCTAAGCGATCCTAACTCTTGGTTAGTAGCTTGTTGTTCCGACTTTTGGTCGATGTTTTTGAATGTTATCCTTTGATAGGCGCTCGTTCCCCACAGAGTTATCTGGTTAAGATTTCCCCAACAAGTCAGCCGTT